>CM047810.1:6493234-6917121 GCA_026214975.1 Gentiana macrophylla | reverse complement strand
AAAGTCTATCCGGCTGGTAAAATGGAGGTTTATTAATGGTGATTTAGGTTGAGGCTGCACATTTTAGCAATTCAGAAATGTAACCTCTTTGAAGTACTATTTGTACATGGTGTTTAATCGTCTTCTTCCCTTTTGTTTTTGCTTGGCTTTTTTATTTTCTGTTAAATAGACATCTTATAAAATTGATGAACCCTTTTGTTTGTACATCCTTTCGCTATACATACAAAGATCCCTATTTGCAGATAAAGAAAAGATAATTGCAGCAGACAAGAAAACCTTATGTTTAAATAGATTCGGGGATAGTTTAAGATGAATGCTATCTTAGAATGAAAAAAACAGAGCAAGGGAGAATACTTGGTGGCTTTGATATTACTATCAGAGAATTCAGAGAGCATGAAAATACTCATAACGAAGTTAATTCGATTTGCTCATTGATCTTACTGCTCAGGCTTATATTCTTGTTAGAAAAGTAACTAAAAGAGCATCCACAGAAACCGGTAATGTGCACCACATTCTTGTGATGATCCCTTGATGCTTGGATTGAGCTCAGATCCTTTACAGTGAAAGCATCATGTGAATGCTACAGTGCGTGTGATGTGACCAAATACACTCACAGCATGAAGAATATCCGGCCGTAGAATATATAGACACTAGCAGGAAACCCGTGCAATGCACGTGATAGTGTTAAATGTTTAGACATATCACATGACAATGATAAATTAATGAAATGTGTTTTTCATTGCAATGTGAACTTGCTTTCTTCTTTATGCCAACTCATTTGCATCAAGCCATTTCTACATCATACCTAAGCCTCGCCCATAACAAAGAATCGTTATAAAACTTGTGCACTCGTTCTAGGAGATTTGTTAGAAACCCAAAGTCTTTCTTCACAAAAGCACATGCTATGGATTATAGACCTGCAACTTTGGAAATGGTTATACTATCCCGTTGAAATAGTATAAACATGAACAATAAAATAATTCTAACAATTTTATCACATCGTTAACTTTGAGATATAATTGTAAGGCACAAAATGATGAAGAAGATAATCTATTGAATACAAATCAAGAAGTTGAAACCCGAAAGCGAACCGGTTTTGAAGTTTCACTGTTGAAGCAATTGAGCTGCGAGCGATCTCCTGAATCGCCGAACAGGTCTACAAAAGATGTGGGTGTGTGGGACATCATCCCGGTCTTGACATCGTAGCATGAGCTTAAATTCTTCATTCCCCGTCCCAACGCCGTCCATCACCGACTTCCGATTTGTCTCCAGACTTCCACTTTTCTTTCACTACCGATCGCCAATCATCGTGAGCTTCAATCAAACAACAACAAAAAAAAACAAAAAAAAAAAGAAGTTAAAATCTGAAGTGGAACCTAAACAGATGGAACAATTCAATGCGGGAATACATTAACGCAACATAGAAACCTTTCTTATCGGAGGCAAAAGAGTTGAAGCAATTGCATCCAAGGAAAGAGGGTGACAATCGGAGGTCGGAAATGCCGAAAATCAATAGCTACAATGATATGGAAAATGAAATGTAGTGACTGAGGAGAATCATTTCTTACCCAGGGTGAATGAGTTGAAGCAATTGCATCCACGGATATGGGAAATGCATCGGATCGGCTATACAACGGAAAACCATCATCTTCGCAATATCCGATTTTCCGGAGACTCTCTCGCTTCGCTCATAGCTTTCAAGATCAAATTGAAAGAAGCTGTGCTTGGAGAAATTGAAAGAGGCGGTGCTTGACGATAAGAGTTGTAATTTACCTCCAAATTGTATGAGAGCACAATCAAAGTGTTGAGCTGATCTTCAATAAAAGACAAAAATTATAGCCACATTAACTGATTATAAAGCACATGACTGAATCAATAATTCACGATAAGTGTTCCTCTTGTGAAAAGATTGCTCTTTAAGGAATAAGGAATAATAGTGGTGATAATAATATCAGAAAGACCAATACTTGAAAGATAAGACAGTACGTTTAATTGAAATGCATTACCCAAACAAAATTACCCATGGATTCATGTAACGTATACAGAAAACCAAAAGCTCGTAAAAAAGGAAATGAATGGAGGTTAAACTCTCTTACAAACATACATGATTGTGTTGGATTCCAAAAGCATCTACGTTCATGAGAAAAAGCATTTAAAATCAATAACTATAACAATAACAGAGCACATGAAAATCGAAAAAATTTATTTAGGTCTTTTTTGGTAATGGAAGATTCAGGCCAAGTAATTAAAAGAAATTTGTCAAAACAAATGTATAAATAGAAATATACCTTCAAGATTCGATTGTCGTGAATGACGTTGGAATCTGTGGTATCCAAACTCTGTACATGACACCAATCACCAAAATCAATCATGTCACCTTCAGCCTATTGTTACCCTCCAAAGCATACAAAATCAAATTCTTAACTCGTCAATCCACAACACATGAATAGTACCTTCAGTAGCAAGAACATATGGTGGGAAACTAAGAATTTTATGTTTTGATCTGTAGTCTAAATCAAAAATCCATATAATGTGGAGACGACATTGAGAATCAATTATAGAAGAGAAATATATAAACTCCATATATGGGTGAGTTTCTTAAAAAATTTGATATCGATCATTGAATGCCGATATTCCGAACTAGATTGGGGCGCTTGTTTCATCAGGTGACGCTATTTTTATATCCCAATAACAAGATCTTGGGCCCCATCCCCATTCCATAATTAAGTCGGACCCTACCCGCCGCTCGTAAGTCGGGTCATGTCCGCAATCTGTAAGCCGGATCCCGTCCCACGGCCGTAAGTCGACCCTCACTTCCGTGTGATTTCTACCCGTATTATCGGTCGACATCAAGACATGGCAGATATGAGTCCGACCTACAAAAGAGTCCGATGTCCGCCATACTTACCCAGACAGCTGGCCAGTCCACTTGTATTATTCGTATGATTATCTTTAATTATATCCTTTTAATTGTCTTGTCATGAACAGTCAACCGACTTAGTCCTAGCCTATATATATGGGATCACAATGTAATAAAAGCATACAAGAACTAATATACACAGAGTTACTCTGTCAATTTGTCGACTCACTCGTGTTTTCTCTCATAAACATTAGTCCGGCAAACTTTGTTCTTGATATCCACCACCTTCTCTCCGGAGAAATCATTCATATACTGACCATATATCCTCGATATAAACCTATTACCATAAACTGGGTATTCACGCAATATCAAATGCTAGCCGACATCTTCAATTTTTGTGCAACACCCCATAATACATAATTCCAAACAAAGCAAGAGCTGAGGAGAGCTTATAGCAGATTTGAACAAAAAAATATCATGTCAATCCAAGCAAGGATATATAAACATAGATATAGAAAGCATAACCTCGCCTGAGAATATTATCAACAACAAAAGCAAGATAGAGCAGCAGGATGTACGATTGATGACGTCCAACTTCTTATTTGGATGAGATGTTGATCACACGCCAATGACCGCGACGGCGAAGTCATCTTCCTGCAAAATGAAGTTGTCCAAGTGAAGCTATCTGAATAGTATATCTTACGCTTGTTCTCGTCTGCGTGAATAGATTGTTCATTATCTTCCAATTAAGTAAACCTACGGTTTTACCAGTAGTGAAACTTCATTCATATCACTGTAATTGCTTGATCAATTGGAGCGCCCTCTTTAACAAATGTGAAAGTCCGCCACACCAAAATGTCCGGCGTGCTCCTTCCATTTACTTTCCAAAGCCTAATCCGGTTAGACTTGAATGAAGTCAATACGATCGGCATAAATAAAAAAAAATTATGACAAAATCACATAACCCTTAAACGATAAAAATTCTTTGGATTGTTTACCTGGTGTGCTACTCCATTGATTCAGTGCTAATTCATTTACTCCATGAATTTCTACACGACTGTAGAGAACAAAAAATCCAGAAGTGATGTGAGATATGATCATAGTTGCAAAAACGTGAACACATTTTCTCAAAGAAAAAAAAAGTGAACGCACACATTGTATAACAAATTATATAAGGACAACAAAAATACCAAACTATCAATCAAGAAAGAATGGATATACATAGATTTCAATTCATTATTCATCAGTTAATAAAACTATTCAGGTGTTCACTGTTCTCTGTAAGAGCAGATTACCTTTTTTTATGGTATGATCGATGTGCCCACAGTTGAAACACAGGTTCGGTAAGCGTTCATATTGGATGAGGCCCGAAACCTTACAATCGTCAATTTCCAGTTGATTTAGTCAGCGGAAGGGGTTTGTCGGAACTCTTACCGCAACTCTTCTCTAATTTGACCCACTGTGACTTCATTGAATAAAGAACCAGTAGTCTGACGGGATAATTAAGGGAGTAGGGAGACCTACAATATGGATTCAGAAATCCACTCTATGGAAAAGTCGGCAATTCGCTCTCATTTATCATCCCAACGGCGAAGCAAAAGGAGGAAGCCATCATAACACCACGGTCCTCCGTTTAGAACTCTTTGAATATCAGATTCATGATCGAAAATAAACTGGTAAATATTACCATGCAAATTAGTTGATGAGAACGCAGTAGTGTTCCAAAATTTGCTGAGGGCTGGCTGCAATCCCCTGGAGTGAATCGGCTTTGGGGTGAAAAAAAATTCCCCAAGACACTGAATTTTCGCAAAGGCTCTTCATCAATGATTTGGTGCGTCCTTAGAGCGGATTGCGTCGATTAATTTGGCGTTAGTGAGAAGGATTCGGAGCAGCCGTGATGATCTCCTTCTCCATTGGGGTTTGGAGATGAGGGATTTTCGGATAGGGTTTCTCCAAATCAAATTGAATTAGGAGTATTGAGTCCCCGGTGAGTGTTTCTCGGATTAGGGGTTACGATAGTGGAGGCGTGGAGTGGTTAAACAACTAAACATTGGAGTGGTTGGAAGGTTTCTCCTAAATTGATAGACATAATGGAGAGGTTTCTTCCAGGAGTTCGTGAGTCGAGGAACCGAGGAATGGGACGTGGGTGTCGATTGGTTTTTTTTTTTTGTTCATGTATATAAACCGGGTCATGTACGGGTAAATGGGTGAAAACGGGTCAATTGACGGTTTTTTACTCGAAAATAAGATATAAGATACACACACGCGCACACTCTCTTTTCATTAGGGTAAGTATGTCGTTTTGATGATGGTGTTTCAAAACACTCTACTTTCTAAGGATCACTATACCCCACCGGCAGAGGATCCCAATTCTCATAGAACTTCATCGAGCTCTTTTCATGGCAACCAATTTCCATTTGGAAGAATTGCTTTATGCACCTATCAAAACCAAAATATGCAAATAACTATGGAGGGAAAACGTTGTGATCCTGGGAATGATGTAAAGTTGAAAAAAAAATACACAAAATAAAAATGGCCTCATAATGCTACATTTCCCTTCTTATTTTCAATCTTAATTTTGGATTGGAGATGGTAGGAGGTGAAGTGACTGATTAAAACAATTAGAACTAAATCAGACTGAATTTACAGTAGAAAAGATGGGCTTGGGAAGAAATGTGACTTATACGCTGATCCATTCTAACACACCTCTCGCATGTGAATAGAGTCATTTATGAATCGAACCGTATCAAATATATGTTGTTTGAACTCAAACTCGTTTAATTCACAGCTTTTTTTTGTGATTGTTTGTTTACTATATCTGGCTCGGCTCGTTTGAATGACAAACAGTTCGACCAGAGTTTCAGCGTGGCTTGTGCAATGCTTTTTTTTCTTCAGGCTCGATTCTGACTCATTAACGTATAAGAATGAAAGCATACAAAAAAAGTCAAAAGAAAAAATAATTAATACATCCGTTCCAAAATATAAGTTATTCTTTATTCAAAGAATGTTCTGAGTGCGGCACTTCCGCATCGAAATCTATCGATAGGGAAAGAGCTCCGTGGAAGGCCCGATCGTGGCAACTTGTTCTTTTCCATAGATTCGATTCCGAGCAATCAAAGGTGTGACGTGCCTAGAAAAGATGGATTGAGACTCTCCCGAACGGTCCATCTCACGCACTTTGTCCGAGTCCAGGACAAGTGTATCTCATATAAAAGAAAGAAGACCTTTTGGTCACTCGGTATGCCATCTTAGGTGATGACATTGCCTGGGGTTTACAGGAGATCCCAGAGGCTCGCTTGGAAAGGCTGCTATATCATACCTTTTGACTTAAGTCTACAACTCAGCTTATTTTCAAAGAAAATGCGTTTATTCTCGTGTTTGAGTTTGTCTTACTACACTTCTTTTTGTCTTCTATCTCGAAACTCTACTGCTAAGATATCAATAATCAAGTCGAAATAAATAAAAAAACAAAGTACAAAACAATATTCAAACATCATATTCCATCAACATTAGGAAAATTCTATAAATATTCTATAAAAATACTTTAGAGTGTAAATTAGATTAAACATGGTTTATCATCTTATGTGTCGAATTTGATTCGTTAAGCGAAACAAATCAACGATCACAAAAACTAACAAGTCGAAAGACGAGATTATTCGTGAACGACTGATGAGTCTTTTCATTTGTCGCCACATAGTCTTCCACTTTGCTTGATACAAATCTTGTCACGTTACTTTAAATTAAGATACATTACATTTTGAAGGAATAGAGGACGGATTTCGCGGGGCCGACCCAACACTAAGGCGGTCGAGATGGTGGTCTTAGCCCAATTGGTCGTCGAGGCCCAAATGAATATTTTCAGTAGATCCAATCCGATCCAACCTAATATAATATGTTAATTTTTTATTTGAATTGATAAAGACCAAATTATTTTACTCGAATCGTTAAAGGCCAAAAAAATTCTTTTATCTGGCCTAATTCGAATCGATAAGAATGAAATTTCGAACTAAAAGACCTGATTCGACGACTTGGTCTTAGGCCAAAAAAAAATTCCAGGGCCGGCCCTAGGATTTTGGATAATGGATAACTACCAACTCTTTGTTTCCTTTCATTGTTATATTATATCTATATATATATATATATATATATATATATATACTAGTATGTTTTACCGTGCGACGAACAACCTTGGAAATAGCTTTGTATTCATGATCTCAGTTTGGGGACATAGATCATCACAAAATACTTGAATGGCTTATGAAAGACTAGCAGAGGCAAATTTTTTTTTTAAAGTGCATTACATAATAATAAAGGCTTCATGATCCCACACAGTGCCTTGTTACATAACAACATAATGCTACATTATGAACTACAATTTCCAGCTAATATATGTCTTGCCCAACAAAATAAACGATAGAAGCAAAAGACATATTGCTAAACCATTAAAATCCTACACAAAAGCAATGGTTTTCAATATTCAAAAGCAGCATACGTGCAGGCTTTCAGTACAATACATGTAGAAGAAAAATTAGAACAATCTGGGATTGCCTTAGATTCTTAACCTGGAAAAAAAAAAAAAAAAGACATTCCAACTCTACAGAAAGCACAATGCAACAGTGGACATTAAACATACTCAAGCGTATACATCGCTACTAAAAAACATTATTTTGTTGAACACGAATTATAACCAAATGTTATTTGGTAATTCTGGATCAATTAGAGGTAAGTATTTTCACTTTCACTTTCACATTGAAGAGTTCCGTCTCCACAACCCACAAAAGGCAGAATCTTAAAAAGAAAAAAAGGAAAAGAAAAAGTCATTTCCCCCATCCGTTGAAGGTACTCAACTTTCCCCAATTCTTCTTCGTTCCCTTGGCTGCTTCGCTCAATTTTATTGGTATGATAAACCCTAACTAAAGTTATTTAAATCAGCCCGCAGTCCTCTTAGCTCTCACAAAAACTTTTAGACGTTAAACAGTAAATCATGGCAAGAAGAATATCAAGCCTCAACCAGTATTCTTTCAAAAAGGTGGAAGCTTTTGTGGACCACAACGGTTAATCTCGATTTTTGTTGTCCTCAGAATTACACTGGAGCTGTAGATCTATTTGTCCAGTTCGTTAACTATGTTTTGCTTCTTCATAAACCAGCTGTATATTTTAATAGGCTTTCTTTAACCTGGGGAAAAGGATGCATTCCAATTTATGTTAATACCTGGATCAGTGCTGCAGTAGCTAGGGATGTTCATGAGCTTTTTGTTTGTGTTGAAATTTCTAAACTACCCATTCAAGTGCAAACATACATGTTTAGCTCTGAAAGGCTTCAATCGTTAGAGTTGAATTGTAGCATTTGCATCTCGCCTGAAAGTGTAGTTTCACTTCCTAGGCTTGAACGTCTAAAGCTGATTTCAATTTATTTTCCGAGTGAGGAATCTTTTAGCGACCTTTTAGAGAGGTTGCCCAATCTTAAAATATCTTGTCATACATATGGATATTGGGAATATGATACGAAAGGGTGACATTTTTTCATTCAACTGCATAATATCCTCTACTTTCTTGAGACACCTTGAACTCTATGCCTATGATAAACAACACCCTAGAGGGACTGTTTTATGCGATGTTCAATTGGATGCTCCCTCCCTACGATACATTAAGTTAGAAGATCAGATACGTTGCATCTTCATAAGACAAAGACTTGTCTTTTGGATGAAGCTATTATCCTTTTGGTGCTTTTGAACGTTTAAGTGAAGATGAAAAGTATTGCAATTCCCTTGTTGAAGCATTTCATGCTTTTGGTTGTGCAAAGACTATAACCTTATCAGACCAAGTTATTTGGGTACGTTATATACACTCCCAAATTCCTTTTTGTTGTTGTTTTTTAATATATCGTGACTGCATTGAATTGGTAAACAAGACATGTAACCTTTTGATTTATATTACTCAATGCATTTGGTTTTATTCAATGTCATTCCATATATACATATATATTGTGTAATGCTATTCATTTGGTGGTCCTGGCATTGATTTTTTCTCAGGCTCTTAGCTTTGCCACATTCAAAATGAAAACTGAGTTTAATAGATTGACGAGATTGGAGGTGATAATGGATCGCAACTATTGGTCTTCTTTGCTAGATTTCATAAAGCTGTCAGACAATTTAGAAGTTGTCGTAGTAAACAAGGTTAGTTAATGATGTCCATGAAGAAGACTTGAATAGAGCAAAAATATAAAACAAATGTTATTGTGTACTCCTGATTACTAATGACGTGAATGTGTTTTCTCTAGCGTTGGGTCTATTTTGAGGTTGAACTTAACAACTCAAATTGGAAGAAGCCGGATGTTGTTCCAAGGTGCTTGTCAAACAGTTTGAAGACAGTTTCAGTTGGTTCTTATGATGGTTATCCCGATCAGCTTGCAACGGTAGATTACATTTTATCACATGGAAGTGTCCTTGAAGTTATGCAGATTTGTTTTCGTGAACCAGTTCGTGCCTTTGAAAGAAAGTTGAAGCTGGTCCAGGAGATATGTGAGTCCTCCAGAAAGTCACCTATTTGTAAAGTCAAATTTAGTGATCGTGACAATCAGCACAATGCATTATAATAGGTCCTTTACAGCAAGTGATATGGTGAAAGAAGTTCGTTCATCCTACTGCTGGTAAAATGGAGGTCTATATATTCCCAGTATGAGTCAAAAAGTCTATCCTATGGTTGGTAAAATGGAGGTTTATTAATGGTGATTTAGTTTGAGGCTGCACATTTTAGCAATTCAGAAATGTAACCTCTTTGCAATGGTGGCCGTTATTTTTTCTGCTGTTTTTTTTCCCTCTGTGTAACAAACGATGGCAGTGCTGGTTCTTATGGGTATTTATTTTCTTTTGGTTAGTGTATAGTATGTATATGAGTCGATACGTTGAAGTACTATTTGTACATGGTGTTTAATCTTGTTCTTCCTTTTTTGTTTTTTGCTTGGCTTTTTTCTGTTAAATAGACATCTTAATAAGCTGACGAACCCTTTTGTTTTGTACATCCTTTTCGCTATACATACAAAGATCCCTATTTGCAGATAAAGAAAAGATAACTGCATCAAACAAGAAAACTTTATAAGCGGAATGGATTTGAGGATAGCTTAAGATGAATGCTATCTTAGAATGAAAAAAACAGAGCAATGGAGAATACTTGGTGGCTTTGATTTTAGTAGCAGAGAATTCAAAGAACACGAAAATTACTGGAAAAGAATTCGTTTATAGTAGGTACATCGGTGTCAACGGTAGTTATTACGTATATATAAAATAGAAGTTTCTGAAACAAAAACCGCAAAGGCCACCACATTCTTGTGTTGATCCTTCGATAGAAGCTCAATCTCTGTTTTGAACTCCAGAACACCTTGCTTAGATTGAGTTCATAACTTCATATCCTCTATGGTGAAAGCATCACGTAAATGCGACGTGACGAGGGTCGGACTAGCCCTCACCACGTGTCATCTTTATATTGGCTAATCATTAACTGAAGACAGAGAATTAATAGCTAATAAAGGCCAGGAGTCCTAGAGTTTAACTAAGAAAGCGGACTGAACCCGGTGTGAGGACGGCTCGCCCTTCTTAACTTACCACCGCAGTCGGTCAGTTAGCGTAACAGCGTAGAGCGCGACCATTGAGACTCGGGCCGAGTGGCCCGAACGCTCGAAAGATTATATATGCGTTTTTATAAATAAAGCGTGGGGAGAAGAATCCGCCTCTTTAAGGCCTTGATACAAGATTAAAGGCAAAGGAGAAATTATCTCCTAAGAATTAGGGATTTAAATCAATCCCATTTAATGATAAAATGTAATGAATCCTTGAAGAAAAGGGCGGGATTAGGGTTATGCTCTTTATATAAACCCCTACAAGAACTACGGTGACTTGATTCCTGAAACATAACAGGATACGTAGGCAACTTGAAAGAGACTCTCAAGCTCAGTCTAAAATCACCCCAAAAAACCATCTTCGTTCAATTACCCCTAGATTAAATGGCCCGGATTTATTCATAGACGAATTCCCGCATCGTCAAATGGCGCTAGAAGGAGGGCCTTCTACCGGTAATGGATCGAGGTGGTTCGTGATCAAGTTAACAATGGCAAAAACATGCCAAAAACGCAATCGAGATCCGGAGCTTATTTCCGGGTCGAACCGTTGGAATAAGAATACCACCGTTCAGATTAAATAAGAAGGAAGGACGAACAAACCCTCCAAATTTTGTGCCGATCAGGGATCGTTTAAAGGCCCGATCGTCGCCTAAAAGTCGCTTCTGTATCATCGAAAAAAAGAAGCGCACGCAATTGCCGATCCGAGGATTATTTCCGGAGATTGAACCGTTGGAACAGGATTTCCACTGTTCAAATTGAAGAATAAGGAGGGATGAACAAGCTCACCAAATTTTGTGCCGATCGGAGTCTGTTTAGATTGTTGCCAGAAAGATGTTGTTGTATCACCAAAAACACTGCAGTCACAAAAAACGCAGTAAGATCGGAGGCTTATTTCCAGAGATTTCACCATTGGAACAAGAATTCCACCGTTCAGATTGAAGAAGAAGGAGGGATGAACAAGCCCTCCAAATTTCAAGCACCGATCGGAGTCCGTTTCGATACCCGATCGTTGCCGGAAAGATGCGGTTTAACACCAAAAGAAGCCGCGAATTTTCCATCCAAGATCTTCATCCAAATCTCATGGCTCGGCCATAACGAGCTCCACCGAATGAGCTCGGCCCGAATGAGCCCACACAGCATGAGCTCGCCCGTATGAGCTCCCAAACTCTCCAAATACGAGCTCTCAGGTACAAACTCTTATTGGCATTTATTCCCGCTTACAACTTAAATGAGTAAATCTTTTATAAAACCGAGCTCGGCTCGACATCATATTATATACGACCGAGCTCGTCCTCGGCATCATATTTGGAGCTCTCTGGAGCAAATATTTTATAAGACCGAGCTAATTTGGAGCTCTTTTGAGCAAATCTTTTATAAGACCGAGCTCGGCCTCGGCATCATATTTGGAGATCTCTTGAGAAAAATCTTTTATAAAACCGAGCTCGGCTCGGCTCGGCATCATATTATATAAGACCGAGCTCGGCCACGACATCATATTTGGAGCTCTCTGGAGCAAATCTTTTATAAGACCGAGTTCGGCCTCGGCATCATATTTGGAGCTCTCTGGAGCAAATCTTTTATAAGACCGAGTTCAGCCTCGGCCTCATACTTGGAGCTCTTTCAAGCAAATCTTTTATAAGACCGAGCTCGGCTTCGGCATCATATTTGGAGCTCTCTTGAGAAAAATCTCTTATAAAACCGAGCTCGGCTCGGCTCGGCATCATATTATATAAGAGTACCGAGCTCGGCCTCGGCATCATATTTGGAGCTCTCTCGAGCAAATCTTTTTATAAAGCGGGCTCGCGCCAAGATCGGACCTAGCTCGGCTCGGCACTTCTTCCAGTAAGACCAAGCTCGGCTCGAGAACCATATACGACCTCTTGGTAGCCCAGATACGAGCTCTTGACTCTTCAAATACGAGCTCGCACGCTCTCCAAGTACGAGCTCTCCATAATGGAAAGATCATTCCACATGCCAACAACCTCTACAAATTACGCGTCTCAGATGAGTTCCAAACTTTATTAAATTGCTTAATTTTCTCGGTTTAATTTTGCTACTGTGTTATCGTGACTCATGTTATTTCAATAGCAAATATCTTTTCCATTATAAGTGATGGCTTTGATCAAGTTTGGAAAAGTTCAAACGCCCTAAATCATTGGTCGATATTTGAATCGAAAATCTTTGCAGATCGGACTCAAAAATTTGCGATGAAAACTTCCCAAGTCGGCAGGACGAGATAAATTTTAATTGAGGCCCGCTGGTCGACTCGTAAAGTTTGCAAAAGACAAACTAATTAAATCCGCAGGACGGACTCAATGTAATTTCTAAGTTCACAAAGGATGAACTAGTTAAGTCCGTAGGACGGATCAACCGAGCTCTACAGGTCAGGATCTAAGTTCCCAAAGGATGAACTAATTAAGTCCGCAGGACGGACCCACCGAGCTCTGCAGTCGGGCCCTATAAAGTTTACAATAGAAACTGTTTAAGTCCGCAGGATGGACACCAGAGCATCAAAAAAAAAAAAACACTAAGGCTTTAAATTGAGTATACCATCCAAAAACTATTAAGTTATTGCATGGCATACTGGAGGGCTGGAAGAGCAGATCAGATAAGCAGCCATCCGAAAAATTTGCAAGGAAAATAACCAGAAAAAGCAAGGTAAGTCTGCAGTCAGACTTCAAAAATAAGGTCCGCTTTTAGCAGACTCAAATAATCAAGTCTCCGCAGATCGACTTAAAAATAAGGTCCGCTTTAGCGGACCTCAAATAATCAAGTCTGCAGATCGGACTTCAAAAATAATGTCTGCATGAGCAAACCTCAAATAATCAAGTTCGCCTGAGCAGACTCCAAAAAATTAAGTCTGTAAGACCGACAAGCCGAGCTCCACAAAACGGGCTCCGCTCAAATCATTAAAACTGACATCTAAGTTACGCGGTCGGACTCAAAGATACATATGTCAAATAAATTTTTTTAAGTCCGTAGGACGGACATAAACTTGAGATATGCAGGTCTGACTTAGTCAATATTATTAGGTCTGCAGGACAGACCAACTGAGCTCCATAGATCGGACTCGGTCAAATTTATTAAGTCTGCAAGTCACTCAAAATATTAAGTCTGTCTGCGAGCGGCACTCTAAAAATTTAGTCCGCAGTCGGACTCCATTAATTAAGTCTGCAGGATCGACATCGAATCGAGCCCCTGTAAGTCAGACTCAACAAGTTTGCAATAACCAAGAGAACTTAATAAGATATTGTAAAAACATTGTTCATGTTACAATTTTGAAGCTTTTCTCCAAAGTCTGCAGAACAGACTCCAAAATTTGAGTTCCGCAGATCGGACTCAAAAGTCAGCTCCGCAGGGCGGACCCAAATTTTTTTCTTAAGACTGCAGGACGGACAACTTTTCTTCAAAGTCTACTGGACAGACTCCAAAGTTTGAGCTCCGCAGGTCGGACTCAACAAAGTTTTCAGGTCGAACTCATCGAATTGAGCTCCGCAGGTCGGACTCCTCAGAAAACAAGTCCACGGGACGGACGAAAATTCACAGCACTGGATGTCAGGCTCAATGCGTTTGCAAAGCTGAGCTCTGCAGTTTGGACCAACTCTAAACAACCACTCTATAGGTTAGACTCGCGCAAGTCCGCATGTCGGATAAATTTGTCGGGCTCCACATGTTGGGCTCACTAACTTTGCGAAGTAAAATTCCTAAGTCCCCAAAGGGACCCGAGCTGAGCTCCGCAGGTCGGGCTCGTAAAAAAGACAAAGAAGCATTAACGGCTGAGTTCTGCCTAGACTCTGTAGCAGAGGTAAGATTCTCAACAGAAGCGTTGGCTTGATGCTGCTTGGCAGGAGCAATTGAAGTAGAAGCAGCAGTCATAGAAGGCACTAATCAAGGAGCTGCAGCATAGCGGGAAGAATTTTTAGCCACAATGTCTACCCCTCCCGGAACTCTTTAGATTTAGCTTCACATGTCGTACCGTGATAGGTTTATACAAAGCCTTGTAAGGAAAACTTCTAAAGCACCATTGAAGAAGCGAGACTTAAGTACTTTATGGCCTTAAAGCCGGCATCAGCCAAATGCTGATCAGACTACCGATTCGACAAGGGTTATAAAACCCCAAACACGTTCTCAAAAACCGTTCCACCTCTGGCATCATCAAATGATACAAGTCTTGGATAAGAATCTAAGACGTGGGCACGAATGACAGCGTCATAACGATAACTCTGCCACCTGACATAGAAGGCCATCGTAAAACTCTACAAGTCCAGATGACACTGGCCGAACAACACATTTAACAGATCCGACCTCACAACAAGTAGTTCAGTCAGATCTGGGGGGCTTATGACGAGGGTCGGACTAGCCCTCACCACGTGTCATCTTTATATTGGCTAATCATTAACTGAAGACAGAGAATTAATAGCTAATAAAGGCCAGGAGCCCACAGAGTTTAACTAAGCGGACTCAACCCTAGTTGTGAGGACAACTCGCCCTTCTTAACTTACCACCGCAGTCGGTCAGTTAGAGCGCGACCATTGAGACTCGGCTGAGCTGGCCCGAACGCTCGAGTAGTTATATGCACGTTTTTATAAATAAACGTGGGGAGAAGAATCTGGCCTCTTTAAGGCCTTGATACAGCATTAAAGGCAAATGAGAAATTATCTCCTAAGAATTAGGGATTTAAATCAATCCCATTTAATGATAAGGTAACCGAATCCTTGAAGAAAAGGGCAGGATTAGGGTTATGCTCTTTATATAAACCCCCTACAAGAACTACGGCCGACTTAATTCCTGAAACATAACAGGATACGTAGGCAACTTGAGAGAGACTCTCAAGCTCAGTCTAAAATCACCCCAAAAAACCATCTTCGTTCAATTACCCCTAGATTAAATGGCCCGGATTTATTCATAGATGAAATCCAAAGATCGTCACGACGGTGTGTGTGATATGACCAAACACATTCACAATAAGTGAAAAATCCAACCGTGTATATACATATGCAAACACAATTGCTATAAATGTGAGCACATCATCGTACTCAAATTGTCTAGTAAACTTTAGTCGCCTCGGTTTGCGCCTTTTATTTATTTTTGCATCGCTTTACTTTGTTATAAATCGGTGTTGATGTTGCAGATATGTCACGCTGTTGGAGTGTTCTTTCTTTGTTTGCAAGATCTCTTAGTCTAACCTTTGGTCTCCTTTCTATTGTTTTGATTCTGGAGTTGCATCTCCCCAATCTGAGTTTTGGTTTTGTTTTTCTTTAGTTTTTTTGGAATGTATGGAGGCCTATGCTCTTTTCCTAACACCCGGTTTCTCCCAGATCGGGTTTTTTCGGACTAGGGGCTTAATAAGGTTGGGGAATTACTTTGAGAGCATATATCTTTTGAAGGAGGCCGGGAAGGGTCCAAGAACCTTGTAACTTTCTTTTTCTTATTCTAATAAAAATTACAAGGTTTTGTGAAATAAACAAAACAATATCATGAGTGTATTTATCAACATTTTCATTAATTTACCATAACAGATTTTCATCTTATTTTTATTTTTACAAACATATTTGGGGAGGGGATGAAAATCGAAACCATGTCTCTTTAATCCGTTTTAGGGGAAAAATGCGAACATTTTATTAAGCCATGTTCGCTAAGCAAACGGAAAGAATGTTCGGGGGCGAATCATTTCTGTATGAGGTTCGTGCTTGGGTCAATACTTGGATCTGTACCGCGCTGTTGCTGAGAATGTGCATGAGCTTCTTGTTTCAGTTGAGGATTTTAGGGTACCGATTCAAGCAGCACAAAGAAGCATGCATGTTCAGCTGTGAAAGGACTGCGATCTCTAGAATTGGAATGCGACATCCGTATCTCCTCTAAAATTGTGTTTTCTCTGTCAAGACTCGGAAGTCTAAGGCTGACATCGATTTATATAAAAAAATGGAAAAGCATTAATTGTGTGAACTCTTAATTAGCTGGTTGCCCAGTGTCTTTAAAGGGGATCCTGTGCCTTGATTATTTGGCTAGTGGGAAAATGAAAAAGAAGCGGCATTGGAATGTATAATATCTTCTACCTCATTGACACACCTTGAACTATAATACGGGCGTTATCTTCTGCCTCCTCAGAACTTGATACCTCTGTTAGAAGCATGGGATATCTAGCATCAGCATACAACAAAGACCTGCTTCCTTAGTTGAAGCCAATATCCAACTTGCTTCTTTGGAATCTGAATCTCAAGTAGTACAAAATTCTTTCAATTCTATTGTTGAAGCATTTTGCGCTTTTGATTGTGCAATTAAAGACTCTAACCTTATCAGCTCCAGTTATGGAGGTAATTAAGTTATTGAAGGATGGAGACTTTAATTTATTCTTTAAGATCATTAATAGCTGAAAGAAACTTCTCAATTTTCTCTTTCTTCTTTTTTAATATGAACATTAATTGCATGCTATGAATTGATAATTGTTGCTTTTATTTTTTCTCCAGGCTTATAGATGTGCCACAATTGAAAAGAACATTGAGTTCAATAGATTGAAGAGGTTGGAGGCCGGTGATAATAGAACGGAAACGTTGGAGTTCATTGCTAGACTTCATAAAGTTCTCAGACAATTTAGAAATTCTCATAATTGAAAAGGTTTGATTATGGTGTCCTTGCATGCATTGAGAAACTTAATAAATAGTTGTAAACCTAATTATTAATGCTATGAATCTGTTGTATCTATCTGGTATCTGCAGGAACATGATAAAAGTGAGGACGACCACCCTGACGGCTCAAACTGGAAGATACCGGTTCCGAGGTGCTTGTCAAACAGCTTGAAGACATACGGTTTCGATTGATGTTTGCGACGGTCATCATAACGAGCTTGCAATGGTAGATTACATTTTAAAGCATGGGAGCGTCCTACAAGTAATGAAGATATGTTTTGATGAATCAATCAGTGACTTCAAAACGAAGTTTGAGACGGTCAAGAAGATATCTAAGTTTCCCAAAAAGTCACCTGTTTGTAAAGTCGAATTTTGTTAGATATATGGCTTGAGCACGATCCATTATAATAAGGCTATCAAGTGTTATTGTGAAAATTTACATCTAATGATCTATTCCCAGTAGGGAATTAAAAGTGGGACGTGAGGTTTTTGGACAGTAACTTCATATGGAGAGTGAGGTTATGTTGATCAATCAGAACAAGACGGTATCAATTTCTTTTTTTTTTTTTTTTTTAGGGTATAATGATGCATTTTGAATATACTATAATTTCAAGTTCAAACATGGTAAATGCATAATTGATTGAAATTCTCTTTCCATCTTCATATTAAATCCCTCATCGACCGCTCAAGGCTCATGAACTGAATGATATGTTGGAAAATATTAAACTTGATACTATAATTAATGATTTTACATCTAGACATGCACCTAGATTTTTTTCATTATTTTCCTCAAAAAAAAAAGATTTTTTTCATTATCAATTTTTTTTGCTAAATGCCGTAGTTATGTTGCCAATTGGTGTTTTGCGGTCTTTTGATGTTTTTGGATATGATTTTTTTTTTTTTTTTTTTTTTTTTTTGTGGTGTTTTTATTTCACTTATTGTTATTTTTCCTCCACCAATTCAATATTATTATTGTTTTTGACATTTATAATATGTTGTTAGACATTAGCCGTATTATTTTCTTGAACGTAATTTGATTTATGTTACTTAAATAAAAAGTGGGGCCTTCTTCAAGTTTTGCCCTGGGCCATTAAGTCTTAGGAACAGCCTTTGGTGGATTCGCACACGAGGGTTCAAAATTTTGCAGCTGATTATCTTGTAATGGTTCTCATGAAGAATGAAAGTTACCAACCTGGTACTTACCATAAGCTGAAACCGAAGAAAATCATTCCTTACCCGATAGCCAGAAAGGTCAATGATAACGCTTATGAGGTGGAAATCCCAGCAAAGTGACAAGTTTCGAAATGTTGCTGATCTGACACCATATCAGCCACTAGATGCAGGGGAGTGGATCCATTCAAGTATTTAAGGGTCAAGTGTATTTGTTTTTATACATTATCATCAAAATGACATAGTTTTGAAAAAATAAATACACGGTTAGATGATTTTCACATTTGAGATGTGTGGTTAGATCATTCTACTTGGGAGAATACTTTCTCAAGTTACTTGAGAGGATCCTGTTTCCCAGATGAAGCATCAACTCAGCAGACTCAACTCGAAATTTGAGTTTGTTATTTTGAAGGAAGATGAAGATGATGTAGTCTTGTCAATTAACATAAATTAGATCTTATTATTTTCTATTTAAGTGTTTATTTTATGTTATTTTAAGTCGGGGTATTTCAGTCTCTTACTCTGTTTTGTGGAAAGGGTATTTATTGAGTTTGAACCCTAAATGCACGGAGTTTTTGGACATTATCTAATTGCATGAATTTTATGGTGGTCCCGACCAAGATGACAGTGATCCGGACCAATAAATCCAGAAAACACGCGGGCCCGACCAGTGTAAAATATAAACGTCATGTTTTTACAAATTTGCCCCTCTTTTAAGAAATCCTATTGGAGGACAAGTATGACATGGTGGTCCTGGACCACCATAAAACTACCGATCTAATTGATAGTTTTGTTCTTCTTCAATTATCCGTAGTTTGCATCATGACTCATGAGTAGTAGTATATCCGTAGAGACGCTTTTTTTTTTTTTTTTTGAAGGCAGACGAACAGGTTTTGTTGGATAATAAAATGTAGTACTCCTATATAAAGTTAGTATTCGATTCAGCCTACAGTTATCTTGGTCGAGCAGACATTGAAGTCATGAGCAGAAGAAAATCAACAAGTCTCACCGATTCTTCCCGGAGGAGACATAAGCATCTTGCTGACAGTGATGATAGGATCAGCGATTTACCAGACTCGATTCTTGGTCATATTCTTTCTCATCTCCCCACAAAGAATGCTGTGGCCACCGCGCGTTCTTTCGAAAAGGTGGAATTTTTTGTGGACCACAGTTGGTAATCTTGATTTTCGTCCTAAATATTACTACACCGGAGGACCTGTAGAAGAATTTGTCCAATTCGTTAACTATGTCATGCTTCTTCATAAACCAGCTGGATATTTTAATAAGCTTTCTTTAACCTGGGATACTGAATGCATTCCATTTCATGTTAATACCTGGATCTGTGCTGCACTAGCTAGGGATGTTCATGAGCTTATTGTTCGTGTTGGCATTTCTAAGTTACCCATTCATGTGCAATCATACTTGTTTAGCTCTGAAAGTCTTGGATCTTTAGAGTTGAAGTGTAGCATCTGCATCTCCTCTGAAATTGTGGTTTCACTTCCAAGACTTGAACGTCTAAAGCTGAATTTAGTTTATTTTCAGAGTGAAGAAGCTTTTCGCAAACTTGTAGATGGTTGCCTGTGTTGAAATATTTGGTCATACGTCCGGATATTGGGAAATGATAAGATGTGGTTACATTGAAATTGTCGATGGTGTTGCATTCAAATGCATAATATCTCTACTTCTTTGAAACGCCTTAAATTATATGTATATCCTTCTACCGCTTTATGCGGTGTTGAATTAGATGCTCCCTCCTCGAGTACATTAAGTTAGATCATCGGATAAATAGCATCATCATACAACAAAGACTTAACTTTTGGGTGAAGTCGATATCCAACTTACTCCTATTGATTATGAAATCAAGATCCAAAGTATTGCAATTCCTTTGTTGAAGTCGTCAAGAAGGTGACTTAAACTCAGATCCGGGTGGAACCAATCAAGACTCAACTGTGATGGATGGACAAATGAGAAGTGTATTCAATTTCGTGCATCAAGAGGTGGAGTCTCATCGAGGCTTCAAGAGGTGACTATCACAGGTGACAATCACGAGTACTTGAATACACAGCAGGTCCCACACATCCGCTAATTCATGTTATGTGATGACTATACAAAGGTCATTAAAAGGAGGACACGTGTAGGGGTATTTATGGTGCATCGACAAAGATTCCTTGCGGCTAGGGTTTTGTGGATTTGTGCCTATAAATACAATTGTTGTCCCATTATCTCGAGTGTGTTGAAATCAGAAATTCAAAGGCATAATAAAATATCTCTTTTCGCCCGTGGTTTTTTACCTCTCCCACCGAGGGTTTTCCACGTTAAAATCTGTGTTCTTCTTGTTTCGTTTTTCCTTTGATTGTTTATGTTTGATTGCTTCGCTTTCGCTTTCTTGCATCCAAGTTATCTCCATCCGCTTTATAACAAGTGGTATCGGAGCGCAAGGTTCCGGGAAAACAATCTGCACTATCAACTTCGTCTTCACCAAGGCCTTCAAAGAAGGTGCTAGGATCTCGTGACAAAGTTGTGATCTTTAGCAAGGAAAGATGTCGTAGAGAAACGTAAAAATCGATAAATTTACAGGAAGGAACAGTTTTGGTCTGTGGCAAATCAAGATGCGTGCAATCGTTGAAACAAAGCAGGTTTGTGGAATCCTTTATCCGACAAACCAAATACAAAAAGCAGATTATGCCGGCCTGGAAGAGAAAGCACATTCAACCATCATGTTGTGCTTATCTCGATGATGTTATCACCGAGGTTGCCGAGGAAGACACCGCCGCACCAAGTTGTGGAAGAAGCTTGAAAGCCTCAGATATGACCAAGTCACCGACCAACAAGTTGTTGTTGAAACAGAGGTTGTTCACTTTGAAGATGCATGAAGGAAGTCCACCGAGGGAACATCTCGACCAACCAACACAATATTGCTTGATTTAAGGAATATTGATGTTAAAATTGAAGATGAAGATGCAGCCCTAATCCCGTTGGTGTCATTACCGCATCATATGAAAACTTTGTGCAATCTTTCATAGTTGGAAAGGATATGAGCTAGCTGGAGGATGTGAGGTCCGCCTTACATGCCAGGAGCTTAGACACAAGGTCGCTGCATGCACAGATCAATGTCAGCTGGGGCTAGTAGCTAGCAAAAGAATAGTGGAAAAGGATATGGACGAAGAAGAAAAAGAAGTCAGGGTCCAAAGGTCCTAAGTCTACCGATGTCTCAGAATTATCAGAAGGAGTGGGGACATTGGAAGTCCAATTGTCCAGGAAGAAGAAAAACAGCAGAAGGCATTCGCACAAGAGCTTTGGCTAATCGAGCAACTGATGAGGATCCGGGTTCTAGTTGCGGGGATTCTACACATCACAATGATGTGTGGATACTTGATTCTGGAGCATCCTACCATATTTGTCCAAACAGAGTGGTTTTCACTTATGAGCAGATAGATGGTGGTCAAATCTATATGGCCAACAAAGAAGGTCTCAGAAGTTGTGGAATTGGCTCAAGAAAGTTAAGGACGAGAGGATGGTAAATTTTGTACATCGAAAGATGTAAGACATGTTCCACAGATGACCAAGAATTTGGTATCTCTCTACCCACCTGGACACAAGGGGTTCAATTTCAATGGTGAAGGTGGATGGTGAATGTCTTCAAAGATTCATTGTAGTCCTTAAAGGCATCAAGAGGGAACCTTGTATATATTACAAGGATCTCATCAGATCTGCATTCTTCTTTGTTGCATCCTCGCAGCTTCACTGGGCCTCAAGCAGACTCATTGTGGCACACGTGAGACTAGGTCACATGGGTGAAAAGGGTATCTGAGTTCTTTCTTCAAGAGGTTTTCTTGGGGATATAAGGTCAAGAACTGGACTTTTGTGAACATTGTGTGTTTGGGAAGTTGCATGAAGTAAATTCTCAAAGCAGGTTGCACAATACAAAGGCAACACTTGATTATATCCATTCAGATCGCTGGGTCCATCAAGAGTTGAGTCATTGGGTGGTCACAGATATTTTGTGTCATTCATAGATGACTATTCAAGGATGACTTGGGTGGTGATGATGAAGAACAAAAGTGATGCATTCAAGAACTTCAAGCAGTGGAAGGCCCTAGTGGAGAATCGCTTAGGCAAGAAAATCAAGAAGCTTCGCATGATGATAATGGTCCTGAATTTACTGGACGGATTTTGATTCATTTTGTGCAACCGAGGGTATTGCCGACATCATAATGTAAGGAATACACCTCAGCAGTAATGGTGTAGCCGAAAGGATGAATCAAACTCTTCCGGAGAGGGCAAGATGTATGCTTTCTCGTCGGGTTTATCAAGGAGATTTTGGGCGGAAAGTCGTTAAGACGACTTGCTACTTAATCAACAGGAGTCCTCACACAGAATCAATCTCAAGACACCATTTGAGATGTGTGGTCAGCAAGCCTCGCCGACTACTCGCCTAAGGGTTTTGGAAGTACAAACTTACTATCATGTTAGTGAAGGAAGTTGGAGCCAAGAGCCAAGAAGGAGTGTTTGTGGGGTATGGTGACGGAGTAAAAGGATATAGAATTTGGTCATCGCAGAGTCCGAGTAATTCTCAGCAGGACGTTGTGTTTGATGAAAATTCTATGTTAAACTCATCAGTGGAGAGGCTCACCGAGTCCGAAACCGATCTTTGAATCGAAAGTGTTGAGAAACAGTGGAGCTTCAGTGGAGTCCATTGATATGCAACAATCGGTGGATCCAAATCAACACTATATCGACCGATGATGAACCGAGAACCGATTCAGCCCCTCATTGAGACCTCGAGAGGCGCCATACAAACATTGATCGCCAGAGTCTACCGCCAAACAGCCTAGAAGATCTAATGTTGGGATACCTCCAGAGAGATATGGATATGATGATTTGGCTGGATATGCACTCCAAGTTGTTGAAGAAGTAGAGGTTGTCGAACCTACTACTTACAGGAAGCAAAGGACATGTACGTGAAGCATCTCGGTGGCATGCAAACCATGGGAGATGAAATGGAGTCATTATTGAAGAATCGACTTGGGAATTGGTCAAACAAACCTACCGACAAGGGGTTGTGACTTGTAAATGGATCTTCAAGAAAAAGGAAGGAATAACAAAGGCGTATGGGTCGTATAAGGCACGTTTGGTTGCAAGAGGATTCAATAAAAGGAAGGGGTTGACTTTGATGAAATATTTTCACCAAAGTGGTCGACATACTTCAATCAGGGTGTTACTAGCAATGGTGGGCAAAGCAGATCTCGAACTTGAGCAATTAGATGTGAAAACCGCTTTTACATGGTGAGGTGGATAAGGAGATATACATGACACAAACTGAGGGTTTTCAAGTTCCTGGCAAAGAAAACTATGTTTGCAAGTTGAAGAAATCGTTGTATGGTTTGAAGCAAGCTCCAAGGCGTTGGTATAAAAGGTTTGATGATTTCATGCTTCAAAGAGGTTATAACATGAAGTCCATATGATTGTTGTGTGTTTACTACAATCTTTGAAAGATGGATCATATATCTATCTTGTCTGTATGTGGATGACATGTCGATAGTCTGCAAAGAAGGAAGTCTCGATGTTCAAAATCAAGAACCTTCTCAAAGGCCGAGTTTGAAATGAAGGATTTAGGGTGCCGCAAGAAAATCTTGGGATGGAGATCCTGAGAGATGAAGTCGTAAGAAGTTGTTCTTGTCTCAGCAGGGTTATGTGCAGAAGATATTGGCCAAGTTTGGGATGTCTGCTGCAAAACCAATAGATACTCCTATGGCATCAAATGTTCATTTGTCTGTTTATGCTTCACAGTCAGCTGAAGAGAAGGAGTATATGTCAAAAGTTCCCTATGCTAGTGCAGTTGGCAGTCTGATGTATGCCATGGTATGCACTAGGCCTCGATCCGCTCAGCAATCGGTGTTGTCGTCGCAGGTTTATGGCTCAACCTCGGAAAGGAACACTGGAAAGTCGTTAAAAGGATATTCGTGCACCGAGAGGTACAAATTGATGTTGGTCTCATTTATGGTGGTGATATCGTCCGGTCACAAAGTTCATCGTGATGCCGATTATGCAGTGATGTTGATGATAAAATCAATGATCGTTATGTGTTTACATTGGGAAATGCGCGTGGTCACCGGAAAGTTACTCTTCAGTGCTACTGATGAGCCTTATCAACCATCAAGGTAATATATGGCTCTTACCAAGCGGTTAAGGAGGTGTCCGTTGAAGGGCTAGTCAATGATTTGGGGTTGCATCAGATCAGCCGATATATATTGTGATGATCTAAGTGCAATATGTTTGGCCAAGGATCAGTTTCATCATGAGAGAACCAAGCATATTGATGTCGTATCATTTCCGAGAAATGAGAAGAGGGTTGTAGTGAAGAAGATTAGCACAAAGGAGAATCCTCGGCGATATGTTCACTAAACCGATTCAAACAGAGTAAGTTTCACTTTGCCTGGACTTATGAATATTCAAAGCTTGTAATCCGCTTTTTCGAAACTCTACCGAGGCGGATCGGTGGAGTGGATGTCGTGGAGATTGTCCGGTACAAGTACATCCGGCATTGACGAATGCATCCGGTACAAGTACATCCGGTTATGCAACTGCTTGACTCAGTGAGAGTTGAAGTCAAGGTGGAGATTTGTCGAAGGTGACTTAAACTCGTGATCCGGGTGGAACCAATCAAGACTCACCGTGTGATGGACAAATGAGAAGTGTATTCAATTCTCGTGCATCAAGAGGTGGAGTCTCATCGAGGCTTCAAAGAGGTGACTATCGCCAGGTGACAAATCACGAGTACTTGAATACAAAGCAGGTCCCACATCTCGCTAATTTCACGTTATGTGACAGCCTATACGTGATGTCATTAAAAGGAGGACACGTGTAGGGGTATTTATGGTGCATCGATAAAAGATTCCTTGCGGCTGTGGTTTAGTGGATTTGTGCCTATAAATACAATTGTTGTCCCATTATCTCGAGTGTGTTGAAATCAGAAAATTCATTGCATAATAAAATATCTCTTTCTCGCCCGTGGTTTTTTACCTCTCCCATCGAGGGGTTTTCCACGTTAAAACTCAGGTTCTTCTTGTTTTCGCTTTCCTTTGATTGTTTATGTTTGATTGCTTCGCTTTCGCTTTCTTGCATCCAAGTTATCTCCATCCGCTTTATAATGAAGCACTTGACGCTTTATCTTGTGCAAAGACTCTAAACTTATCACAAGAAGTTATAAAGGTAAGTTTTTTATTACTTGATGAGATTCTATCTTATTGATTCTCAAAAAAAAGAGAAGAGATTCTATCTTATTTGATATCATTAATTAATGTCTATTGGCCAGGAATGTTTCAACCACAACGAAATTGACAAAACCTACTTTGACACCATTTTGATCTTTGTGCGACCTTGATCGATCATCATATTATACACTATATATGATCAATGTTATATAATCAAGTAGCTGTGTGTGTTCCCCTCAGAAAAAAAAAAAGAAAATAAAAAAGTGTGTCGGTTTTATTGTGATTGTAGAATCGCCAATGTCTAAAGAAATTCTGAAACTTTTTGTCTTTTGAGAATCTTTTCTGTTGTTGTTGTTGTTGAATGTGTCATGTCTGCTCATTGTTTTATATAATTTCATTATATAGAGATATTATGCAATGGTATCCATTTAATTTGGAGGTCTTGGCATGGATTTTTCTCAGGTTCTTAGCTGTGCCACAATCAAAATGCAAACTGGGTATAACAGATTGACGAGGTTGGAGGTGACAATAGGTCGGAACTATTGGTCTTCAGTACAAGACTTGATAGAGCTGTCAGACAATTTAGAAGTTCTCATAGTAAATAAGGTTAGCTAACAATGTCCATGAAGAAAACTTGAATAGAGCAAAAGTATAAACGAAATGCTACTACTCCTGATTAGTACTTACTAATGTTGTGAATGCGTTTTTTCTAGGATGGATTATTATGACTTGCCGGTCACTTTAACAACTCAAATTGGACGAAGCCTAATGTAGTTCCTAGATGCTTGTCAAATTGCTTGAGGGCAGTTTCAATTGGTGCTTATGATGGTCATCCTGATGAGCTCGCAATGGTAAAGTACATTATAAAGAATGGAAGTGTCCTCAAAATTATGCAAATTTGTTTTGGTGAAACATTTAGCGGCTTAAAAAGAAAGTATGAGCTGGTCCAACTGACATCTACCTTCCCCAAAAAGTCGACTATTTGTGAAGTCAAATTTGCTGATTTTGGCTCCGAGCACGATGCATTATAACCCTTTACAGCAAAACTATTTGTGAAGTCAAATTTGCTGATTTTGGCTCTGAGCACGATGCATTATAACCCTTTACAGCAAAGTGATGGTGAAAATGTCCAGATGAATGCTATCTTAGAAGGTCTATGCAGTATCTCTCCTAAACTTAAATTAGTTGTACTAAATTTCAAATAGAAGTAGAAGACATTAAAAATTATTTAAATTTTGAGTTTAAGATGAATGCTATCTTAGAATGAAAAAACAGGGCAATGAAGAATACTACTTGGTGGCTATGATTTTACTAGTAGAGAATTCAAAGAATATGAAAATTAGTGATAAAGAATTCCTTTATATAGTATTTACATCGGTGTCAATGGTACTTTTTTTTTTTTTTTTTTTTTCAGCTACGAAAAAGGAGGAGGGAATCGAACTCCTGACCCCACCTGAGGCCAGCAGAAACCCAGGTGACTAACCACTTGGGATGAGCTAGTGCTCCAATGAAAATACAAGTTTCTGAAAAAAATACAAGTTTCAATGGTGTCAATGGTACTTATTTCGTATTTAAAATACAAGTTTCTGAAAATGAAATATTACAATACAAATAGTAAATTCTCTATAAAAAGTAGTATATGTTGTTTGGCTCTGCAACTACGTCACCTTCAGCAATAGTTTTTCTTTTAATAACTCATGATCTCATCCCCTATACAGTTTATCTGTTTATAACCCTAAGGACCCTAACATATATACGTTTATATATCTAATGAATTGAAGGTAATCTAATTTGTTCATAGATCTTATAAATATTCTAATTACAAGAGTACTTGAAATGCCATCCTCTAGCTAATGATGCATTGGTCCAGTCGTAATTACTGTGGCTCCATATATATAATCCGGAGGTTCCAGGTTCGAGTCTCTGTGTGGACAAAAAGAGTACCGGTGTATATTTCGTTTCCGTTAAAGAAAATAGAAGAAGAAAGAAAGGTCATCCTCTAGGGTGCCATTTGATAAGTGCTTTTCACGGCGACATTTTCCCCATTTGGAAGAATTGGTTTATGCACCTATCAAAACCAAAAAAAATGCATATGACTATGGAGAAAAACCGTGTAGCCCAGGGAATGATGCAAGATGCTTAAAAATGCATAAGTTTGAAATAAGCATATGCAAAAGGGATAATTATTGAAAATGACACATATTGGACTTAATTAGGCAAAAATGATATCAAAATAAACATTTAGTTATAATGACAAAAAAATAGGTAGATAGACCCAAATACCCTTAACGAAGGGAAGAAAAAAAAAAACAGACGCATCACGCATGCATTATTTTTCTTTACACAGGCACGCTGAAAATAGTTTGTGCCTTTCTTTTCTTTTCTTTTTTTTTTCCCCCCTTCAAAAGCAGGTGTTGAAAAAGGTTTTTTTTTTTTTTCTTCTTATTTTTACCGATGCATTGACCACCGCGATGGTTTGACCACCACGATGCATTGACTACCGCGATACAGTGACCATCGCGATGGTGTGAGCACCCCGATGCATTGACCACCGCGATGCCATGACTCTCCCAGATGTAGTGACCACCCGCGATGCATTGACCACCCCGATAATTGACAGCCGCGACGCAAGGGCAACCCCGATGAAGTAGCCACCCCAATGGAGAGACACCGTGATGCAGTGACCACCCCCGATGTATAGACACCGCGATGCATTGACCACCACGATGCATTGACATTGGCAATTATATATGCAGTGACATCGACAATCATATATGCAGTGACATCGGCAATCATATATGCGTGACATCAACAATTTATGCAGTGACATCGGCAATCATATATGCAGAGACATCGCGATCGCGATGAAATGACAACCGCGATGCATTGACCACCGCGATGCAGTGACAACCACAATGCATTGGCCACCGCAATGCAGAGACCATCGGGATGCAATGACATTTGATGAACCGACACCGTGATGACATTTGATATTTTTCCGACTTAATTTCATAAAATCGACTTCAAATGGCTATATTTTTTGATATAAAACTACGATCAACATAAATCTTTCACCTTAATTCATATTTTTATGCAGTGACATCGACAATAATATATGCAGTGATATCAACAATTTATGCAGTGACATCAACAATTTATACAGTGACATCGGCAATTTATGCAGTGACATCGACAATTTATGCAGTGACATTAGAAATCATATATGCGTGACATCAACAATTTATGCAGTGACATCGGCAATCAGATATGTAGTGACATCAGCAATCATATATGAATGACATCAACAATTTATGTGGTGACATCAGCAATCAAATACGCAGTGATATCAACATTTTTGTTGAACTTTTTGTCCCGAAATTAGGAAGATTTTTCAGGGGAAATCGATCTTATGAGCCACGTCGAGCTATATCAAGTACTTAGCCAGTCAAGTTCGATGTTGCCTTTTTATGGCTCGATCGAGCTCGAGCCGAGTTTTGAGCCTGAAGTTTTTTTTAATGAAGTCGAGCTTGAGCCCTAGGGAGTATCGACTTGACTCAGCTTGATTACACCCCTAAATTTGAGACAGCCTTATAAAATAATCTACATAAAAATAGGTGAAAGTTGAATCAAATAAACTACTTCCATGAAGCAATTTGCATGAGTAACATTAAGTAAGATCAAGTGACTAATGTGAAAAGGGTACAAATTTGTTGCTCGATGTTGATTCTGAACTTAATCTAAAGCCAAAACTGAATTATTGATTTTAGAAATAATCAAAAATGAGATTACAAATATAAGGTAAAATGAGAGTTTGAGGTTCAGTCTACACAAAAAAATGCATATTTTCTTAGCAATCTTCTCAACCTTAGCAATGAACTCCTCGATCCATTAACAGTGAAATACAACAACAGATGCATAAATTGGATGCAATGAGTGACATACAACAAAATGGATCTGATGACATACAACAACATATGAATTAACAAATAATGAATACGGAGATTGATCAGTAAACTTGTAAACTTTGTAACTAACTCAATTTGCCATCCAACTATAACTTTCAAATGTCTTTATTCCTTGCATTCACAAATCGGCAGAGGTTCCATTCTCAAAACAGTCCAAACATCAATCAAAAGAGCAAAGAACAAAGAAAGCAAACAAAGATCCTTAATCGCCAAAGAATCAGCAGGCAAGAACTTTGTAAAGATGCAAAGAAAGAAAGTCGATCTAAAATAGCACCGCACTTTCGGAAAAAACCGTAATAAAGACTTAATACAAAAGCCTCAGTTTATCGTCCAATTTCTTCCTCCAATTACAGAATTGATCATAAATTCATAATAAACCTCAACACTCATATATTTATCTTGAATAGGCTGAGAATCGAGTACACAGTCCCATTTTGCAGACATCTCAGCACAGTAGGCTGACAAAGCCATGAAACCAGGTTCCATTAGTGTGTACAGCTTGAGCAGAATTTGGAAGAAAAAAAATCAAAAATAACAATTGAACACAAGCAGCAAGATCGTGTAGAGACACCGCAATGCAGAGACCATCGGGATGCAGTGATCACTGGGATGCAGTGACATTTGATGAAGCAACACCGTGATAACATTTGATATTTTTCCGACTTAATTTCATAAAATCGACTTCAAATGGCTATATCTTTTGATATAAAACTACGATCAACATAAATCTTTCACATTAATTCATATTTTTATGCAGTGACATCGGCAATCATATATGCAGTGATATCAACATTTTATGCAGTGACATCGACAATCATATATGTGTGACATCAACAATTTATACAGTGACATCGGCAATCAGATATGCAGTGACATCAACATTTTATGCAGTGACATCAGCAATCATATATGAATGACATCAACAATTTATGTGGTGATATCGGCAATCAAATATGCATGTTCTTAAAGATTAATAGCAGTACATGATCAAGTATAGAACACGTATATACAGCTTGTTAAAAATGATGTCATTTAAAAAGTTGTCATTCTCTTGTATGCTTTAGATGACCACCGCGATGAAAGTATGTGTCATGGAAGAGTTTTCTTGGTCCTGACCTCACCATTAGAGAGGATTTTTTTTCATGTTAAGCCAAAGAAAAGAAAAGGGTAGAGAAGTTGAAAGAAGAAGGATTGTTCTCTGTAAAGTTAATCCAAGAGTCTCCATTTCTTTAGCACCATAAGCTTATCCACAAATGGGCTCCATTCCTATAGCCAATCCAGAAATCACAGAGTAACCCGTAATGTTAGCAAACCCTATTGCAAGTGAACCTCCTGCAAGCTCAAGCTCTCCAAGATATCCCAAAAATAGCATGGAAATCATTGCTCTTGAATACATTACAAGTCCTGTAACTATTGTTGGGCCAGATATCTTCCCCATTCTTTCACCTCTTCCATAGTGTGTGTGCCTGCAAATTTAGTTGTTATCGGCTGTAGATCTAGAGACGCCGGAGACTGGGTTGCCGATGGAAAATGCGATTCACCTTCAACAACACCAAGAATTTGCTCTGCTCAAATGAAAATTCGATCATACATAACTACAAAAATTGAAAATGTATGGGAGAACATTGTTGTTACATGAACTACACGAGCAGGTAAACGCGGCCGAATTTGCCCTTGCCGAGAGCTTTTCCGATTTCGAAATCGTTGATTCACCACTTCTTATTGCTAGTATGTAATTGGCTTGTCCGTGGTATATGTGATTCATTACGAGCTGGGAATTCATCTCCAGACGAAATAAAAGATCGTACCGCTCAGAAAAGAAAAAAGAAAAAGAAATACAAGATCGTAGATTCTATTTTGCTCAAATTGGAAAAATATTTTGGTAGAGATTTATACACTATCCGGTAAACAGTCAATCATCTCGATTTGATTGTCCGTTGCCGGCAGAAAAAAAGACGAAGACGAAGAAAGCGATTATATTCGAAGGAGGGTAATTCAGTCAACTTATTTTAATTCCGTCCTTATAACTAATGATCTTTTAAACGTGTCCTAAGTGTCTAATTAAGTCCCAAAACACGTCCTTATAAACAAATAACACTATGCAAAATAAGAATGACGGCAATACGCAATTCTTACTGAACAAACAAAGAAACACGTTTGGCTCGGCTTAAATGTTTGAAAGCCATACTGTTCCGGCTGGAGTTTGAGCACATGCAGCTCGATTAATTGAACGCCTTTGTTTACAAAGCTCGAGTGCGGTTCATTAAGGTATAGGAAGCAATGTATAATTATTCGGACATACCGTAGCCACTTAACCAACAAGTTATATCATAGCAATCTCCGTTACTTGAACAAGTCTTTTCATTTGCTGCCACATCGCCTTCCACGTACATTATTTGATTTGTAATTACTACCTCCGTCCCTTAATAAGTGTCTATATTTTAGAAAAAAATTGTTTCATAAAAAGTGTCACTTTATATTACCAATGCATCATTTAATGTTTATTTTTCAAAGATACCTTTAGTCAAACATTCATTTATTACACTCATTTCATATCCCAAAACAAACATTTATTATTTGTTAGGGATAAATATGTCAATGTAGTATGAAAACACAACACATTAATTACATTTCTTAATATGTGTGAAAACTAAAAATAGGACACTTAATTTGGGAAGGAGGTAGTACAAGAGAAGGAAATTAAAAAAAAAATGGTGATGTTATTATCGCAACAATCTCGTAAAAACAACAACACACGTTTTTGTATCATTGATTATGATGAGAATACATTATGTTTCCATGAGTGTTGCTCCCTATGTAACAAAATATAAGCCCATTTCCATGAGTCTTCATACAATTAAGACGATGAATGACGTAAAAATATGTTGCGTTAATAAAAAGAAATTGTTGTTTTCAGGGTATTAGCATCAGAGTCTTTATCTCCACATTTATCCCTACATGTAGGGAAAAAAATAGGGAAGAAGCAAAAACTCTCCTGCATCAGATACTTTATCCCCACCCTATATTGGGGTGGATGAACAGTGTCACCCCAAATCTGGGGTGACACTGTAGCTATCCTTACATTATTATTATTATTTTTTTTTTTTTGAAACGATTTTTTTTTTCTTCTCTCTGTTGAAATATAGCCGTTGAAATATAGCCATTCACTACAAGAAAAATGACATTTTGTGACGAAATAAAATGTGACGCTTCAAAATTCATCACCGTACAATAAATTTTGCGATGAATATTTTTAAATCCTCACATATAAGTATTTCATAAACTTTTACAATCTTTGCGTTGCGGATAGATTTCTTCTCCGTCACAACGAAAACATGAATTTTTTTGTCGAACATATATAATTCATATGAGTGAGGAATACATAAATTCAGAACCAATTAAGAAAATATGTGAGGAAATATTTTCATCACAATGTAAAAATAACATATATTAATAAATTCCACCAAAAATTGCTACAGCGCGCTTTTTTATCTCGCCCGCCAATTTTTCCCCTTTCCTCGCTTTTTATAATAAATCTCCGCTTATTTTTTTAGAAAATACGATCTTCATTATATTTTTATATATTTATATATATCGATCGACAAAACCCTGGAAAAAAAAACCGCTGTGATCGATAATATCAAAACAGGAAGTTGAGAAAAACAAATCGCGGCTGATCAAGGACCGATCAAGGGCGGTATCAGGTACTCTTTTTTTTTCAGCGTCTTCAAGGTAATTTTACAATTACCCGGCCTCTTTTTTTTTGTATATTATTGGGAATCATGATGATGAATGTCAATTGTGTGATCGAGTGAAATCAGAATGGAAGCATGAAATATGATTGTGTGATCCACAGCGTTTAATCCTCGCTTTTACCCTTCCGATTTACTAAATATTATCATCAAGATATTTTGGGGTTTTGGTTATTAGCTGGGGTATGTTAGAAATACACAACCATTTTGGGGTGTTTTAATGTTGTGTAATGTTTATCCGACTAATATATATCTACTAGTAATTACCATCGTTTGTGCAATGCTTAGAATTTAATCAGCTTTTTTAACGCATTTGTAATTTATGAAGTACACTATCACAATCATAAACTATATTGTTATAAGGCAATCCAAAATAAAGGAAAATATATTCGACTAAATTTATCAATTATTTCTTCCCAAACCTCGCAATTTAATAATAATCCAATGTGAAACTATATTTGAGGATCAACATGTAAATAGAAGTATATTATGGGCTTAATTCTTCCTTTCACCTTTTATTTCATCGCCGATTACAACAACTCCAATGATAATATTTAATGAATTACTTTTCGTAAGTTATCGATTTCATCAAGAGTTATACTTTCTTGGTTTTGACTCAAAATACATCGCTTATGATCATTCAATTGCTTGCCTTTGTATTAAATTTCAACTTTTCACTTTAGAGATCGTAGTGTTGAGTTAGGTGGTAGCAGAGTGATCATAAATGGATGGTGAATTAAATTTGATCTTCTTCCTTTTAAGTAAAAAAGTGGGTTCTTGTTTTAGATTTTTTAAACTTACCACTTACATAGAAAAAAGAGTGTTCTCTCTGAAGATCCATCTATAGAAATTGCGTATTTTGACGTCATGAATAAACTGGCCTAAATTTCTCATTGACACATAATGTGCTTATGCAGAGAGCCAAAATAGGTTGTAGTGCTTTCCTGTAATTGCACCGGAGACTCACCTTGTGGTAGGTGGACTGCTAGTTTTCATGACGGGTCTAAGAATTTGACACCGGAAATGAAATTCACCTAAGGCTAAAAAAAGGGAAAACTCACTTTTTCCGCTTGATAAGTAAGTCTTGGCAAATCAATCTCTTATTTGTATAGAACATAAAGAAACTTGTTCGTCATCTTACTCTATCAATTCTTTAGATGCATACTTTCCTCTGAAATTTGATTGCTTAAATTCTGTCTTTGTGTCCTGCCTTCATTTATTTCAAACCATGAGATGAGGGTAAAAAACATTGACATGGGAAGAAAGTAATAGTGCAGAAAAATATATCTTTGGACCTGTTTTCTGTCTTCAATTTAGTCACACTGCATTTATTCACTAAAATATAAAATAGTCTTGTGATTGCCCGGGTGCACTCCCATATTATTTCCTCTTTGTAGTGCTGGAATTTGTGGTTTTTCAAGTATGAATTTATAAGTAATATGCTACGGTTTTAGAAACTTTTCTTATAGATGGCTAGCAGTTGGTGAAGTGGTTTGTGTTCTTTAGGTGTTTTCATAGCTTTCCATGATAATGCCATGAACTTGTGTAATATAAATGTGGGGGAGATTTGTAACCAAGTAAAAACAGAGTTTTGTATGTTCTATTAGTACTTTATTATTGCCATAAACCAATTTTCTATGGGTTATTTTTTTATCATACCTCATCAAATAACTGTTTATAGGTTGGTGGATCATCTCTCGAACTACAGCAGATTTTCTCGCTCCAAAAAGGCCCTCGGGTTTGCTAATGTTTGGGCTGTTTGATGAGCCGAAATGCAAGTTTTTGAGCTGATAATTTGCAGGAAGCTTATGGACATTATTGGTAAATATTTGGAGGTGGTTTTATAAAGAAAGGACAATCTAATTGAAAGATATTCAAGCAAAGCTATGCTTTTGTTTTCAAGCAGAATTTCGCTCTGCTTTTGACAAATTTTATAAAAGGCTTTTGCATGAGAAGTTATTGGTGAGTTCGCCACGTTATTGGGTATCTTCTATGGATGCGTGACTTGTTAAAATGATTTTTGAATCCCATTCAAATGTTATTATGTTGACAAGAATAAAAGTAAAAAAAATATTAAGATGCTATGTATTACTTTTTTTACTTATATTTATACTAATTTGAATTTAGATACTGTTCGATGTTGACTTGGCCATCCCAAAATTGATGAATATGTTGATGGGAAGATGTCAAAGGCATATACTTCATTAAAGTGGAGGTTACATCGGCACTACTTGGCTTATAAAATGCCTCAGGAAGGTCGAGCTAATCTTCCCCGCGCTGATTTATGGAATGAGAGACCAGAGAGTCATTGGCATTGGGTGTGTGATAATGTTTACACTGATCCACGCTGGGTGGTATGATTCGATACATTTTTTGTTTATTTATATTTAGAGCATGCATATTCACATTTTATATTTAATTACACTTATTTATCACATTTTTGTTTCAATCCAGAATCCTGGGGGCATAAGAGTTGTTGAATTATTATCACAAAAGTTGTTGAATTTGAAACATTAGTGACAATGACTAACTACTAGCTTAATTAAAACCATACAAGTGGGATAAAAAATAGTGTGTAGTTTTTCCGAACGAGAACAAAATAGCAGGAAAACAAAACAAAAAAATAGTGTGAGAATTTCTTTCGTGATTTTCTCGTGTTGAATTGTATATGAAAAAAAATGTTGATCAACTTGATACAAACTCTACCTTTTCTACATATTTGTCAAACGGGTTCTCGCCCATACGTGAATGCAAGTAGTGCTACAAATTTAGACGTTAAACATTCGCTTCCAAATTCCATTGTTTCTTCGGGGAATGAATTAGCTTAGTGTTTGATAAGTCTCAGATTGTGTTTCTCGACTCATGAATAATGGTTGCTTTGATTTTCTTAATCAGAATCGACTGAACTTTTCTTGAGTATATTCTTGTCGATCAGAACTTAATATTCGTGAGTCGCTGTAATATATTCAGGTCGTTTGAGACTCATTGTCGACCTTGTAATTTCTTTAAAAGTCTTTTGTATTGCAATCTGTTGTTTCCTGAAGTTAGAACCTGCAACATTTTGTCTGTCAATATTTGGTTTTGTACTTAAACTATAGTACATCATCTTTGTTGTATTTCTATATTGTTATGATATAATTGCTTGAGGAATTCAGTTTGTTGTGTAACATTTGAGGAATTCAGGTTCATTGTTTTAAATATATTACATTTGTTTTGTGATGTACTTTAAATAATCGAGTAGGACCGGCACTTTATTTTTTAATCTAAGTTGCATGCACTTAATCTTTAGATCACTAAATCTTTTTTATAACGATTTGTGCTAAGTGATGTTATTTTTTATTTTTTATTTTTTTTTATTTTTTTACGTAACCCGATGATAAGATTGTGGTCCATGACATGATAATTTGTTCGCAGGATAATATGAAACGAACGCGGGATTAACACAAGGAGAAATTGATTCTTTCAAGCACTGAGGATACTCCACTTGATTCCATACAAGTGCCCACGAGGTCGAGTTAGAAATCATGAGTAAGACTCTTGGGTGCAAAGTGGCAATCTATTTATGGTGTTGGTTCTTTTTCACGATTGGAAACCACCAAATCATTTGCCACATCTTCTATGGCTTCAAAACTGAGTTGGTGAAATTCAAAATCAAGTAAAGTTACTAGCAAATGATTATAAGATTATGCAAGAGGAAAATGAGAAACTAAAAGCACAAGTGACAGCCCTCTTGAAATCACAGGGAAAGAGTAGCGGCCATTCTGATGAGCCTAACAACTATCAAGATGATGATGATGATGATCCCTATGAAGATGAGCTAGCAGACTATGCATGATCAAATTTATGATTGATTTTCAATTGTCTAATTCTCTAGCATTATTAGAATTTTGCAAATTTTAGTTTGTCGAACTTGTGAATTTTTGAATCTCTAGCAGACGGAGTAATACTTTTTTAAGTTTTGATTTTGAAACTTCTGCACTATTTTGGAACTACTTTATTACCAAGCTATTATTGGCCATTGTAATGATTAGGTGATGCAAAAATCAAATTCATCACGTATAATACGTTTATTTGACGAAATTGGGGGCTTGCAATAACATATAAAGTGATGTAGAATTCGTCACAAAATTTCTATTATATCAAATATAATTTCTCACGTTTGAAATCAATATGTGACGAACTAGTGGTTAGGATAGGAACATTAGGTGAGAAATGCTTCATCACATATACTCACGTTTTGTGATGAAGATTTTATCACATATCATAAGAATTTGTGATGAATTAGAGGTCACAAATTGCATTTTATTTTGTACATTCTCCTATTTTAGGTGACAAATCGGTCATCACTTAAACATACAATACCTGAGAAATTTGTGGCGTCACATATTTAAGGCAAAAGTGACGACTTTGTCATCACTAATTTATCTAAAATGACCAAGTGGAAAATGAAATATGTGATGAAGTGTTCGTCACATATTTAACAAAAACGTGAGGAATAATAAATTCGTCACAGAATACTTTTTGTGACTTATGATAGGTGACGACCTTTGTGACGCATTTAATTTCATCACAAATAACCAAATGTGACGAAATTTACTTATTATGTGACGAACCCTGGTCGTCACAAAATGTCAATTTTCTTGTAGTGATTGGAGTAAAATTTGAATTTAAAAAGTAAGTTTTGAAAAATGTGTGTGTTCAAATATAGCCGTTGGAGTAAAATTTTAAATTTTAAAAATAATTTTGGAAAAAATGTGTGTGTTCGAATATAGCCGTTGAAATATAACCGTTGAAATATAGCTGTTGGAGTAAAATTTGAATTTAAAAATTAGTTGAAAAATGAATATTTTAATGTTGTAAGGATAGAGATAGGGATGCTGATGTAGAGTATTGTGAATTTAGTTGCTGTAAAGTAGGGATATGTATTTTTTAATAGTATTTGTGGGGATAGAGATAGGGTGATTGATATGAATACCCTCAAGGAGACGTTTTGAAGGCAAAAAGACGGGTTTTGGATAATGGATAACTGCTGACTCTTTGTTTCTTTGTTACGTAGGGGGTTTATATATACTCCTATTATTAAAACTGCAGTAGGCTTCATTCCATGTGAGTAATTATTTTGTACCTATTCTTTCGTTTATACATGCTCTCATTCACAGTACATCCTGCCAAAAAACGATTAACCCCTAACAAGGAACTCATGAATAGAGGAAAAACAACAAGTCTCTCAGCGAGACACGGAGTCGATAGGATCAGTGATTTACCAGACTCGATTCTTGGTAGTATTCTTTCGTTCCTTCCCACAAAGGATGCTGTGGCTACCCGCATTCTTTCACATAGGTGGATTTTGGTGTGGACGACAGTTACTAATCTCGATTTTCGTTACCCTGCTGATCATTGCAATGAAGATGAAGACTTCAAATTCATTTCGTCGACTTCGTCAACTATGTTTTGCTTCTTCATAACCCTGCGTATTTGAATAGGTTTTCTCTGACACTGGAAACTAAATCTGTTCCCTCCAATGTTGAAGCTCGGATCAATCCTTGGATATGTGCCGCAATTGTTAGGAATGCATGCGATCTTGTTGTTTCTTTTGAGGATAAGTTTTTTCAGCTACCGATTCAAACACAAAGAATCATGTTAAGGTGTGAAGGATTACGATCCTTAGAATTGAGCTGTAACTTTGGCATCTCTTCTGAAGCTGCGGTATCTCTTTCAAGACTTGAAAGCCTAAGAATAAGTTCATTTGATTTCAGGAATGAGGAAGCTTTTAGTAAACTTTTAGATGTTTGCCCAGTGTTAAAATATCTCTTCATCGGTATGGTTATGGTTAATTGGATGCCCGCTAAATCTATAATATCTTCTGCTTCTTTGAGACACCTTGAACTATATGCACGTTATAAATGGCCAGATATATTCTCCGATCCTTTCTTTATCGAGTTAGAAGGTTGGATATCTAGCATCTACATACGACAAAGTCTTACTTCCTTGGTTGAAGCCAATATCCAACTAGCTCCAGCTGTGGAACTAAATTATTCCAATATTTCCATTGTTGAAGCATTTCCTGCATTTGATTGTGCAAAGACTCTAATCTTATCAGCTCCAGTTACTCGGGTAAGTCATATATCTAAGGCTTGAGACTCCTGGCTAAGTTCATTTATATATAGCTAAAGAAGTTTTGAATCATTTTCTAATTAATGTTGTGAATTCATTTACTACTATTAATTAATTAGGACTGTGATACAAGAGATGATGACTCTGATACAAGTGATGATGACTATCTTAACAATTCAAACCGGAAGAAACCTAATCTAATTCCCAAGTGCTTGTCATGTCAAACAACTTGAGGAAAGTTTCAATCGATGCTTATTACGGTCATTGTGATGATCTTGCAATGATAGGGTACTTGTTAGAGCATGGGAGTGTCCTACAAGTTATGCAGATTTGTTTTGATGAATCAATTGGTGATTTCAAAAACAAGTATGAGGTAGTCCAGAAGATATCTAAGTTCCCCAGAAAGTCACTTTGTAAAGTTGAATTTTGTTAGAAATATGGCTTCAGCTGATAAAGGCCCTTCAAATCAATTAAACTCCATGTGAATTGTGTTATTCATTAATTGAGCTGAGTCGAATATTTATTATTTCAACTCGTGCTCATTTAGTTCACGAGTCTTCTCATGATCGTCCTTTTACTAACTTATAAAAAATCATGTGTGGCTCGGCTCGTTCAAAAGATAAAAATAAGTTTGGGTTCTGATTTCGAGTGTGACTCGTTAAACGTATTTTTTTCTTTCAAACTCGAGTTTGGCTCATCAAAGTATATTTTTAATGAGATTATATATTATATACTACCATATAATTTTTCCGGTTGAACTAGTGACCCAGTGTATTTTTCAGGTCAGCGACCGGGCCGGGTCTGATAACTATACATGTTTGAGAGTAATGGAGTTAATTGGTGTGATTTTGGGGAGATGAAACATCTAGCTTAATTTTTGGTTAAGTGTCTTTGCACGCATGCCCTTCCGTTATGTTTTGGCTGACAAAATGTTAAATGAACCAAAGTTGTAAAATAAAAAAAATAATAATGAAAAACGAGAAACTAGTCAAACCAAAGCGAAAGAAGATGAGTAATTTTTTTTGGTTAAGATGATGGATCATTCTTGTTAATATTAATTACCTTTTCGCATATAACCGAGAGGATGTATAAACAAAAGGGTGGCGAGACACCCCACGCTATCTCATTTCTCGATTTGTGCGTATCATTGCGCAGGGGCCATACTAATCTTCTCTGTATCGTTCCAATTTTATCAGATGTCCTCAAAGGGACCACTCCGCGCAACCTACTTAACACACACACACACACAAAAAAAAAAAGGTCAAACAAACTAAAAGAAGAGAAGGTTCAAACAACATACGTATACAAATATATATCCACATATCAATTAATATGTAGCCTAGACAAAAGAATATAAGATTAGATACCCAAAAGAAGAAAGACTGCCATTGTTTTTAACATGAAAAAAAATGGCAGAAAATTAAACATAACGGCAACCATTGCAAGGAGTTCCATTTCTGAATTGCAAAAATCTAAACCTCAACGTCCTAAATCACCATAAATATATATAGTATGTGTCCCATTGTGTTGGACTTTTAACAAGGATGGAATTTTTCACCATATATATATTTCATCGCGCTCAAAGCCATATTCATGAAATTTTTCTAAATTTGACTTCACAAGTAGGTGATTTTCTGGTGAATGCACGTATCTGTTCAACCAGCTCAAGCTTTCTTTGGCAGTCACTAATTGTTTTATGAAAACTAATCTGCATAACTTTAAGAACGCTTCCATGCTTTAAAAGGTAATCTATCATTGCTAGCTCATTTGGAAGACCTTCATAAGCGTTAATTGAAACTGTCTTCAAAGTGTTTGACAAGCACATGGGAACAAGCTGATCAAGCTCATCGGGAAGACTTTCATAAGCATTAATTGAAACTGTCTTCAAATTGTTTGACAAGCACATGGGAACAGGATCAAGCGTCTTCCACTTTGGGCTGTCAACCTCTCTGCCATTATAACGCTTATACAAGAGAACAAACTGAAACCATTAGTATATAATCAAGAGTAATAGTATTAATTTTAGGGGCCAGAGGCCAGAAGGACAAAAAAAGATACAAAATGGGAAAAAAGGACGAGAAAAAAAAATAATGGTTGAGAAGGACAAAAACGCGCCTGTTACTACATGTGTTACTACATTTGATTGTAGCAACATGTAGTAACACATGTAGTAACATGCGCGTTTTTGTCCTTCTCGACCACTATCTTTTTTTCTTGTCCTTTTTCCTCATTTTAGATCAAAAACAGTCATTTAGAACCTTTAACCTTTAATTTTATGTTTTCGCTCTATCCAAGTTTAAGTTATCTACATTGACATCGTTAACTAACCTTGTTTACTATAAGAACTTCCAAATTGTTTGACAGCTTTATCAAGTCTTGCAATGAAGACCAATTGTTCCGATATATTGTCACCTCCAATCTTGTCAATCTGTCAAAACTAGTTTGCACTTTGATTCTGGCACGGCTAAGAGTCTGAGAAAAAATCAATGCCAAGAATAGGATTACATAACATATCTATGGGAATAAAATTAAATAAAACAATGAGCAATGAATAATAAATAAATAAAAATCCAAGGGTATAAGTTCTTTTCTTATCAATTCAAAAAAGACAATGGACATTTAAACAAGAAAAAGAAAAAAAGAGATGAGTAAAAGTTCAGAATTTCTTTGGTCATTGAGATTATTAAAAAATAATATCGCAAAGTGTTAAATAACTTACCCGAATAACTTCATAGGATAAGATTAGAGTTTTTGCACAACCAAAAGCATCAAGTGCTTCAACAAAGGAATTGCAATACTTTGGATCTTCATTATCATATAATACAAAAGGCGTAAGTTGGAGATTAGCTTCATCCAAAAAGTTAAGTGTTTCTTGCACGACTATGCTATTTATCTGATCTGCTAACTTAATGTACTCAAGAGAGGGAGCATCTAATTGAACAGTGCAAAAAATTAACCCTACACCTTTCCGGTATTTATTGTAGACATATAGTTCAAGATGTCTCAAGGAAGTAGAGGATATCATGCATTTGAATGTACTAAAACCACGATATTTGATCATTTTCTGAATATCCATATGGATGACTAGATATTTCAAAACCGACAACCATCTAAAAGTTTGCTAAAAGATTCTTCACTCTGAAAATAGACTGAAATCAGGCTTAGACGCTCGAGTCTTGGAAGAGAAACTGCAAATGCAATTTCAGAGGAGATACATATGCTGCAGTTCAACTCTAAAGATTGCAGTCTTTCAGAACTAAACATGTATGTTTTCACTTGATTCGATAGCTTAGGAATCTTAACACGAACAATAAGCTCATGCACGTTTCTTCTCATAACCGCAGCACTGATCCATGTATTAACATAGGGAGGAATGTATCTCAATTCCCATGTTAAAGAAAACCTATTCAAATATCCAGGTTTATGAAGAAGCAAAACATAGTTAACGAATTGGACAAATCGCTCAGCCCTTTCTGTGAAATCTCCGGTGTAATCTTTAGGACAACAAAAATCAAGATTACCAACTGTGGTCCACAACAGCTTCCACCTTTTTGAAAGAAGGCTGGTAGCCACAGAATTCTTTGTGGGGAGAAGAGAAAGAATATGACCAAGAATCGAGTCCGGTAAGTCGCTGATCCTATCAACGTCATCATCATCATCATCATTATCACCACGATGTTTTTCTCTGACGGAAGAAGAATCCGGGAGAATAGTTGATTTTCTTCCCGTCATAACTTCCAGCATCATAAGTATGCTGTCTGAATTTCTTCCCGTCAGAAGCTGTAATCGTTTCTGTGAGGCCAAGAGGAGGACAACTGAATAACTTTAATTAGGGTTTATCAGACCCCCACACACAGACCAAAAAAAAAAAAAAAAGTTATCGATTAGGCAAAAGAAGAAAAAAAACAGGGATGAGGAAGAAGAAATTGGAGAAAGTCGAACAAATTAATCTCAACGCAATATAAAACTGCTGTTTCAATATCGATATTGTCAATTTGTTAGGGGCATGATTTGATATGAAAATGGAGAGAGGATTTCAATCAACACAAATTTTACTATGTTCCAGGACCAAATCCTACATAGTGTGTCCAATCAATAGGATTTCAGAGAATTATAGTGGACCCCTATGTATAAAAACAAACACTCAATTATGTTTTTTTAAAATGATGACATGGTGGTCCAAAAATTTGGTCCAGGACCACCATAAAACTACTGGATTATACATTTACCGTATTGTCGAATTGTTAGGGGCATAAGTTAGGGGCGAGATTTTTTTTTTAATTTTTTATTACAATTGAAAGTAGAAACTATAGAGACAGAGCTATTAGGGTTTAACAATAGAGGACATGCGAGTCGATCAGACAACTGAGGAGGAAGATCTACTCCGCACTAGTGTGGAACGACCAAAAGAGGCAGCACCATGGGGAAATCGGAGCGGCGTCGATGTTGTAAGGGGCCTGAATTTCAAGGACCAGCTCTATTTCGGTGATGGAGAAGATGAATCGGATATCTCAGAATTTATGCGGATTGCAAAAAACTGGCATGGTTCAGAGGTAGATGATGATCCAGTTGAGTTGGAAGTGGTGGATTGTATAGACCTTTGGCGGCAATGGCGGAGAGCGGTTATAATCAAGGTACTTGGCCGAAATGTGTCTTTCAAAATTTTACAGGAACGATTACATAATCTGTGGTGCACAAAAGGCAGACTTGACATTGTGAATCTTGAATTGGGCTTCTATGTGGTGAGATTCATTGTAGAAGATTACGAATCGCTTTGGAGAAAGGTCCTTGGGTCATTCAGGACACTACTGATCGTCGAGAAAATGGAGGCCATTTTTGTACCATCTCGAGGAGAAGATAGACTCAACAATGGTCTGGATTCGTTTCCCACAAATCCCTTTGGAGCTGTTCGATGACCATGAATTTATCTTGAGATTAGCTAAAAGAGTGGGTAAACCTATAAGGGTGGATGTTGTTACCACTGATTCAACAAGAGGAAGGTTTGCACGAGTGTGTGTAGAAATGAATGCATAAGGTACTTAGAACTGTGGTGGTACTCAAAGGATTCCAATTCCTGTGGAATATGAAGGCTTACAGCTCTCTTGCTTTGAATGTGGGAGGTATGGCCACAAAACTGAGAATTGTCCTTCGGTTCAACGTGATAATGAAGATGCAACTCGAAGACCAGTACAAGATTTCTTGAATCCACAAGCACCTCAAGGCCCTACCCCTGAAAAACCTTTTGGGCCCTGGATGTTAGCTCCAACAAGAAGACGTAAACCCAATCAACCACAGAAGGGAAATAGTGATCGAAGGCCAAACCATGCTGCAACTAATAAAGGACAACAAAATGAGGTGATAAATCAGGGATTTAGGGCCGAGAGCCAATCCCCTCAATTTGATCAAGGAAGGGCAGGGTCCAGATTCAATGTGTTGGTAGATGAGACTGAGGACACAACAATGGCAGAAGAGGAGCTAGAGGCGATTTTAGACCCAGTGGAAGCTTTTAAACGTAAAGTGGCACAACAACATGAAGCTCAGATGCCTCCGAACATATCATTACTTAGCAAGGAAGGGCCATTGGGGCAAAGTAACAACACTGGGAAAAGAGAGACTAGAAACCAGCCAGAACAAATGAAAAGAAAAGGACAATCCTTCAGTGGAAAAGAAACAGCAATGGCTTCAAAAAGAACACCTACTTCTGTAGGGCTGACAAGGACCCACAGCAATCAGCCAAATCCCCTACATGACATTTCAAATAATCAAGAACATCAAATGATACCTGGCACCCAAGCAAACTCCATGCCGACAGAGAATCCAGATACTCTGATAATGAGAAGAATGCCTGACTCGATGCATCATAAATTAAAACCACCAGATGGACAGCAAGTACAAAGCACACATATTGGTAGGAGCAATGATAATGTTTTAGGTACTGCAAACTGGACTCTAAAAGACCAGCCCCCTGATATAATGGATTTGGGAGAAGGAGGTGGAAGCCTCAAACACAACAGTATTGGTTAATTATGCAGATCCTTATTTGGAACTGTAGAGGAGTAGGATCCAGTGCTTTCAAATTGCATTTGAAAGAACTTCTGCGTACACACAAACCAGATATCTTGGGTCTGGTGGAAACAAGAGCAGGGAGTGACAGAGCCTGGCAGATTCTTGAACAGTCAAATTATAATAAAGCTTTGTGTGTTGAAGCTAGGGGGTATTCAGGTGGCATCTGGTGTTTCTGGAACGATAAGGAGGTGCAGCTTCATTATATCTCTAGCACAAACCAATGCCTGAATATGGCAGTTTGCCAAAACAGAGAGATCCTTTGGATTCTTTCTATAATTTATGCTTCTCCTACACCTAGTATCAGAAATGATTTGTGGCAGTATTTGATGAAGCTGTCGAATGTGATGACTTATCCATGGTGTATGATAGGGGACTACAATCAAGTGATTGAGCAAGAGGACAAGTATGGTGGAAGATATATAGGAGGCATCAATGTGGAAAAGATGAGAGTAATGACTGATTACTGCAAGCTTCTGAATATGCATTTCCATGGTCCAAGATTTACGTGATGTGGCCTCTCCATAAAGGCATTCGAATACTAGAAAGGTTAGATCAAGTCCGACTATCTTTGAATGGACTATGTTATTCCTAAGCTAATCTTCTCAGATCTACCGAAAGTTCACTCGACCATTGTCCTCTATTACTTAGTGTTAATCAAAAAGAAAATTTTCTCAAGGAGGAGGTGGGGTCGATTCTTAAATGCTTATTTGGAACATGAAGATTTTATGAAATTTGTGGAGCAAAATTGGGATAACTCTAATCCAAATATGGGTGATATTATACGGAATTTCATGACAGAGGTTCAAAAGTGGAATAGAAATGTCTTTGGAAATATCTTTCATAGAAAAACAAACCGCTTGAGCAGATTAAATGGGATCCAAAGACATGCGTTGAGTAGCCACTACTCGGATTTCTTAAATAATTTGGAGAGACAACTTCAACAGAATACAATGAAATACTTAATCAAGAAGAGCTCTATGGCATCAACGATCAAAGCGCAATGGTCGATAGAGGGAGAAAGAAATACACACTACTATCATCTAACGGCCATCAAACGAAAACAAAAGAGCTCAATTAAAATGTTGAAGAAGGTCGATGGAGTCCGACCGTTGAAGAACAAGAGGTAAAAAATATGGTAAGGGACTTTTTGTCGAGTTATACTCAAATGAGGTGCGAGACGCACCAATGCAATTGTGTGTTCGACTTCCCACAACTCCCTCGTGCATCTTTACTGATTATTAATAGAAATGTGAGTGAAAAGGAGATAGAGGAAGCATGCTTCGACATGGGGACCTATAAAGTGGCAGTCCAGATGGGCTACCTCCTATCTTTTATAAAAAAGGTCAGGGTATTAGGGGACTCGTGATAAGTTTTGTGAAGAAAGCCTTTGATGATCAATGCCTTCCATCAAATATCAATGAGGTCCTTATAACACTCATTCCCAAGGTAGATGTTCCGGAAAAACCTTCCCAATTCAGACCTATTGCTTTGGCTAATGTCATTGTAAAAATTGTGACCAAAGTGTTGGGAAACAGATTGAGATTGATTGTGGGGGAGTTAATACATAGTAGCCAATGTGCTTTCATACCAGGCAGAAGCAGTGCTGAAAACATCATACTGGCCCAGGAAGTAGTACACCATTTACATAACAAGAAGGGAAAGAAAGGGTATATGATTGTGAAAGTTGATTTGGAAAAAGCTTATGACAGAGTTGATTGGAATTTTTTGAGGAACATTCTGAAGACTATTGGCATTAAGGAGTCCATTCTGAATCTGATTATGAACACTATCACCTCAGTTAGATTGGCAGTTCTCTGGAATGGTATGAAGTTGGATGCTTTTTCACCTAGCAGAGGAATAAGACAAGGGGATCCGATTGCCCCTTATCTCTTTGTGCTATGCATGGAAGTACTAAGCATGATGATCAACAAAGCAGTTTCTGATGGTAGTTGGAAACCGCTGCAAATATCTAAAGGGGGACCTCCTATATCACACATTTTCTTTGCTGACGATTTACTCCTTTTTGGGGAAGCAACCGAAGACCAAGCTAGTTGCATGGAGAAAACCCTTCAAGATTTCTGTAAATGCTCGGGGCAAAAGGTAAGTTTGACAAAATCAAGTTTCTATACTTCAAGCAATGTCAGTGCTGTAAATAGAAATAATATTGCAAGAAAATCATCAATGGAGTATGCACCGCCTATAGGCACTTATCTTGGAGTACCTCTAATCCAAGGCAGACTTAAGATTGCGCATTTCACACCATTGCTTGATAAAATGAAGGCTAAACTCTCATCTTGGTCATCCAAGGCCCTGTCTAAGGCTGGTAGGACAATTTTGATTAAAAGTTCGCTTGCATCGCAATCTTACTATCATATGCAAACCTTTCAAATTCCTCTCACCTGTGTGGCTGCGTTGGATAAAGTGTGTCGAGATTTTTTATGGGGAGATACTGAAGATGATCGGAAATTGCATACGGTGGCTTGGGATAATATTTGCAAACCAAGGGAAGAAGGGGGTTTGGGCATTAGAAAAGTTTTCGAAATGAATATTGCTTTCTTAGGCAAATTGGTGTGGCAGTTGATCAATCAGCAGAACAAACTCTGGATTAAAGTCCTATCTCATAAATACACTGAGTTATGCTCTAAACCCAAACCGGGTTGCTCCCCTGTATGGAGAGGCATTTGCACAGCCTATTCTAGGCTGTGGAAAGGTATGATACGCACAGACGATGGTTTTAGCTGGAAATATGATCCTACAGGTAAGTATTCGGTTTCCTCTGGTTATTTTTTACAAATGGACGAGTGGAGAGACGAGCCAGAAAATTCGAATAATATTAAGCAATGGAAACAAATCTGGAAGCTAAAAGGCCCGACTCGAACCAACTTCTTTCTCTGGATGCTAAAACATAAAGCTTTACCTACCTTTGATTTCTTGGCTAAGAGGTACATCATCCCTTCTCCCATCTGCCCAATCTGTGGTGTAGAAGCTGAAACACCCCTTCATGCGCTTCGAGATTGTTCTTGGGCTACCCAAGCGTGGACATCATTGCTACCTAGAAGTCAGTGGAGTCAGTTCTTTGGAGTAAGAAGCATAGATACTTGGATGGATAAAAATCTATCCACCAGCGGATCTAAAGACTGGAACTATATTTGGAGGGAAGTGGTTAATGGAATATGGTTCTGGAGAAATAAAGGTGTTCATGACTCGACAGTGGAAAGACCCCCAGCCTCTGTGTTTGTGTCTCAAGCTGTGGTACGAGCGAAAAACTTGCGTCTAGCATGAACAAGAGTAATTCTTGTATGTCTTGTTTTTGTTTTTTGAATTTTGCTTTTGAACCTTGTATTTTTTTTCTGGTGCAAAGATTTTAGCACCCGTTTTATTTTTTATAAATAAAGGCTCGTTTCCAAAAAAAAAAAAAAAAGTAGAAACTATAACCATTATTTTATTTTAAATTTTTTTTTTGAGAACGAGCGTTTTATAACCATTACTTTCATAAAGAGTGAAAATACGTTGGTTGTTTTTTACTAGCAAAATGCACGTGCTCCGCACGTGTTTTAATAAAGTTGAACAAATCATGATTGATTTATACATCACAGTTCATGAGTTATATCCGAACTATCAATAGTATATCATGATTGGTTTATTTTGAAAATTGGTAAAACATTATTGATGTTGTTTAATCAATTCGGTATTGATAAATGTATTTTTGCTCTCCATGCATTTGAACAACATAAGTTCATAATATTATACAATTCTATAAATATTATTTTGAATAACAATAAATAATATGCACATAAATATATAATCAACCATAAACATCAAATGTATTAATAGTATAAATGAAGCTTAACATCTATGTAATTTTCATAAATGAAGCTTAACATCTAGCAGTGTGCTTGAACCTTCTTCGGTCTTTTAGCATAGTATGGAAGCAAGCATAAATGTTAAGCATCAAGAGCATAGTATGAAAGTAAGCATCAAATGTATTAATAGCATAGTATGAAAGTAAGCATCAAATGTATTAATAGCATATACTATGCTCTTGATGCTTGCTTCAGTGCGTAAAGAGCTTTATTTAATTTGTACACTTTATCTTCTTTGCCTTTTACAATAAATCCAGGTAGTTGTTCAACATAGACTTATTCAAGTAACCATTCAAAAAAACACTCTTCACATCATTTTGTATACTTTGAAATTCTTGTATGCTGCACATGCTAGAAATAATCTGATTGCTTCTGGTCTAGCAACTGGAGCACAAGTTTCATCAAAATCAATGCATTCAGCTTGGGAATATCCTTTTGCTACCAATCTTGCTTTATTTCTTACTATGACACATTACTCATCCATTTTGTTCCTGAATACCCATTTCGTGCAATGATGTTTTCATGTTTGGGTTTGTCCACCAACTCCCAAACTTGATTTTTTTCAAGCTCGTTAAGTTCTTCTTGCATTGCAATTACCCAATCATCATCTTCAATAGCATCTTCTATTTTCTTTGGTTCCAGTTGTGATAGGAAAAATGTGAGCATTTTTTCAAGTCGTCTTTATGTATTAATAGAATCTCTCATTATGAATTATGTCAACTCTGCTTCCTTTCATGTCCTCCTAAATAGCCAACTCTCTACCCCCTTCACCTTTTTAAAGGACTCAGGCAAGTGGATCCATTTTCCCCTTCCTCTTTATCATATGTTCTGAAGGCCTCGTGGCTCTCTTGCAAATATTTCATTCATAATGGCAACTTACCCCTTTTAAATTTGGTAAAATGGCCATTTGTCTAATCTCCTTTTCGCAGATGACTGCATCTTGTTTTCCAAGCCTCTAACTTCAATGCAACTGAACTAATGAGTAATGATAATCCATAACTGATATGAGTGTCTTTCAGAACAAAAAGTTAATCCATTGGAATTAGATATTTTATTTAATAAGGGTACCGGTCTCGGTTTTGAAATCTAGCAGCCTATCCTTTAGGTTCTTTCCATTCCTATTGGAAACTCCACTGGAAAATACGTGAAACTCCCCTTCATTGTAGGATGATCTAAATATGACATCTTTCAATACCTCAAAGACAAAATATGGAAAAGACTGAATGGATGAAAATCTATGTGTCTTACCCCTGCTAGCAAAGAAGCCTAATCAAGTCTGTGATCCAATCTATTCCAACCTATGTGCTGTAGTGTTTTAACATCCTTAGGAAGCTTCTTAAGGAAATCTTGGGCATGGTTCAAAAATTCTAAGAGAGAAACAACCTTGACAATTCTTTGATGGCCTGGATTTCTTGGGCCACAACTTGTACTCCTAAAAGCAAATGTGTCATTGGCTTTCACAATCTGGAACTTTTCAAAAAATATTTACTTGCTAAACAGAGCTGGAGAATTCTTCAAAGCCCACTTTATAACAACTTCTATTCTCAAAGCCAAGTATCACAAAAGCAAATCCTTTCTTGATGTAAAACCTACACAAACCTCTTGTTTCTTGTTCCAAACAATTATCAACCAAGCAATATCTTACTTGTTTGCATTCCGAAATTCTGCTTCCGAAATTCTGCTTTGACTGATAAATTGTCTCCTTTTGATACGCCTTTTCCTACCACTTGGATCAATCTAGACACTGGATGTTTTGAAGTCAATGTTGATGCGAGTTTCAAAGAGAACGTTGGTTCAGCTAGGGTTGTGATTAAAGATTCCGGCGGTGCCTTAATTTTCACTTTCTCCTTTGCTTTGGGACAGATTTTCTCTGTAGAACACACTAAGCTTGTGGCCAACTATCTGGGCACCATTAAAACGGGAGGATGATGATGACCTTTCTCTGCTAGGTACCATTGCAAGTAAGATAAAGAGCAACGCCTCCTCCTTCAGCTCTTGCTCTTTCACCTTTGTACACCATGTTTGTAATAGAGCATCAGATTTGCTTGCCAAATTGGGGTTAGATTTCCCTGAATATTGCACTGGTTTGTGTAACTAGGGCGTACACCCCTTCGTCTGTAATCTCTACCATTTTGGAAGATTCTAGTTAATCATTAAAATCACTATTCCCATAAAAAAATGTGAACAAGGACAAGTTAAAAATAGTAGTTGACATTTAGACCAAATGGAATTGTTTTTACGACAATAATGACAAATTTACTTTCCATTAGACTATTATGCCCTTCTTTTTATTTACGTGTTGTGTAACCACATTTGATACTGGTGCATGATTCAATGAAGTTGTTCCTCTGTTATTTTACAATTCTTATTCCATGTTTTCATATATTGATTTGTAGCGTGTATTTTGCTGAGTACATCCCAAAACTACGTGTTATTTGTGGATTCGAAAATTGGTTCTTTGTGAAGACGATTACATAGATTAGTGAATTTCTTGATAACTTCGTTATCGGTTGGTAATAAAATTTGATTACATTATATAAATTGCAAATTGCAGTAAAAGCAATTTCTAACTGTAAGTCATGCTCATTTCATGTTTGTGAACCAATAGAGCCACGGTGATTTATATTTGTCACTTAATCTCCAAAGGAGCCATAGCATTTTCCTTCTTAATATCCACTTGGTTTGCATATGTCATCAAATAAACCAAACATTAGTTGGCTTCCATTATTCAGCAGTTTTATGATGGTGCAGGTATGTCATGTCATACATGTTCCACCAATAAGATTTTCTAAAACAGGGGTAATATTGTAAATATCATGTATAAAATAAGGGGCCCATCAAATTATCTAATATCCTATTGGTCATGGATCACCCAGTCATACTTGGTTTAGGACCATATTAAAATTTATGTCCATCAGCCACTGTTAGTAAAAAGGTTAGTGTGGAAATTACATGTTTAATTCATAAAAGTTTAGTTTTTTTCGGAAGGTCGGGCCTATAAATCAATCATCCATTTTTTTTTTTATCATAGCTGTTTTAATCAATGTTCATTTTCTTTTATTTTTTATTATAATCACTATTTTTTATTATAATAATTACTATTTGTAAATTAAAATAGATGTATATAATTGATCCAAGTGTGAGTTTTTGGAACAACTATGCAAGTGTTATTCAAGTATACATTTTTTAATGGGTGAATGAGGGAGAATGACAGAAATATTTCATCAATTGAGTAGAAGGACAGTCTTTTGAAACTTTTGCATAAAGGACAAAACTATTTATTCACTGTCGAAATTCACTTGTGATCGAAATTCAATTATTTAAAATTCGTTTAAATTCACCATCAAAATTCACTAATTTTCAAAATTCTTTTTGTCTAAATTCACCGATTTTAAGGATTCATGTATTAAATTCACCGATTTTGGGATTCACCGGAGAGATTCACCGATTTTCGGGATTCACTGTTTGTCCTTCTCGCTATAAAATTATGCGATTGTGTCTTCTCCTATAAAAAATATGTAAATTGCCTCGTTATTCTTAAAAATATTTTGATTGTGTTCTTATCCCTAATTTCCCAATTTTTTATTACAATTTTTTTAATCCGTTTATTTTTTATTTGTTATTTTTATTATATAGACAGTTTTTTTTTTACGTAGATAACTAAACTAAAATAGATAACTGTTGTAATCGCTATTTTTTATTTTAATCTCTGTTTATTTAATCGCTATAACTATCTGTAAATTAATTAAAATGTTTTAATCGATATTTTTAATTAATAATAAATTAATAATTATGGAGAAACACATTTTGCGGGAAACACCCGAAGGAGAAACACCTATGTGGGAAACAACTGGATCTTTTAATATAGTTATAAGTTATGATGATTATGATTATTACAATTGAAAGGAATAAACTATTTAAAATAAAATTACTAGAAAAGCAAAAAAAAATTACCCTAGCATCTTCTCCGATTGCGCTAAGTCGGTTCCCCTTTACCCTCGTAGCTTTTTTTCTTTTCACATATGGAGCATTCCCCTGTCATGGACCTTGATGGTGGGGAAAAAACAATGGAGGAATTGGACCACCTCCGCCGGAGAATGAGAGATGGAAATGGCAGAGTGATCAGCTGCCAAGGAGCCCCCCGACCTGGGGTGGACGAAGCAGTGAGGAGCTACGTCAACGCTTCAATTTCAAGGAACAACTTTATACAGGGGAAGGAGATGACGAAGGAGATATTGCGGATTTTATCAAGTTAGCAGAAAATTGTAGAGGTATTGCTAAAGATGATGATCCAATCGAATTGGAAGTCGCGGATTGCATTGAGTACTGGCGGCCATGGCCTAGAGCCATGATAATCAAAGTCCTCGGCCGGAAAGTCTCTTTCAAGATTCTACATGAACATTGACAAGTATGTGGTGCACCAAGGGCCGATTAGACATAGTAGACCTTGAATTAGGATATTATGTTGTTCATTTTTGCTGCAAGGAAGATTACGAAACAACGTTGAGCAATAGTCCATGGTTAACAAGGGGCATTATCTCACAGTTATGAGGTGGAGGTCTTTTTTCGTACAATCACATAAGAAAATAGTGTTAACATTGGTTTGGGTACGTTTTCCGGAGGTACCTTTGGAGCACTTTGATAATCATAATTTGTTACTAGAGCTTGCTCGAAGGGTGGGGAAGCCAATAAGAGTTGATATTGTTACAACTAGGTCGGCTAGGGGAAGATACGCCCGTGTGTGTGTGCAGAAATGAACCTCCGCATAGTGCTACGTACCAAGAGAGCTCTGAGGGGCTTTCAGTTTTGAGTCGAATACGAGGGAATGCAATTGACTTGCTTTGAGTGTGGGAGGTATGGGCATAAAACACATGATTGCCCAAATACCCAACAAAGTAATGAAACAGAACCAATGAGAAATGTGCAAGATTTTCTTAATCCAACGATTCTCAAGGACTGACACCGGAGAAACCGTTTGGCCCTTGGATGTTATCCACAAATCGGCGTAGAAGACCAGCCGAGGGTTCGAAAGGGAAAGGGGAGAGAAAACAGAATGATGATGTGGTGGGCAAATGGCAAGAGTGCCCCTCCAGGGTCAGTCAGGATCTAGATATGAAGTATTGGCTGATGAGGATGGGGATATGGTGTTGGGAAAATTAGTAGTGTAGTACCGGTTTACTAATTTTTCTGAAAATCGAATAACATAAACTTGTAGAAACATATTGCAGGCATGATGAACACATAAGAAGAAAGAACATTTCATTCATAGAAAATTACTGCAACACATTCGAAATAAAATGCAGAAAGCAAGAGTAAAAAAACGAAAACTTATTCGTTAGACTGAGGCGTGTAGAACGTTGTCCTTAAGACATTATTGTCCCGACTACGTGCATACGGATATTGCAAGATGTCTCTCAAGATACAACAGTCTCCTTAATCTAGTCTTGCACTTAGATGTGAACAAGCAATGAACTGATCCGGCCTTGATATATATCTCAGACTTGTGAAATGCTGAAAAAATGTCTTTTTCTTTTGACAGAATTTCGGTATGAAAGTGCAGAAAAATCTGTGTTCTATTCATTCAGAAATGGAGGGAATTTATAGGAGTAAAAAGCCATTCACTAACGGTTGCATCCTTTCAAAAATGAATCAACCGAACATGTGCAACCTTTAACCGAAAGGATACAACCTCTTACGTAGTCGTAACCTTTCACTGAATCGATGCTACCCTCCGTAATTTTAGAATTAATTTTAATTCAAATTTCTCCAACATATGGATGTGCACATTGTTGAAGATGAAGGTCTGGATGATGTAGCAGCTTTAAAAAAACAGATGGAAGATGTAGCAGCTTCCAGCATGGCCCCTACCGTCTCTCTGTTGAGAAAGGAAGACTCCCTCGAGCAAAGCAAGAATGCAAAACGGAATGGTACAAGGAAAGAACCCGAGAGGAACTCAACAACGCAACATGAACAAATGAAACGGAAGGAACCGTTCGCAAGTGGAGGTAATTCAGCCACATCGGCCAAAAGAATCCCAACGACTGAGGTTATTACTAGGACACAAGTAATGCTTTCGAGACCCCTAGCTACACGATATTTCAAATGGGCAAAAGCAACAGCCCCATGGAAATGTCCCTTCTGGTGGAACAAGAAGCCAACAAACTACTCCAAACGACAGCATGGCCCAAAGAATAGAAGGTAATTTGGATTATTTAAAATACCATTGACACCGATGTAACTACTATATAGAGGAATTCTTTATCACTAACTTGCATGTTCTTTGAATTGTATACTAGTAAATTCAAAGCCACCAAGTAGCATTCTTCATTGCCCTGTTTTTTCATTCTATGATAGCATTCATCTTACACTCAAAATTTAAATAATTTTAAATGTCTTCTACTTTTATTTGAAATTTAATACAACTAATTTAAGTCCACGAAAGATACTTCATAGACCTTCTAAGATAGCATTCAAATGGACATTTTCACCATATTAATTTGCTGTAAAGGGTTATTATGCATCATAATCAGAGCCATAATTATAGCCATAATTAGAACCATAATCAGAGCCATAATCAGAATCATAATCAAAGCCATAATCAGCAAATTTGACTTCACAAACAGTTGACTTTCTGGGGAAGGTAGATATCAATTGGATCAGCTCATACTTTCTGTTGAAGTCATTATTAATTGATCCACAAAAATAAATTTGCATAATTTTGAGGACACTTCCATGCTTTATAATGTACTCTACCATTGCGAGCTGATCGGGTTGACCATCATAAGCACCAATTGAAACTGTGCTCAAACTGTTTGAGAAGCACCTAGGAATCAGATCAGGGTTCTTCCAATTTGAGATGTTAAAGTGATCCCCATTGTCATAATAATCCGCGGGCTAGAGAAAACACATTCACAACATTAGTAAGTAATCAGGAGTAGTAGCATTTAGTTTATACTTTTGCTCTATCCAAGTTTTCAGCATGGACATAATTGTTAACTAACCTTATTTACTATGAGAACTTCTAGATTGTCTGACAGCTCTATGAAGTCTTGTATTGAAGACCAATACTTCCGACCTATTGTCACCTCCAATCTCGTCAATCTCTTAAACCCAGTTTTCATTTTGATTGTGGCACAACTAAGAGCCTGAGAAAAAACAATGCCAAGACCTCCAAATTAAATGAATACCATTGCATAATATCTCTCTCTATATAAATATAATGAAATTATATAAAACAATGACTATGAGCAATGAAGAACATACATCCAAAGGTTAGCTAGGTTAGGTACCTTGTTTATCAATTAAAAGGAGACATGACACATTAAACAACAACAAAACAAAACAAAACAAAACTAAAAAGATTCTCAAAGGACAAAAAGTTTCAGAATTTCTTTAGACATTGGCAATTCTACAATCACAACAAAAGTGACACACAACTACGTATATATCATTCATCATATCATAGTGTATAATATGATGATTGATCGAGGTCCCACCAAGATCAAAATGGTGTCAAAGTAGGTTGTGTCAATTTTGCTGTAGTTGAAACATTTCCTGGCCAATAGACATTAATTAATGATATCAAATAAGATAGAATCTCATCAATCAAGTAATAAAAAACTTACCTTTATAACTTCTTGTGATAAGTTTAGAGTCTTTGCACAAGATAAACCGTCAAGTGCTTTAACAAAGGAATTGCAATACTTCGGATCTTCAGTTTCATAATCAAAAGGTTGGATATCAGCTTCACCCAAAAAGTTAAGTCTTTGTTGTATGATGATGCTATTTATCCGATCTAATTTAATGTACTCGAGGGAGGGAGCATCTAATTCAACACCGCATGAATCAGCATATAATTTAAGATGTTTCAAAGAAGTAGAGGATATTATGCATTTGAATGCAACACCATCAACAATTTTCCCAATATCCAGACATATGACCATATATTTCAAAACCGGACAACCATCTAAAAATTTGCGAAAAGCTTCTTCACTCTGAAAAGAGACTGAAATCAGGCTTAGACGTTCGAGTCTTGGAAGGGAAACCGCAGTTTCAGAGGAGATACAGATGCTACAATTCAACTCTAAAGATTGCAGTCTTTCAGAACTAAACATGTATGTTTGCACTTGAATCGATAACTTACAAAACGTAACACGAACAGTAAGCTCATGCACGTTTCTAATAACCGCAGCACTGATCCATGTATTAACATAGAAAGGAGTGCATCCATTTTCCCATGTTAAAGAAAACCTATTCAAATAACCATCATGAAGAAGCAAAACATAGTTAACGAATTGGACAAATTGCTCATCCCTTTCTGTGAGATCTCTGGTGTATTTTTTAGGACAACAAAAATCAAGATTACCAACAGTGGTCCACAAAAGCTTCCACCTTTTTGAAAGAACGCCCGTGGCAACAGAATCCTTTGTGGGGAGAAGAGAAAGAATATGACCAAGAATCGTGTCTGGTAAATCGCTCATCCTATCTACATCATCATCATTAGTATCACCACAATATTTTTGTTTGTCGGAAGAATCGAGGAGACTAGTTGATTTTCTTCTCGTCATAAGTTGTAATCGTTTCTGTGAGGCGACTGAATAACTTTAACTAGGGTTTATCAGAACCCCCCACCACCCCAAAAAAAATAATAAAATAAAATAAAAATAAAAATGTTGACTAGGGTAAAAAGCAGGGATGAGGAAAAAGAAATTGGAGAAAGTCGAACAAAATACTTTCAATATCGGATATTGTCAATTTGTTGGGAGCCTGATTTGAGGCTAAATTATAATTTTGGTCCTCTAACTATACACGTTTTTCGATTTTGGTCCTGGTTTTTCTCGTGCGACAATTTTAGTCCTGTAAGTGGTCTTTCTTTTGCAAAAAGACTCCTGAACGCCGGAAAGACCACTTACAGGACTAAAATTGGTCTTTTCTGGCGACAATTTTAGTCCTGTAAGTGGTCTTTCCGGCGTTCAGGACTATTTTTACAAAAGAAAGACCACTTACAAGACTAAAATTGTCGCTGGAGAAAAACCAGGACCAAAATCGAAAAACGTTTATAGTTAGAGGACCAAAATTGTAATTTAGCCTCTGATTTGATATAAAAATGGAAAGAGAACTTTAATCAATTGCATTTACCATATTGTCAATTTCTTAGGGGCGTGATTAGATACAAAGATGGAAAGAGAATTTCAATCAATTATACATTTACCATGTTTGAACTTGAAAATATAGTCGTTCAAAATGCATCATTATACACACACACACACAAATAAAAAATTGATACCGTCTTGTTCGGGAACTTCTCCATATGCATCGAAGTGACCTGTGGGTTGATCGGAACCACACAGTTTCTATTCTGGATGGAAATTGTGTGGCTTCGATCAACCACAGGTCACATCAGGGTATATTTCCTCACCACACAAGAACTTCCCGTCTTGTTCTGATTGACCAACATAACCTCACTTCATATGGAGTTAAAGTAATGGTATGGGTACAACGGTTGTGACACAACGAGTAACACAACGATGATCTACACCGTTTATCATAATGAGTCTAAATTGATCAGTTTGTAATCTAACATGATCAACGAAGAAAATTATTGTTGTGTTACTCGTTGTGGCACACTCATTGTGCCCGTATCATTAATTACTCATGAAGTTACTATCCAAAAACCTCATCTTCCACCTTTATTTCCCTACCGGGAATAGTTAATCAGAAGGACAATAACACTTGATGGCCTTATTACAATGGATCGTGCTCAAGCCATATTTCTAGCAGAATTCGACTTTACAAACAGGTGACTCTTTGGGAAACATAGATATTTTCTTGACCGTCTCAAACTGCGTTTTGAAGTCGATGATTGATTCACATATATACAAAACTTGTAGGACATTTCCATGCTTTAAAATGTACTCTATCATTGCCAGCTCGTTATGATGCATGACCGTCACAAGCATCGATAAAAACTATCTTTCAAGTTGTTTGACAAGCACCTTGGAACCGGTATCTTCCGGTTTGAGCCGTCAAGGTGGTCTTCCTCACTTTCATCATATTCCTGCGGATACCAGATAGATACAACATATTCATTGTAACGCCCCGTTCCCGGACACCGAGTCCTTATCCGGAAAAAGAACGTTTGACACGTATAAAATAAAATAAATTTCACTTTATACGTAAACCTCTACTACGTCGTATCGAGTTAAGCAAAACGGAAGCAAAAAGACTCGGGTAATTTTTTTCAAAAACAACCAGAATGAAAACTCAATATCTAAAGATAGAATTGTAACATTTATTACATTGGGAAAAGAAGTCAAATGATACACCAGAAATTGCCCCGCTCCTATTATAATATTTTATCTTCCCAGCGAGATCAGTCAACGCCCGGTCAAGTATGTCAACGCCTCGCCATCGATTAAACCAGTGATTATCGAGCCCCTCCGCGACATGTATCGTGAGCGGACCAGCACTGCAGGCCCGCCCAACGAAGTTTATCGGTGACCTCGCTATTTCGGCGAGCTTATCTATTGTGAAGATCACCGGGCTCGGCCTCTCGACCTCGATTAAATCGACCTCGGCCTCTTGACCTCGATTTGTCTACCTCGGCTCGAGGCCTCGATCATCCGCTAAGCCTCGTATCCGAGCCCATTATCTTAGCCACGTGTCTTATCCTACTCGTTTGGCCTTAACCGTAAATACACACTAAGCCCTAAATGGGCTCATACCTATAAATAGGAGGTCTCCCTCCACCATAACAGAGAATGATTCTCAATATGCCTAATACAACACTTGGCTCCACACTAAATAAGCCAACTCCTCCAATACCGAGAACTACGCGTGGCTTGATCCCTCTCTACAGGGTACGTAGGCAGCCTCCACGGCTCAGCTCACAACCACCCCAAACACCATCCATTTGGCCGGAGAGCCACCACTGTACACCGAGAAATGATATCCTTCCGTTTGATAACATTGATGTACCATTTTTGGCATCGTCAAATGGCTCCGTTACCGGGAAATGACTTGAAAGCCATCTTTTTCCGGCCAGATCTGCATTTTCCGGCCAGATCTGTTTCTTCTCCGGCGAGATTTACTCTTTCCGGTCAACTGTTTTAACAAGATCTTCATCTTTTTTACAAGATCTGCACCCAGATCTAATATACATCCATTGAGGTCTACAAAAAAAATAATAATAAAAAAAAAAATGGAGATCGAAGCTTTCTCTGTGTTGCTGCACTCTTCAATGGCCGCTTGAAGCCTTCTCCATTTTCCCCAATCCACCGGAGCTGCAAAGGCAAGGAGAAAATCAAGAGAAGAGAATGAGAGTAGTGCTCTGCTCAATGCTACTAGCGTTTTTGTTCGACGGTGCCATCATTTCGGTGTCGCTTTATGTTGCCACTTTGCGCCTTTGCGGAGCAAGGAGTGGAGGGAGAGCCGGAAGACAATGAGCGGCGATCGGGAGGAGGAAAATCGCGCCAAGCCAGGGGCCTCGCATTGGATTTTCTCGGATTTTATGGTTTTCTTATCGGGCTCGGCGGAACAAGTAAGCTAATCGATTCATTTATTTTTAAGCTTTACGCTTTAGCTTATTTTGGCATCGCGCGTTACATTTATAAACGAGCCGCCATTTAGTCAAAACACACGGGTCACACCAACGAGATAAGACCCTTAAACCTCTAACACTATAAGCGACTCCGCGCAACCCACGCGTTTTTGCCTTATCTTTTAGAATTGCTCGAGGATAGGTTGTGTTTTCTTTCGTACCTAACTTGCAAGGTGGTGGTACGGGGCAGCTCGCCTCGCGACCTTTCTGGAACCGCGGGCTAAATCGCCCCCTGCGGTGTTCTAGAGACGGCCCTTATAGGCCCATCTTTACATGTAAACTCAGCGGCCACAGTCTGGCCTCGCTATATTTTACCTGCGGCCTCTATCGGCTTGGTTATGTTATTTTCAGATCGGCCCTCAGTCGGCCTCGACTTAGCTTGGGCCTCGGATCGGCCTCGCTCACCAATGGCCTCGTTTTGGCCTCGCCATAGCTTCGGCCTCCGAAGGCCTCGACTTAGCTTTGGCCTCGATCGATCTCGACACCTCGCCACTCGCAGTCTTGAGAGGTTCTACACGTCATAGCTACTCGCAAAAAAAAAAAAAAAAAAAAAAAGGGGAGTAGGGGTGTACCCCCTCGTCTTAGTACTTGTGTTTTAATTGGGAAAATTAAAACTTTTCCAGAGATCAAATGAAATTGTTTTTACAAAGTTTGGAATCAGGAGTATGTGTACATACTCTTTCGGTGCTTGCATTTTTATTGCGAAATAGACAGACTTGTTGAGCAGATCTAGCGCCTGACCTCAATCATTTAGAGTCCGCCTCGACGGTTTTAGTGCCCCGCGCCAACTACATGGAACACGCCTCTCGTTAACCATTGGGGTGCGCTTCAACGGTTGATGCATCGCTCCAAGAGTTTTCTTCGGCCATGGATATACTCTCATATCCGATCTTGCGAAAAGGGTAATCGAATGATACCGCGACCGATCTTGCTTCGCCACAGCGACTTTTTACAATGGCGGACTTCTAGTGTTCCTCGAGAATCATCGCCAACTCGATCATCAACGGCAGATTCAGCGACGTCAAGAACGACTCACTTTTGTGACCTCGACAACAACTCACATTTGTGATCTCGGTGACTTCCTCAATTGAAATACATTTCTCAAATGTCTCAGTCGCTTAAGTTGTAACACACGACGCCTCGACTTTGAAGCAAGTTTTACTACCCGTAGATGACTTCTTCCTGCGGTTTTTTACTGTTTGATAATTCGGATTTGAGCTTCGCCATGGATATCTTTTTTTATCATAGGCGAAGTCCTGGTATTTGGGGTTGCTTTGATGTACGGCGCACCACCTCACCGCGCTTTAGCTTTCTTCTCACCAAGGGTTTGATGAAGACCTCCTGGCGCATCGCATATCAACTCACGGCTTGGTCTCGCGAGCGACTCCCAAGTTCTCATCTCACAATCATATGAAGATGGCTCTTCGCAACACAACAAGGAAGAAGCCCCTGCCATAGCAGCAAAGCCGGTGTCCTCGACATCGCATCTCAAGTCGCAGCGACCAGAACAGCTCCTCGTGGCATATCTGGGACGCTCTATGCTGTGCACCTCAACATGTCGACCTCGGTCAGACCAACGAGCACGGACGATTCACATCGCAAGCTCTCGCCGCGATCGCGGCGACGGAAACGACTCCTCGCGGCATATACGGGGACGCTACATCTTTGTGCACCTCAACATGTCGACTTCGGTCAGACCAACGAGCACGGACGATTCACATCGCAAGCTCTCAAGCCGCAGTGCGATCAGAACAGCCTTTGCGGCATATCTGACGTTCTATACTGTGCATTTCAAACCGCTTGCTACTAGCGTATATCGAGAACAGCTCCTTATAGCACATCTCTTATAAGTCCGATCTATCTCGGCATCATTATTTTGGAACTCGCCATTCGGCGAGCCTTCTCTTATAAGCCCGATCTATCTCGGCATTATTATTTCGGAGTTCGCCATTCGGCGAACATCTCTTATGAGCCCGATCTATCTCGGCATTATTATTTCGGAGTTCGCCATTCGGCGAACATCTCTTATAAGTCCGATCTATCTCGGCAGCATTATTTTGGAACTCGCCATTCAGCGAGCCTTCTCTTATAAGCCCGATCTATCTCGGCATTATTATTTCGGAGTTCGCCATTCGGTGAATATCTCTTATAAGTCCGATCTATCTCGGCATCATTATTTTGGAACTCGCCATTCGGCGAGCCTTCTCTTATAAGTCCGATCTATCTCGGCATTATTACTTTGGAACTCGCCATTCGGCGAGCCTTCTCTTATAAGTCCGATCTATCTCGGCATTATTATTTTGGAGTTCGCCATTCGGCGAGCCTTCTCTTATAAGTCCGATCTATCTCGGCATTATTATTTCGGAGTTCGCCATTCGGCGAATATCTCTTATAAGTCCGATCTATCTCGGCATCATTATTTTGGAACTCGCCATTCGGCGAGCCTTCTCTTATAAGCCCGATCTATCTCGGCATTATTATTTTGGAACTCGTCATTCGGCGAGCCTTCTCTTATAAGCCCGATCTATCTCGGCATTATTATTTTGGAACTCGCCATTCGGCGAGCCTTCTCTTATAAGTCCGATCTATCTCGGCATCATTATTTTGGAACTCGCCATTCGGCGAGCCTTCTCTTATAAGTCCGATCCATCTCGGCATTATTATTGTGGAACTCGCCAATCAGTGGGCACTTCTTGCAAACCCGACTTCAGTCGACATTGCATTTGCACGGGGGCCTTTACATGCAAAGACAATGCATTATATTATTATATGGCCTACTCTTCTACAACAAGGCAAAGAGGAAAGACGACGCGCCGCGACAGTCAACTCGCAGAACAATTTCCTTGCATATAATCCAGAATTATTTGCTCTATCCCTTTCGCTTCAAGAGAATCGCTCAAGGCACAGAGCAGGGGGCCTTTGATACACCAGAAATTGCCCCGCTCCTATTATAATATTTTATCTTCCCAGCGAGATCAGTCAACGCCCGGTCAAGTATGTCAACGCCTCGCCATCGATTAAACCAGTGATTATCGAGCCCCTCCGCGACATGTATCGTGGCGGACCAGAGCACAGAGGCCCGCCCAACGAGTTTATCAGTGACCTCGCCTATTTCGGCGAGCTTATCTATTGTGAAGATCACCGGGCTCGGCCTCTCGACCTCGATTCGTCGACCTCGGCCTCTTGACCTCGATTCGTCTACCTCGGCTCGAGGCCTCGATCATCCGCTAAGCCTCGTATCCGAGCCCATTATCTTAGCCACGTGTCTTATCCTACTCGTTTGGCCTTAACCGTAAATACACACTAAGCCCTAAATGGGCTCATACCTATAAATAGGAGGTCTCCCTCCACCATAACAGAGAATGATTCTCAATATGCCTAATACAACACTTGGCTCCACACTAAATAAGCCAACTCCTCCAATACCGAGAACTACGCGTGGCTTGATCCCTCTCTACAGAGCACGAGGGCGACCTCCACGGCTCAGCTCACAACCACCCCAAACACCATCCATTTGGCCGGAGAGCCACCACTGTACACCGAGAAATGATATCCTTCCGTTTGATAACATTGATGTACCATTTTTGGCATCGTCAAATGGCTCCGTTACCGGGAAATGACTTGAAAGCCATCTTTTTCCGGCCAGATCTGCATTTTCCGGCCAGATCTGTTTCTTCTCCGGCGAGATTTACTCTTTCCGGTCAACTGTTTTAACAAGATCTTCATCTTTTTTACAAGATCTGCACCCAGATCTAATATACATCCATTGAGGTCTACAAAAAAAATAATAATAAAAAAAAAATGGAGATCGAAGCTTTCTCTGTGTTGCTGCACTCTTCAATGGCCGCTTGAAGCCTTCTCCATTTTCCCCAATCCACCGGAGCTGCAAAGGCAAGGAGAAAATCAAGAGAAGAGAATGAGAGTAGTGCTCTGCTCAATGCTACTAGCGTTTTTGTTCGACGGTGCCATCATTTCGGTGCTGCTTCTGTGTTGCCACTGCCACTGCCGGAGCAAGGAGTGGAGGGGAGAGCCAGAAGACAATGAGCGAACTGATCAGGAGGAGGAAAATCTCCGCGCCAAGCCAGGGGGCCTCGCATTGGATTTTCTGGATTTTATGGTTTTCTTATCGGGCTCGGCGGAACAAGTAAGCTAATCGATTCATTTATTTTTAAGCTTTACGCTTTAGCTTATTTTGGCATCGCGCGTTACATTTATAAACGAGCCGCCATTTAGTCAAAACACACGGGTCACACCAACGAGATAAGACCCTTAAACCTCTAACACTATAAGCGACTCCGTGCAACCCACGCGTTTTTGCCTTATCTTTTAGAATTGCTCGAGGATAGGTTGTGTTTTCTTTCGTACCTAACTTGCAGGTGGTGGTACGGGGCAGCTCGCCTCGCGACCTTTCTGGAACCGCGGGCTAAATCGCCCCCTGCGGTGTTCTAGAGACGGCCCTTATAGGCCCATCTTTACATGTAAACTCAGCGGCCACAGTCTGGCCTCGCTATATTTTACCTGCGGCCTCTATCGGCTTGGTTATGTTATTTTCAGATCGGCCCTCAGTCGGCCTCGACTTAGCTTGGGCCTCGGATCGGCCTCGCTCACCAATGGCCTCGTTTTGGCCTCGCCATAGCTTCGGCCTCCGAAGGCCTCGACTTAGCTTTGGCCTCGATCGATCTCGACACCTCGCCACTCGCAGTCTTGAGAGGTTCTACACGTCATAGCTACTCGCACAAAAAAAAAATTTCACTTTATACGTAAACCTCTACTACGTCGTATCGAGTTAAGCAAAACGGAAGCAAAAAGACTCGGGTAATTTTTTTCAAAAACAACCAGAATGAAAACTCAATATCTAAAGATAGAATTGTAACATTTATTACATTGGGAAAAGAAGCCAAATGATACACCAGAAATTGCCCCGCTCCTATTATAATATTTTATCTTCCCAGCGAGATCAGTCAACGCCCGGTCAAGTATGTCAACGCCTCGCCATCGATTAAACCGGTGATTATCGAGAGCCCTCCGCGACATGTATCAATGGCGGACCAGCACAGGGGCCCGCCTAACGAAGTTTATCGGTGACCTCGCTTTATTTCGCGAGCTTATCTATTGTGAAGATCACCGGGCTCGGCCTCTCGACCTCGATTCGTCGACCTCGGCCTCTTGACCTCGATTCGTCTACCTCGGCTCGAGGCCTCGATCATCCGCTAAGCCTCGTATCCGAGCCCATTATCTTAGCCACGTGTCTTATCCTACTCGTTTGGCCTTAACCGTAAATACACACTAAGCCCTAAATGGGCTCATACCTATAAATAGGAGGTCTCCCTCCACCATAACAAGAAGAATGATTCTCAATATGCCTAATACAACACTTGGCTCCACACTAAATAAGCCAACTCCTCCAATCTGAGAACTACGCGTGGCTTGATCCTCTCACAGGCACGTAGGCGCCTCCACGGCTCTCACTCACAACCACCCCAAACACCATCCATTTGGCCGGAGAGCCACCACTGTACACCGAGAAATGATATCCTTCCGTTTGATAACATTGATGTACCATTTTTGGCATCGTCACCAAACGAAAACTAAAAAAGAACGGAAAACCTCCGAACGTAAACTAAAAGAAATCACAAAAAAATCCAACCAAACTCCAAGTCTAAAATAATAAATAAAACATGAATAAATAAAACTCTTCAATTCGGGCGTCCTCAAACGTCGTCATCAAAGTCCTCCTCGAACTCCAGATTTACCTGTTCGTCTTCTCTCCCCCAAACACATAAATAAACATGCATTGAGGAAAGTACATTGTACATAGTAAGAAGTAGAAGTTACAATTTAATTAAGGCTTTATAACAAGTTTTATTATTAGGATTATCTTATGAGACCGACTCGATCTAAGGTTCACTTCATGCCCATCGACAGGTCATGACTATACGTTTCTAGCTTAGCTTATCTTGGTTACATCATTACTCAAGGGCACTATGCATGATGAATATCCATCACGAGATATACTTGCCAACTACGGTGATTAGCACCGATAGTCCCGGGATCTCCCCGGTATGCATATACGTCCGATGAATTTCCTCCACTACCCTTCAGCCTTTTGAGCCAGTAGCGTTGTTCACCTTTAATGGACGTATCACATCGCTGATGTGAAATAGTGCCTAACCGAGAATAAGTGACGTTTTAGCTTTTACTACACTTATGTAATTATTATCGTGTATTACTAGCCACCTAAGTGTTTTCAAAGCAAAGCTCACCTTATCAACTCTACTCCCTCACTTAGATAGCTAGACATTACAACCTATAAAGTACACAGACATTGATGAACTCTAGTTCATCAAAGCACAAGCCATTTCATGCCATTCCAACGGTCCCGAACTTTAACTCCCTTTAAGAGTATGTCCGGTGCCGGAACCAAACGCATCAGAAACTCAATCGGGGCTTGTTCATGTTTATTTAATGTTATTAGATCACGAAACAACGTTTAAAATCACAAAGCATAGCTTAAACAACATTTTATTAAAAACTAGGGGCAATGCGTGCGCATCCTTATGGAATGCGTGCGCATTCCCTGCCTAAAAACCTGCTGAAACTCTCTGTTCGAGCAATGCGTGCGCATTGTTCATGCTGTGAGCATCCTGCACAACTCTGAACCAACAATGCGTGCGCATTCTGATGAATACGTGCGCATTCTGATGAATGCGTGCGCATTGATCCTGAACCAAAAGACTCCTACAACCTAAACCATGAATGCGTGTGCATTGTTCATACAGAAAATAAAGCCAACATCCTATTACAGGAATGCGTGCGCATTCAACGCTGTTAAACCCTAAAAACATGATTTTCGACCTTTAACGATCTCTACTCGAATCCAAACATGTTCTACACGAATTATATCAGGAAAACATCATTAAAATGTGGCTTTCTTATCTCCTAACATCTCTTAACCCATAAACATCATCTAGGTAGAATCCTTGATACAAAAACGCATCAAAACACGATCTAACTACTCTAAACCATAATTAGATTGTAGGAAGAACTTCTTACCTTTTAAGCAAGCAATTCCAACACAATTACTTCAGAAAAACCGCAGCAACTTGATCATTTTCTGCAGAAACCTATGTAATCAATCCATAAATACATTAGATACGATCACACGCTTCTAAAACAACAAAACTACGAATTGAAGAGTTTAGATCCAATAAACTCGAGCAAGAACGCCCCTAGGGCTAAAAACATACCTTAAGGAAACTCCAACTTTCTGGTGTTGAATCGACGCTCTCTTCGCGATAATTCCGTTGCTCTACTCTGATCTGAAAACCGTTAAGATCTGACTTAGCAACTGAAAGAAAAATCTCTCAGCCCTAAAAACTCTTCACACGCCATTCCCTCTAGAGCTTAGGAAAATTCCTGATTTCTTTTTGGTTATGGGAACTAATGGGATGTATTTTCCTTAGATAACAAATCCCAAAAATAATGTAATCTTATTATTTTCCCTTATTATAAAAATCAAATTTTCCTTAATAAAAATATATAAATCTCGAAATTATATATAGTTATCTTGTAAAACTTAACTCCACTAAAGGAAGTCAGAATAATAATATTTCGTTTTCACAAAATGACACGCTTGCCATTTCCCGAAAATCGGAATATTACATTTATAGCATTAATAATTAGGGGGAATGAGGGAGAAGGACAAAAATATTTCATCAATTGAGTAGAAGGACAGTCTTTTGAAACTTTTGCATAAAGGACAAAACTATTTATTCACTGTCGAAATTCACTTGTATTCGAAATTCAACATTTAAATTCATGCGCGAAATTCATTCGTTAAATTCACTAATTTTCAAAATTCATTGTCGAAATTCACTAATTTTAGGATTCTTTGTCAAAATTCATTGATTTGGGATTCACTTCGGGAGATTCACTGATTTTGGGATTCATTGTTTGTCTTCTCGCTATAAAAATAATGGAAAATTAGGGATAAGGACACAATCTGGAATATTTTTAAGTAACAGACAACTACATATTTTATAGGAGAAGGACAACCGCATAATTTTTATAGCGAGAAGGACAAGCAGTGAATCCGAAAATCGGTGAATCTCGCCGATGAATCCGAAATCGATGAATTTTGTGATGAATTCGACGATGAATCGAAAATTAGTGAATTTCGACAATGAATTTTGAAAATTAGTGAATTTCGGCGATGAATTTCGGCAAAGTGAATTTAAGCGGTGAATTTGAACACAAGTGAATTTCGATAAGTGAATAAATAGTTTTGTCCTTTATGCAAAAGTTTCAAAAACTCGTCTTCTACTCAATTGATGAAATATTTTTGTCCTTCTCCTCATTCCTCTAAAAAAAATTATCATGATTGTCATTATCCTATAAAAAAATATGTATTGTCTCTCATTACTTAAAATATTCCAGATTTGTGTCCTTATCCCTAATTTTCCATAATAATTATGGAAAATTAGGGATAAGGACAAATCTGGAATATTTTTAAATAACAGGACAACTACATATTTTTTATAGGAAGAAGGATTTAACCGCATAATTTTTATAGCGATAAGGACAAGCAGTGAATCCGAAAATCGGTGAATCTTCCCGGTGAATCCCAAAATCGGTGAATTTCGACGGTGAATTTTGACGATGAATCCGAAAATCGGTGAATCTCGACAATGAATTTTGAAAATTAGTGAATTTCGGATAAGTGAATTTCGGCGAGTGAATTTAAGCAATGAATTTGAACACAAGTGAATTTCGATGAGTGAATAAATAGTTTTGTCCTTTATGCAAAAGTTTCAAAAAACTGTCCTTCTACTCAATTGATGAAATATTTCTGTCCTTCTCCCTCATTCCCCCTAATAATTAATTAGGTTTACAGAACTATTTATTAAGTTTCTCCATGCAAGACCGTAATCAGACCTTTTTAAGTATGAGAATTTCTAAATTGTACGTCTGAGAACTTTATGAAGTCTTGCAATGAACTCCAATGTTTCCGATCTATTATCACCTCCAATCTCTTCAATCTATTGAACTCCATGTTCTGTTCAATTGTGGCACATCTAAAAGCCTGGAGAAAAAAAATATATAAAAGCAACATTTTGAAATATAAAAAAAAATAAATTAAAAAAAATGCATCTCCATATCAATTCATAGCATGCAATGTTAATATTTAAAAACAACAAAGAGAAAATTGAGAAGTTTCTTTCAGCTAATAATGATCTTAAAGAATAAATCAAAGTCGCCATCCTTCAATAACTTACCTCCATAACTGGAGCTGATAAGGTTAGAGTCTTTGCACAATCAAAAGCGGAAAATTAAATGCTTCAACAATAGAATTGAAAGAATTTTGTACTTCAGATTCAGATTCAGATTCCAAAGAAGCAAGTTGGATAATGGTTTCAACCACGGAAGTAAGACTTCGTTGTATGATGAGGCGACTCATTTGAACTTCTAACTTGATGTACTCAAGTGAAGGTGTATCTAACTGTAGTATACAATTCCGAGGAGGTAGAAGATAACGCCATATAGTTCAAGGTGTGTCAAGGAGGTAGAAGATAATATACATTTAAGGGGGAATGAGGGAGAAGGACAGAAATATTTCATCAATTAAATAGAAGGACAGTCTTTTGAAACTTTTGCATAAAGGACAAAATTATTTATTCACTGTCGAAATTCACTGTTTAAATTCACTGCCGAAATTCACTGTCGAAATTCACTAATTTTCAAAATTCGTTGTCGAAATTCACTAATTTTCGGGATTCACTGTCGAAATTCCTTTGTCAAAATTCACCGATTTGGGATTCATGGAGAGATTCATCGATTTTAAGGATTCACTTTGTTTGTCCTTCTCGCTATAAAAATTATGCAGTTGTCCTTCTCCCTATAAAAAATATGTAGCTGTCCCGTTACTTAAAATTATTTCAGATTGTGTCCTTATCCCTAATTTTCCATACATTTAAACTCAGCCGCATTGACCTTACCAATGCCGCGTCTTTTTTTCATTTTTCCATTAGCCAAATCAAGGAATAGGTACTTTAACCAGCTAAAAATTTACACAATGCATTCTCATTTTTGAAATAAATCGAAATCAGCTTTAGACTTTCAAATCTTAGCAGAGAAACCACAATTTTAGAGGAGATACGGATGTCACAATTCAATTCTAGAGATCGCAATCCTTCACAGCTGAACATGCTTCTTGTCTCGGATTTTATAGCAAAGCAAAACAACAAGTAATAAATAAATCCGGTTTACCCCAAGTGCAGGGATCGTAGTATAGCGATTAAAAACCGGAGTCGATCCACAGGGAATCGAGGTTGGTCTAGTTCTTAATTTTTCTAAAAGTGTCACGAGAAATAAAAACAAAAAACGAAAACAAATAACTGGACAGAGGGTTGTCAATCCAAAGCCAGGAAAGATAATTACGAACCGAACTAACTAAGTTAATTCTAATCTATAAACTAAGAAGACAATAAAAATTGCTACGATTACTATGATGAAGACGAAGCAAAACAGCACAACGATTTTTCTTTCAAGTAATTTAACAACGAACAAGCAGTGATCCACCGATTCCAGCAACCCTCAATTTCTACTCCAGATTATCTTGTGGTGATTTAACGAAAATTGTGATTCACCTATCGAAGGTATGAACTCCTAATCTCTTAGAAAAGTTCGCCTATCAATCTTTTATCTTTCGATTTTAAAAATTAACGCTTTCATAACAAAGGTGTGAAATCTCTCAATTTCGCAATCTAAATAATCAACCTAACAACTATCGTTATTTTTAGGTTAAAAATCTAATCTTTACTACGATGATCTAAAGTTTATCGACGATTTTCATCAAACGTTAAACATCAAACAGCAACCATCTCTCGATTTAAATTGCATAATCAATAAGAACATAATAAATATACAAACTTTGATAAAAACTCACAAAACAATCCAAAAGTCGAAATCGAGATGTTGCTAAGAATCTGTTTCACAAGGCTTGTTCCAACGTGCTTTAGCCTCTCATCATCGTATGATTGCTTAAAATCGTTTCAGATTTCAACTATTGATTCATAGACCGTATTCTCCGGAAACAGTTACGACTTCAGCAACAACGATCTTTCGATAATTTCCCGAGCATTACAACAATACTACTACGGTATTATTATTTTTGATACATATATATATATATATATATATATATATATATATATATATATATATATATATATATATATATATACGTATAGATATATATATATAGATATATGTAGATATATAGATATCTGTATATATATATTAATACTACAAAAGAAATACAACAAGAAAAAAAATGAAAAGAAAGAAATTAGATATATAATATATATATATATATGTTTTTATTTTTTATTTTTTATAATGAAATGATCTGTTTTATTCAATAGCTAAAATGCTAGGCATTTACAAAGGTTCGAAAAACAAAATCAATACAAGTCACTGTTCCTCTAGGCCCCAAGCTAGTCTAATATTTGAGCCCGTTCCACCATCGAGCGATGAAGATATGAGGCGGAGGCGATTACACTCCTCCCAAAGATCCGTTTGTTGCGCTTGATCCCAAATGCCATAGACAATCTCCTCCAAACATACTTACATCTCTGTGACTCATGCGAAGTACGTGCAGAATGTAACGAAAAAGTAACCCAGTCCTTAGTTGATTCCGCGGCAAAGAAATCTCTAGTACAAGTAGGGTCCAAAAAAAATTCCCAAATTGCTTTAGGCCAGCTACAGTCGCGAAGTGCATGAAGGGATGTCTCCTCAGCATTACCACAAAGCCCGCAAATATCCGAATCCACCACTTGGCATCGGTATAGTCGAGTGGTGACCGGTAATGCATCATGGCACAATAACCAAATAAAGTGATTACCTCGAGTTGGACCCTTTAAGTCCCAAATTTCCTTCCATATAGGATTTGCACTATGTTGTGCCATCGGTTGCAATCCAAGATGGTAGCCCGAATGTACTGTATATTGCCCCTTCACACTATCCCTCCAAGTGAGAACACCATCGATAGTATCAGCTCCCTCATCTATTATCCTTGCCCCACTTTTAATACTTCTCCACATAATTGAGCTCCCTTGCTTTAAAGGCTGATGAATATCACCGTATTTAGCTTTGAGGGCATCAACCCACAACGCTTGCTTATCCGTCATATACTGCCAGGCTAGCTTTGCCAAAAAAGCGCGATTCATCCCGGTTAGATTTTTAAAGCCAAGTCCACCTGCTTCCTTTGGCACACATAGTTTACTCCACGCAATGTAATGCATTGTCCTTTTTTCCTCCGTATCTCCCCAATAAAAATCTCTGCAACCATATATATATATATATATATGTTAGTACTACAAATGAAAACAAGAAAGAAAAGAGAAAGAATGGCCGAAGGCAAAGGGCACCTTTTCTGTTGAGAAAATGCGCCTATTTATAGAAACTAGGAGGAAGGCCGGACTGGTCCGGGAAAATGCCGGACTGGGCCGGACTAATCATGACATTCATCTCCCTTAATTTTCAATTTTCGGATATAAATTATATATTTTGGAATAAAATTTCTAAAATTCATATCTTGAGTTCTAGATCTCCAAATGACATGATTCAAGAGGCATTGGAAAGCTCGTTGAAAAATCTACAACTTTCATTAAGGACTCTTCTTCAGAAAATGTCTTTTTGATGGGCCATTTCTTCGTCGAAGATATTTCTCGATTTCCACTAAATCGAATCGATTAGCCACTTGACCACTTGACTTAATGATACTTGAGTTGTAGAAGTCCGATTGACGTGATTCAAAATGCGTTGGAAAGGTCTTTCAAAGATCTACAACTTTCATTAAGGACACTTCTTCAGAAAATGCCGTTTTAATGAGCCATTTGTTCGTCGAAGATATAATTCGTTAGTGGTACCACTAACCACTGAGCCACTTGACCACTTAAGTTAGTGGCACACTCTTATATCCCTAAAAATACTTCTTTTAGGCCTCAAAACGTGTCATTACTCGGGATTTTGGTCAACCTATAATTCTGCAATAAACCACCAAAATACCAAACGTAAATCCGACACGACACTCCGGTTACTAAACCGGTACAAAAACTTATAAAAACACGATAAAAATACGATATTCTATATAATACTTACTAATTATATAATTAGATAAATCTAAGGAATTAATGACTTGATTTGATACATAAATGCTCAAAATGGTATCAGAAGTGGGGTGAAATGTTATAATAATAACAGTGAATTTTTCCGTCATCACAAACCCCCCACTTAGCTTTTGGTCGTCCTCGAGCAAAACAAGTGATAAAACAAAATGAATGAGGGACAAAATTCATGAAAAGATAAGATATAAGGGACAACCAGATAATACAACCGATCGAATCATAACCACACGTTAACCTTAATATAAATGTATAACAGAGTGTGTGTGTGTCAAGCCTTTTCAATTTCCACTATCCTCTCTTGAATAATTCAAGCAATACGCACAAATATCCATTCAGACAGTCCTAATGACTTTCCTAGGTATAGGCAGCAAAAGTTCCACACAAAGTCCTCTCGTGTACTTATTAGGATAATCCATAAAGCATATCATTCAGTTTATACTGGGGATAGTCAGAAGATAACTAAGTTTTCAACTATGCTTAACCAAACTGTCAATTTTTTTTCTTTTTCACATTTGTAGCATATGCCTTCATTCCCAGCAATAGGACGTTTCGTGATAACACCCTAGCTGGACTACTATCATCAGGCAGTTGCCCTCTTTCCCAAACAATAGGGCGTTTCGTGATAACACCCTAGCCGGACTACTATCATCAGGCGATCGAGAGCTTTTAAACCTCGTAGTGATATAGGGCGTTTCGTGATAACGCCTCTCGCACTCAAATCATTGGTAGCTACAACCGACATATATATAGTTCATCTTAATTTGGTATTTTTCTTTTCATTCCACTTAACTTATATCCTTTCTATCACATTCAAACCTTGGATATTCACGATTACACGTTCAAAAATTAGGTACTAAGTTCGCAATTATCTCTAGAATAACCACTAGGATCTTGAATGGATACTGATTTAAAATTTTCGCTTCAATGTCAAAGGCTTACGTGAAGGAATTCATGTTACACAAATAAATTTGGGGTTAAAATGCACCTACGGATCACATTGGTTATATATATCCAAATTGATCATTACATCTTCAAATACATGAAAAATATACCTTATAAAGTTCATTTTAATCAACTTATTAATGCACGAAAAAGATTCAAAAACTAAGGTGTCATCATAATAAACCCTTAATGCCATTTTTAGACCAACCCCGACTCTACCCCCCACTTACGATTTTGCATTACCCTCAACATGTGAATGAGATAGAGAGGAAGACTTAGATTATAAACCTGGCAGAAAGGTGCTATCGAAACCCGTAACAGCCATGAGAAAGCACGATCCGAATCCCTATACCAAAACAAAAACAACCAAAACAAAGCAAACACGGGACATGGTCCTCGTGCCAAAGTATGCAATAGGGATATGGGAACAATAAGAAAATGGCCCTGTCACGTCAGAAAATTCGATAGGCAATATATATATGGTCACTCTCATAAAAGCTTTAGATGGAAAAATAACTCACACGGGTAAAGCACAGAACATCTAAGCATATACGTATCATAGAGAGTATCAAACGAGTATATATCATAGTCAAGTCATAAATTCATGTTGGAAACAGAGTAGATCATAAAATGAAATGTGTGAAAGAGTATTGAGTCTTTTATACCCAGATCCTCAAGCGTTAAATCATTCTACCAACCTAAGCCCAAGAAATGATGTATTTGAATGTTTTCTGTGTACTCCCTCGGGATTTTCGGATAACCACCTAATCGTTCCCTTTAAAAGACATTCAAACATTCATCCTGATACTTGGTTGTGCTATGTGTTCAACTTCCACATATTCTACATTTCATTAAGACTAGTCGTATCCAAATTATTATTATTATTATTATTATTATTATTATTATTATTATTATTATTATTATTATTATTATTATTATTATTATTATTATTATTATCGGGCTGCCTCCCGGTAGCGCTTTTGGTTAACGTCGTTGGCTCGACAATAAAAGCACACGTACCTTACTATCCATTATCAAATGGATAAGTTTTTCTTGCATGATTCTTCAACGAATATTCAGAATACGAGCCATCCATCTCATCTCTATATAGACTCCGTCGTGCCTTGGCTCTAGGCACTTTGGTGAAGTATCTTCCCAAGAAAATAAGAACCGGATTAGGTGCTTCCACATCCCAGTCCAAAATATAGTGATCAAGTGGGAAGATCACTTCTGCTTCGCTCACTTGCTTATCCACAACCACCTCAACACTCTTTGGCTTCAACGGCTCCTTAGTTGTGACTTCCTCCGGATGACTTATCTCTAATTCAGGCACAGTGTCCTCTATGTTCTCCAACACCGGGTGTATTTCTTCACCTTCTTGGTGATTAACATCTTCAACCATCTCTAATGTCGGCTCTATCATTGGACAACCGTCTTCAGCATCGCACCATGTAGGAGGGGAGCTTGACACTTCTACTTCACTAAGTTGAATGTCGGATCCTAATTTCATAGTACTGACCTCTTCTCTATCATAAAGGAGTGGGGGAGCTAGGTCAATGCCATGGTCTTGAGCCATTTTCCCGAGCCGTCTCTCAAGATTCTTAAGCATACTAAGAATGAGTTGGAAATTCTCATCTTGCTCCTTACGAAAGGAGTGGAAATTATTGTTCTCGCTCCTCTAATTTACCTTCAAAATCGTCGAGTTGAGAGGGCCTTGAGAATTATGAAAGTGTTGAGGAAAAGATTGGCTAGACCAACTTTGATTTTGATTGGAAAAATTGATATCTTGGTCCTGACTGAAGTTCGGGTTTTGATAGAAATTTGGATTTCAAAATTGAAACCACGATTTGGAAAATTGCTTTGTGGCGGAGAGGCGATTGTTAAAACTTTGATATTCTTTGCCATCAAAACGCCTCTGTCCACCCATAGGGCGCGAAATGAGAAGTATGTCCCACATTGTCACATAGTGGCATATGGTCGGGTATCATTGTCCTTGATTTTGGACAACATTAACTTGATATGCAGAAGTGGAATGAAGTTGACACCGCCAACGGCAGATGGCCAGGTTGACAACATCTTTCGCGTAAGCGTAAACATGTGAGTTCGAGAGAAAAGACCGGAGTCGATTCATAGGATTGCGAAACATCATAAGAGCTGCCACCTGCTGCTGCAGCATGGCTATCTGACTTTGCTCATCCATGTCCTCAATCCTAGATAGAAGATTGTATGACCCCGTATTGACTTCGAGTTTTCAAAAACCAGTTCGAACACCAACACCTAAATCACGAGGTTTCGGGATTTTTTTTTATTATTATTTTTTTAAACCTACCTACGAAAAACTTGATAACAAAAACTAGAAAAATTAATAAAACTAGACAACCGTACCGAGTCCCCGGCAACGGCGCCAAAAACTTGTTTTTGGTTCCGTTGGCGGGAATACTCACCACTACACTACCTTAGAAAAATTAATAATGAACTGGACAACCGCACCGATTCCCCGGCAACGGCGCCAAAAACTTGTCTCGGATTTTATAGCAAAGCAAAACAACAAGTAATAAATAAATCTGGTTTACCCCAAGTGCAGGGATCGTAGTATAGCGATTAAAAACCGGAGTCGATCCACAGGGAATCGAGGTTGGTCTAGTTCTTAATTTTTCTAAAAGTGTCACGAGAAATAAAAACTAAAAACGAAAACAAATAACTGGACAGAGGGTTGTCAATCCAAAGCCAGGAAAGATAATTACTGTAATATTCCGATTTTCATAAAAGGGCAGACGTGTCATTTTGCGAAAACGTAATTAATATTCTTTTTCCTTTTCGTTGGAATTAAATCCTTAGAATTGTAACGGTTTCGGTTTAATGGTAGTTCGAGGGTATTGGAGTAAATTCGGGTTTAAAATGATAATTAGGTTGTCGTATATAAACGGAAATATACTAAAACCTAATCATTTTTCCTAAAACCCTGAATCTTGGAGCAGGCGCACTCCTCCCCCTCAGAAAAGAGAAACCGCTGTTTTGGGCATTGAAACCGTCAGTTTTCGATCCTTGATATCTCATTCGTTCCTCTTCCGTTTTCAGATCATAGCATACCGTTGGAATCCTCGTGACGAGAGCTTCGCATCGGTACCAGGCACAACATCTGATTCTGAGTATTTAGGCAGATAAGGTAAGGAGAAATCCTTACGTTTTCAGTTTTGAATTTATAACAATTGTGTTGCTTTCCTTGCGGTATTAGTGGTTTAATTGTGTTAATTTGATGCCTAAACAATGGTTGATGTTTTGGTATGGGTGGTAGTTTAATTTGAGTACTTTTGGTCGGGAAAGATTGGGTTTTGGTTTGGAAAGCGGATGAATACGATGATGTGCTAAACCGGTTTCGGAAAATCGCCCGGTCGGACGGGCGTCGGTTTTTCGGACGGGCGTCCAACCTTGGACGGGCGCGGCCGGGATCCTCGGACGGGCGCCCGAGGTGCGATTTTGATCTGAGATTGAAAGGGGATGTCGGGACGGGCGCCCACTTTTGGACGGGCGTCAGAGCCTTCAGACGGGCGTCTGGTCCTTCGAGACGGGCGTCCACCTGGAGTGGTCTCCGGCTTGTTTAAATTGGCTTTCGACTATCGTTTAGGGTTGTTTAATCAACCTTAAACCTTTTGTAAACAATATTATTATTTTATTATAACACCTTTAAACCTTACTTAGGCTAGAATTGGTCTTTTGATCATGATGAGTGGTGTCGGTAAGGAGTGTTATCTAAATGAACTAGGAGGGCGATTAATCACCTAATACTACACAACTTGCTAGATAAAAGATTAAACACCATGTGGTCTTGGGTAGATCTCGAAGATCTATAGCGTGATGTGTGAGCAGACGGTCAAAGTGAGTGTCCTATCGGCTCTGAGCCTATAGGCATCGCCGTATGTTCATACTATCGGAACCGGTTATTGTATCCTGAAGATTTCAATACGTTCCGGGGTTATTGTATCTGAAGATTTCAATATGTCACGTTCCACCTTGATAGCATGTTGTAACAAAGATAAGCTAAGCGATTCTGATTTAGGCATATTGGGAGATGTAACCTTTATGCGTAGAATCGAGTCTGTCTTGCCTTTTAGTTGAAACCTAATAATGTTCAACCTTATATGTTCTAAATTTTAAACGTACTTCTCTTCCCTTCTTGAGTATTATATACTTACCCCTTGTGCATTTCATTGTATGTGCTTGGGGTGAGAAAGCGAACAGAGTCACGAGTATTACGAGGAGTATGTTCCTGAGGAGGATCTCTGAGCTTGACATTTATTTTTATGCACTTTCATCCACGCAGGATATGTTGCACTGTTTTATACTTTGTTCATAGTACTTTGGGATGACGTGTGATCATCTCTATTTCTTATTTCATAGTATTTCGTTTGGACTTTCGAGGGTTTTCAGTTGTATTGTTTTGATACACTTTCGACTTTTAGTACCTTTTCGTATTCTAGTATCTTTATGGATATTCATTACCCGAGCATTAAATTCCGCGCGCTTTGATTGTATTGATTGTAGGCTTACATATATAAATGAATTAAATTTTATTTATATATGTGCCGAACGTCGTATTTCCGGATAAGGGCTCGGTATCCGGGAACGGGGCGTTACAGTTGGTATCAGAGATACGTGTTCCTTAGGCTTCTATTCTTTGAGTTTAACTCAATCTTATCTTTAGATCCTTAGTAACACTGGTTCTCTTGGTTGTCGGATGACTAGAAACACAAGATCGAGGACTTTGGCTCTTGGTAATCAGACGTCTGAGAGGGGTGAAACCTCTAGGGGTCGTCGCAGTTTGTCACCGCCGCCTCGCACAGCTACACCGTCACCTGAGCCGGAGCAGGTTCAGCATCAGGCTCCACCACCACTTCCTCCACCTGTGGTTAACCCTGCGGCTTCACTTTGGCCTTCTTCGTATCGGCCAGTCAGGCGATTCAAAGAAGGGCGGTTGTCTATCCATCACCGGTGACACAGGCACCACATCGAGCTATCCTCGGTATGGTTTTCATGACCCACAGTACCCTCCGCCCGTATCCTCCGCAGTACTCCAGTGTATCCTCCTTATCGGTGAGCATCAGGCTCCGTACTACTATCGGCCAGCGACGCGCAGTGCCCTTGGTTATCCCCGGTCTATCAAACCTTTCAGGCCACGGTTCAAGCAGCAGCAGCGAGATACCCTATGGTTACCCTCCGGTTTACCCACAGTTAGGCGGTTGTTGAGTCGGCACCATCGTAGATTGGCACACTAGGGTGAGAAGAAACCGTATGCAAGATTTTTATGGGAATGTGGAACACGCAAAGGGTGAGAATGGATCGAAGTTTTGAGAAATCGTGTAGGAACATAGGTGTCCCCGAGGCAGAGATGGCCCGATTAGCGGTCGGTTTTCTTTTAGGTTCGGCCGAGTCTTGGATAGATGCGATTCAGAGTAGCAACGGTAAGGTCGCAGATTAGGCGGCTTTCAAATCCATGTTCTACAACGAGTACTTTCGGCAGCGGTACAAGCGGAAAAAGCGGTCGACGGCCAAACTTGAACAAGGTAATCAAATAGCGGTGTCCCAAGACACAAATCGGTTCAATGAGTTAGGAAGGTTTTATCCGGAGTTGATGCAAGTGGAAGAACGAAAGATGGCCCGTTATAAGGGCGGTTTGGCATATGGGATTGATCGGGCATGCTAGGCTTTACTGACAAGGAATATGGCAGAGCTACTGAATAAAGCCTTGGAAGTCGAAACTTTCAGGAAAAGAGCTACTGATGGTTGTTGGTAATAAAAGAAGCTTTGAAACAAGTCGGGGTAGTGGCGAGAGGGCTCGCAGCCGATAGATTCGAGAGGTTTCCCGCACGCATGCAGATTAGACCACGGGTGGTGCCCCACCGCTGATCAGGCCACGATTGGCGCTCCACGGCAGCTAGGCCACCGGCTACCTCAGGTTGTTTCTTTTGTGGCGAGCCGGGTCATTTCTCCAGGAATTGTCCACGCAAGGCAGCCAGTGCTCAAGCAGGTCAGCCTAGTAGAGCAGGTCCGAGTAAGCAGGTACAGATGTTTGCTGTTGATGCCAGAGAGGTCGAGCCAGAGGATGATGTGATCACAGGTACCTTTTATGTTTGTTTTGTTCTTTTGAGTTATTATAGCATGCTTGGAACATGTTGTAACTTTAGTTAATTGGACAAATGCATGATAGGTATGATAAGAGTAGGCAATCTAGTAGTCAGGGCCTTATTTGATCAGAGCTTCAACCACCTTTGTGTCCTCTAGGATTGCTAAGAAACTAGATTTACCTATGGAGCATTTGAGAGATACTATGGAGATTGTTACACCCCTAGGCAAGGTAAATAAGGTGGTTAAGATGATACCACAAGTGGATGTTCAGGTTGGACCTTATCAGTGTAAGAGTGACTTCACGGTTATGGATTTCTCAGACTTTGATGCGATTCTTGGGATAGACTGGCTATCCAAGAATTATGTTCACTTAGATTGTAGGGCCAAGAGAGTTACTTTCAGAGTCCCGGGGAAAGCAGATAAGACTTATCAGGGGAACGTTTACAGGCCAAGCAAGAAGAGACATCCTATCATTTCAGCGGTCAAGGCCATCAGGGCATGTCAGAAAGGATGTGAGGGCTACTTATTGTACGCAGTGGATGTGGAACAAGCAAAGCCTAAGTTGGAAGATACTAGAGTGGTCAGAGATTATCCAGAGGTTTTTCCAGATGAGTTGCCAGGGAACATGCCAGACAGGGTCATTGAGTTTGAGATACAGTTAGTTCCAGGGGCGTCACCAATTGCCAAGGCACCATACAGGATGGCACCGGCTGAATTGAAGGAGTTGAAGGCTCAACTCAAGGAGATGTTGGAAAGGAACATCATTCAGCCCAGTACTTCACCTTGGGGAGCACCAGTTTTGTTTGTGAAGAAGAAGGATGGCAGCATGCGGATGTGTATTGACTACAGGGCTTTGAACAATCTGACTATCAAGAATAAGTACCCACTACCGAGGATAGATGATCTGTTCAATCAGTTGCAGGGTCGGAAAGTGTTTTCAAAGATTGATTTGCGGTCAGGCTACCATCAGTTAAAAGTTAAAGTGGCAGATATTCGAAGACAAAGATTCGATTACTAGATATGGACATTATGAGTTCCTTGTTATGCCTTTTGGACTCACTAATGCTCCATCTCGCATTTATGGATTTGATGCGTGGGTCTTCATGCCTTACCTAGATAAGTTTGTGATTGTCTTTATTGACGATATTTTGGTATACTCTAGGGATGAGGCGGAGCATGAAGAGCATCTACGGATTGTTTTGGAAACATTGAAGAAGGAGCGATTGTATGCAAAATTTTCCAAGTGTGACTTTTGGTTGGACCAAGTGAGCTTTTTGGGTCATGTCATTTCGGTGATGGCATTTGGTCGATCCGGCCAAGATTGAGGCAGTTAAGAGTTGGCCTACACCGACTACTACAGCCAGAGGTCGAGGAGCTTTCGGTTTGGCTGGTTACTACAGAAAGTTTGTGAAGAATTTTGCAAGGATAGCTACTCCACTCACCAGACTTACACAGAAGAACACCAAGTTTGATTGGACACCCGAGTGTGAGTCAGCATTTGAGTTGTTAAAGGACAGGTTGACTACAGCACCGGTATTGGCAGTACCCGAGGTGTTTGATGATTATGATGTCTACACCGATGCTTCAGGGCAGGGTCTAGGATGTGTGTTGATGCAAGGAGGAAAAGTCATTGCCTATGCATCCAGGCAATTGAAAGTACATGAGAAGAACTATCCCACACATGACTTAGAGTTGGCAGCAGTGGTTTTCGCATTGAAGATTTGGAGGCACTATCTGTATGGGGTCAAGGCTAGAATCTTCACCGACCACAAAAGTTTAAGGCATTTCTTCACTCAGGAGAATTTGAATATGAGGCAGCGGAGATGGCTAGAGTTCGTGAAGGATTATGACTTGGACATTCAGTACCATCCGGGAAAGGCAAATGTAGTAGCAGATGCCTTGAGCAGGAAACCAGTGGTTTTAGAGCCCAGTGTTGAGGCTATCACAGCAGGGGTTGATGACTTGCAGTTTAGCAGTTTTGAGCAGATTGAGGACCGTCAGTTTGCAGCACCGTTGTTGGCTAGATCAGAGTTGATGGATGAGATCAGAGCAAAGCAAGACGAAGATGCAGTTTTGGTTGATTTGAAGAGGGTTGCAAGGGAGAAGCCTACAGTCGGCTATGTGTTGGATCAGAGTGGAAACCTGTGGTATCAAGATCGTCTCTGTGTGCCTGATGTTGGAGTTTTGAGACAAAGAGTTATGGAAGAGGCACACAAGATTGCTTTTGCAGTACATCCGGGTTCTACCAAGATGTACCGGGATTTGAAAGAGAGATTTTGGTGGCCCTCAATGAAGCTGGAGATAGCTAAGTTTGTTTCTGAGTGTGACGTCTGTCAGAGAGTGAAAGCTGAACATAGGAAGCCAGGCGGGATGCTTAAGTCATTAGATATCCCAGAATGGAAATGGGAAAAGATCACCATGGACTTTATTTCAGGTTTACCTAAGACGAAGGGGGGACATGATTCTATTTGGGTGATCGTTGATAGATTAACCAAGTCGGCTCATTTCTTGCCTTTCAAGATGAATATGCCCTTGGCAAGGATGACGGAACTATATATGGACAATATAGTGAAGCTTCATGGAGTTCCAGTCTCCATTGTTTCTGATCGGGATTCGAGGTTCGTCAGTCGGTTTTGGCAGAGCTTACAGGAGGCTTTTGGTACCGGTTGGATTTGAGTCTGGCGTTCCATCCTCAGACAGATGGTCGATCTGAGAGGACTATCCAGACACTTGAGGATATGCTTAGAGCATGTGTCTTGGAGGTAGGCGGATCTTGGGTAGATTATCTACCGATTCTGAGTTTGCTTACAACAACAGTTATCACACGAGCATAGGCATGCCACCGTTTGAAGCTTTGTATGGTAGAAGATGCGGGGGCGCCTTTGTTTTGGGATGATGTTGGGGAGAAACAGATTCATTGGGCGAGAGTTAGTTGAGCAAGCCAAAGAGAGGGTTGATTAGTGAAGAAGAATCTGCAGATAGCTCAAGATAGGCAGAAAAGTTGGCAGATGTCAGACGGAGACCGCTTGAGTTTGAGGTTGGTGATCGTGTTTACTTGAAGGCATCACCAATGAGAGGAGTAAAGCGTTTTGGTCGAAAGGAAAGTTGAGCCCGAGGTATGTTGGACCGTTTGTAATTTACGGGAAGGATTGGACCTTTGGCCTATAGACTTGATTGCGAGTCAATGTCCGAGTTCACAACGTCTTCCATGTTTCGATGTTGAAGAAGTGTTTGACGAAGCGAGAGGTTGAGTCTACAAGTGGATCCCGAGATACTTACGGACAACCTCGCTTATGATGAAAAGCCGATTAAGATTACGAGCAGGAAGGAAAAGATGATTAAGAGAAAGATGGTTTGATTGGTTCTTGTTCGGTGGAGCAATCATACACCTGAGGAAGCAACTTGGGAAGTTGAAGGTGATATGATCAACGAATTTCCGGAGTTTTGGGATTTACCAGGTACGTTCGAGTTTCGAGGACGAAACTCCACTTAAGGGGGGGAGAATGTAATATTCCGATTTTCATAAAAGGGCAGACGTGTCATTTTGCGAAAACGTAATTAATATTCTTTTTCCTTTTCGTTGGAATTAAATCCTTAGAATTGTAACGGTTTCGGTTTAATGGTAGTTCGAGGGTATTGGAGTAAATTCGGGTTTAAAATGATAATTAGGTTGTCGTATATAAGCGGAAATATACTAAAACCTAATCATTTTTCCTAAAACCCTGAATCTTGGAGCAGCGCACTCCTCCCCTCGTAAAAGAGAAACCATTATTTTGGGCATTGAAACCGTCGATTTCGATCCTTGATATCTCATTCGTTCCTCTTCCGTTTTCAGATCATAGCATACCGTTGGAATCCTCGTGTGACGAGCTTCGCATCGGTACCAGGCACAACATCTGATTCTGAGTATTTAGGCAGATAAGGTAAGGAGAAATCCTTACGTTTTCAGTTTTGAATTTATAACAATTGTGTTGCTTTCCTTGCTGTATTAGTGGTTTAATTGTGTTAATTTGATGCCTAAACAATGGTTGATGTTTTGGTATGGGTGGTAGTTTAATCGAGTACTTTTGGTCGGGAAAGATTGGGTTTTGGTTTGGAAAGCGGATGAATACGATGATGTGCTAAACCGTTTCGGAAAATCGCCCGGTCGGACGGGCGTCCGGTTTTCTGGACGGGCGTCCAACCTTGGACGGGCGTGCCAGGATCCTCGGACGGGCGCCTGAGGTGCGATTTTGATACTGAGATTGAAAGGGATGTCCGGGCGGGCGTCCACTTTTTGGGACGGGCGTCAGAGCCTCGAGACGGGCGGCGTCTGGTCCTTGACGGGCGTCCACTGGAGCCTGGTCTCCGGCTTGTTTAAATTGGCTTTCGACTATCGTTTAGGGTTGTTTAATCAACCTTAAACCTTTGTAAACGTATTATTATTTTATTATAACACCTTTAAACCTTACTTAGGCTAGAATTGGTCTTTTGATCATGATGAGTGGTGTCGGTAAGTGGAGTGTTATCTAAATGAACTAGGAGGGCCGATTAATCACCTAATACTACACAACTTGCTAGATAAAAGATTAAACACCATGTGGTCTTGGGTAGATCTCGAAGATCTATAGCGTGATGTGTGAGCAGACGATCAAAGTGAGTGTCCTATCGGCTCGAGGCCTATAGGCATCGCCGTATGTTCATACTATCGGAACCGGTTATTGTATCCTGAAGATTTCAATACGTTCCGGGGTTATTGTATCCTGAAGATTTCAATATGTCACGTTCCACCTTGATAGCATGTTGTAACAAAGATAAGCTAAGCAGTTACAGTTTAGGCATATTGGGAGATGTAACCTTTATGCGTAGAATCGAGTCTGTCTTGCCTTTTAGTTGAAACCTAATAATGTTCAACCTTATATGTTCTAAATTTTAAACGTACTTCTCTTCCTTACTGAGTATTATATACTTACCCCTTGTGCATTTCTGTTGTATGTGCTTGGGGGTGAGAAGGCGAACAGGAGTACGAGTATTACGAGGAGTATGTTCCTGAGGAGGATCTCTGAGCTTGACATTTATTTTTATGCACTTTCATCCACGCAGGATATGTTGCACTGTTTTATACTTTGTTCATAGTACTTTGGGATGACGTGTGATCATCTCTATTTCTTATTTCATAGTATTTCGTTTGGACTTTCGAGGGTTTTCAGTTGTATTGTTTTGATACACTTTCGACTTTTAGTACCTTTTCGTATTCTAGTATCTTTATGGATATTCATTACCCGAGCATTAAATTCCGCGCGCTTTGATTGTATTGATTGTAGGCTTACATATATAAATGAATTAAATTTTATTTATATATGTGCCGAACGTCGTATTTCCGGATAAGGGCTCGGTATCCGGGAACGGGGCGTTACAATTACGAACCGAACTAACTAAGTTAATTCTAATCTATAAACTAAGAAGACAATAAAAATTGTTACGATTACTATGATGAAGACGAAGCAAAACAGCACAACGATTTTTCTTTCAAGTAATTTAACAACGAACAAGCAGTGATCCACCGATTCCAGCAACCCTCAATTTCTACTCCAGATTATCTTGTGGTGATTTAACGAAAATTGTGATTCACCTATCGAAGGTATGAACTCCTAATCTCTTAGACAAGTTCGCCTATCAATCTTTTATCTTTCGATTTTAAAGATTAACACTTTCATAACAAAGGTGTGAAATCTCTCAATTTCGCAATCTAAATAATCAACCTAACAACTATCGTTATTTTTAGGTTAAAAATCTAATCTTTACTACGATAATCTAAGGTTTAACGACGATTTTCATCAAACGTTAAACATCAAACAGCAACCATCTCTCGATTTAAATTGCATAATCAATAAGAACATAATAAATATACAAACTTTGATAAAAACTCACAAAACAATCCAAAAGTCGAAATCGAGATGTTGCTAAGAATCGGTTTCACAATGCTTGTTCCAACGTGCTTTAGCCTCTCATCATCGTATGATTGCTTAAAATCGTTTCAGATTTCAACTGTTGATTCATAGACCGTATTCTCCGGAAACAGTTACGACTTCAACAACAACGATCTTTCGATAATTTCCCAAGCATTACAACAATACTACGGTATTATTATTTTTTTGATACATATATATATAAGTATATAAGTATATATAGATCTATATATATATATATATATATATATATATATATATATATATATATATATATATATATATATATATATATATAGATATATGTAGATATATAGATATCTGTATATATATATTAATACTACAAAGAAATACAACAAGAAAAAAAATGAAAAGAAAGAAATTAGATATATAATATATATATATATTAGTACTACAAATGAAAACAAGAAAGAAAAGAGAAAGAATGGCCGAAGGCAAAGGGCACCTTTTCTGTTGAGAAAATGCGCCTATTTATAGAAACTAGGAGGAAGGCCGGACTGGTCCGGGAAAATGCCGGACTGGGCCGGACTAATCATGACATTCATCTCCCTTAATTTCCAATTTTCGGATATAAATTATATATTTTGGAATAAAACTTCTAAAATTCATATCTTGAGTTCTAGATCTCCAAATGACATGATTCAAGAGGCATTGGAAAGCTCGTTGAAAAATCTACAAATTTCATGAATGACTCTTCTTCAGAAAATGTCTTTTTGATGGGCCATTTGTTCGTCGAAGATATTTCTCGATTTCCACTAAATCGAATCGATTAGCCACTTGACCACTTGACTTAATGATACTTGAGTTGTAGAAGTCCGATTGATGTGATTCAAAATGAGTTGGAAAGCTCTTTCAAAGATCTACAACTTTCATTAAGGACACTTCTTCAGAAAATGCCGTTTTAATGAGCCATTTGTTCGTCGAAGATATAATTCGTTAGTGGTACCACTAACCACTGAGCCACTTGACCACTTAAGTTAGTGGCACACTCTTATATCCCTAAAAATACTTCTTTTAGGCCTCAAAACATGTCATTACTCGGGATTTTGGTCAACCTATAATTCTGCAATAAACCACCAAAATACCAAACGTAAATCCGACACGACACTCCGGTTACTAAACCGGTACAAAAACTTATAAAAACACGATAAAAATACGATATTTTATATAATACTTACTAATTATATAATTAGATAAATCTAAGGAATTAATGACTTGATTTGATACATAAATGCTCAAAATGGTATCAGAAGTGGGGTGAAATGTTATAATAATAACAGTGAATTTTTCCGTCATCACTTCTCAGCGCTTGAATCGGTACCCTAAAATCCTCAACTTAAACAAGAAGTTCATGCACATTTGTGATGACCCTGATCCGGATACCGAGTCCTTAACCGAAAAAGGACGTCTGGCACGTATATAATTAAAATAAATCAATTATATACGTAAGTCTGACATCTGTTAAAGGAAATAAAGTTGCGCCTTTACTACCACCAATTGGTTTTAGTACAACGGTAAGCGCTTGATCCTAACATGGTATCAGAGAGGGAGGTTATGAGATCAAACCCCGGCTCCCTCAGTTATATTGTGCAAGTGTTGGGCCTCTTTGTCTTGTTGGCCTAGTTTGGTCTTGCCTTTGTGTGCCTAGATGACACAGCATTGTTAGAGGCCCACACTTGAGGGGGCGTGTTAAAGGAAATAAAGTTGCGCCTTTACTTCAACCAATTGATTTTAGTACAACGGTAAGCGCTGATCCTAACATGGTATCAGAGAGGGAGGTTATGAGATCAAACCCCGGCTCCCTCAGTTATATTGTGCAAGTGTTGGGCCTCTTTGTCTTGTTGGCCTAGTTTGGTCTTGCCTTTGTGTGCCTAGATGACACAGCCTTGTTAGAGGCCCACACTTGAGGGGGCGTGTTAAAGGAAATAAACCATAACAGGACGGGGTTTGATCTCATAACTTGCTAATTTAGAAACAAAATCCCAAAAAATAATACACAAGGTTGAATAATGAATATCCATTCAACTATTACAAACCATTCTTTAATTACTCAAAGGTTCAACTAGCACATATTGTTACAAAGGGGAAAGAAGATTCTATACCATTTACAACTGAAAGAAAAGATAAACTTCCACAGCGGCAACCTTGGAAATCACTCTTATGCGATCTCGAACTCAACCTACAACAAAACCACCTTCTCGAGGTGTGGACAACAACATGCTAAAGGGTAAGTACAAACGTACTTAGTAAAAGGTAGAAACACCGAATATACACTAACCATAACACAAGGATTAACATTAACAACAACACTAGTAAAATCACAGGGCAAGTCAAACAATCATGTTTACATATATGTTTCACTCGCTCACCATACTCTACTAGTACTCTAACTAGTTGACTCAACCACATAAGACATTTGTTACATATTAATCCAAGGACATATCCTCAACACCTCTATAGATGATTGCTCATGACACAATTCATGTGGATCATTACACGAGTCCGACACAAGTATCTAAAAGTGTGGAGGTGTAACAATACCGTGATGTGTAATATAAACGTGCCTCACCAAGTACTAACATGTTTTAACTTTTAGACAAGTCAAGTACGTATTTAAGCGATCAATCTAACCACCTAAGTTCACTACACATAGAAGGCTTATTAGGGACCACTAGACCTTAGACAGACTCTACATTACACTACTTAGCACATTGCACATAAATATTAGAGTCTAATCTAATATACACGAGGCTAAGAAATAAGGTTTCCAATGATCCCGAGTATCTCCCCGCATAGGGTCTCCACAAGGTGCTGAGCCAAATCCACTAGAAACCGAACCCTTAATTTCATCATATTACAAGTAAGACATTCAATCTCAAGTCAACATCCCGTAAGGCCAAATAAACAATGCTCCAATGCTCCCGTGAGAACACGGTGCTGAGCCAAAACCACTAGAACATGTATATTTACCTTTACAACAATCCACATAAGGCTCTACACTTGTTTGTGTACTACTTCAGGGTTTCAATCATCGATGTAAGTAAAACAATAATAATAATTATTATTATTATAACAACAATAATAATAAATAGAATAAATACTATATATAAATATTTTTTTTGGAACACAATATTATTATATGTGTTAGTCTGTTAGTAATTTAGTATATTCATTGAGATCCTGTGACCATTTGTTTGTCAAAATAAAATGGAGAAAAGCTGGGGCCGACATCGGGTACACATTTGTAACAAATCGCCCCTTTCACCCCTCAAGAGATCAGTTCAAATGTTCAATGGACCGGGTCAAAAAAAAAAAGTTCAATGGACATTTTATTTAATTTTATGCAATAAATCTCTAATCTTCCGTTTAAAAAAAAAAAGTTCAATGGACATTAATATTACCCCCTCCGTCCCTAATTATATGTCGTATTGACAGAAAAAATAACTTTCTTTTTTGGATAAACCTAATTACTTTTTAGTTGAAGGTAAGCCATTTTTTTTTTTTTTTTGAGTATCAAGGTTAGTCATTTTTTAGATGAACCTGGTCAATTATTTTTTCTTCAAATGCGACATATAATTAAAAACGGAGGGAGTATTAATATATACAGTTGAAAAGTGAGAAATACTTCCAAAAAAATGTACTGTATATTTAACATTTTCAGAAGATTAATAAAATTGAAATCATCTTCCCGGATTTGTCGCTAACGATTCACGATTCATTTGTGTTGTTTCTGGTCAAACATTTCATATCTCTAACGATATCTATTTTGCAGGTAAACCTTTTGACTATTCCATCAAATTATTATTTATTGGTGCATTGATAAACCCTAATTAATTTTTATTTTTATAGGCAGGATAAAACCTAGCTAGTTAAAGTTATTCAAATCCGGCTATACATGGATTCCTCAGGGAGAGGAAAACTTGGTGTTGATAGTAATGTTGATGATAGGATCAGCGATTTACCGGACTCAATTCTTAGTCATATTCTCTCTCTTCTCCCAACAAAGAATGCAGTGGCTACCCATATTCTATCACAAAGGTGGAAGTTTCTATGGACCACAACTATTAACCTAGATTTTTGTTACCCTGGAGCCGTGGCGCCTACCGGGATTCTCTTGAAATTTTTGCGGACAACAGCTATTAATCTCGCCTGTTCTGGGCGTCGTAAAAATTATACCGGAAGAGCTGTAGAACAATTTGTCCAATTCGTTAACTATGTTTTGCTTCTCCATAAACCTGGTTATTTGCACTGGTTTTGTTTAACATGGAAAACCGGATGCATTCCGTTCTATGTTAATACATGGATCTGTACTGCTGTAGGTAGGGATGTTCGTGAGCTTTTTGTTTTTGTTGAGATTTCGAAGCTACCCATTCAAGTCCAATCATACTTGTTTAGCTCTGAAAGGCTTCAATCTTTAGAGTTGGAGTGTAACATCTGCATCTCCTCTGAAATCGTGTTTTCACTTCCAAGACTTGAACGTCTCGAGTTGATTTCAGTTTATTTTCTGAGTGAGAAGCCTCTTTGTAAACTTTTAGAGGGTTGCCCGATGTTAAAATATCTTGTCATACATATGGATGTTGGGAAAATGATAGAAAATGGTATTTATTCATTCACATTCATAATATCCTCTACTTCTTTGATACATCTTGATTTAGATGCCTATGATAAACTCCGATTATTTGAAAGTTATACTGCTTTATGCGGTGTTCAATTAGATGCTCCTTCCCTCGAACACATTATGTTATATCATCAGATAAATAGCATCGTCGTCATACAAGAAACACTTAACTCTTTGCGTGAAACAAACATCAATATTACTCATTTTGAATATGACGACGTTGACAATGAAGTTCCAATTTATTGCGACTCCTTTGTTGAAGCATTTCGCGCTTTTGGTTGTGCAAAGACTCTAAACTTATCGGATGATGTTATTCGGGTAAGTTCTTCAATGCTTGATGAGATTCTATTTTATTTGAGAGTACGTAGTGATAGCCCCACAACAAAATATGCACATGACATTTTTGGATCATTGATTATACTGCGAGAGCTATATAATCAATGGCCCAAAAGTGTGTTGTGGCACAAATATTTCTCTTAATTTATTTAGAAATGTTTCAACCACACACTATGATCATTGGTATAAAGAAATTCTGAAACTTTTTTGTACTTTGAGAATTTTTTTTGTTGTTGTTGTATTGAATATGTCATGTCTCCCTTGAATTGATAAACAAGGTACCTAATTTATTCATAGCTCCTTGTTTCAATATATAGAGATATATTATGCAATGGTATTCATTTGGCATTATTGATTTTTCTCAGGCTCTTAGTTGTGCCACAATCAAAATGCAAACTAGGTTTAACGGATTGACGAGATTGGAGGTGGCAATAGATTGGGAATGTTGGTCATCATTACAAGACATCATAGAGCTATCGGACAATTTAGAAGTTCTCATAATAGTGAATAAGGTTAGTTAACAATGTCCATGAACAAAACTTGAATTAATAGAGCTAGCTAAAATATAAAATAAATGCTATTACGTACTCCTGATCGATAAGTAACTAATATATGTTGTGAATCTATTTTCTATAGTATGAGTATTATGATCGCAATGGGGTTCACTTGAACAACTCAAACTGGATGAAGCCTAATATAGTTCCCAGATGCTTGTCAAACAGTTTAAGGACATTTTCAATTGTTGCTTATCAAGGTTATCCCGTGGATGAGGTCGCAATGGTCGATTACATTATAAAGCATGGAAGTGTCCTCGAAATCATGCAGATATGTTTTGGTAAATCAATTAGTGACTTCAAAAGAAAGTATGAGCTGGTCCAAGAAATCTCTGCCATCCCCAGAAAGTCACCTACGTGTGAAGTTAAATTTTGTGATTATGGCTCTGAGCACGATGCATTATAACCCTAATTTATAGCAAGCGATATGGTGGAAATGTTCATCCTAACAGTTGGTAAAGTGGAGGTCTATTCGATCCCAATATGAGTTAAAAAGTTCATCCTGTTGTTGTTGGTTAAACTCGAGGTTTATTCCCAACAGGAGAAGGTATGCGGTTCAAGAAATTAAACTCCTCGCAATTGGTGACCGTTATGTTTTTCTGCAGTTTTTTTTTCAAGCAAAAAACGATGACAATCTTGGTTCTTTCGTTATCCATTTTCTTTTGGTTAGCATATACTACCATTGCGTCGTTGATACGTTGAAGTACAATTTGTATGGTGTTCAAACTCGAATATTTTTTTCTACACATTTCTCTGGTAATTAAATGGACATCTTATTAAATCGATGATAGCGCTGAGTGTCTCGGCACCCTTTTGTTTGTACATCCTCTTCATTATATATACAGAGATCCTTTTATTTTTGCAGATAAGTGAAAGATAATAGCAGCCCAAAAGATAACTTTATCAATGAAATGCATTCGGGAATAATGCGAGCTCAGATCCGCTACACTGAAAGCACCTATAATGTTCGATCAGCCATTTTGTGAAGAATAAATAAAATAAATTGATCTCAAACACTATGAAGAATAAATTGAGGGGGTTTTTATTCGCACCACAGTAAATCTACTCTTGCACCACCCTATACTTCACACCACACCAAAAAAAAACAAAATTTACCTTTACGCCACATTGATTTTCAAACATTTTTATTGCTTATTTACCCCACATATTCTGCCTTTACACTACGTTTTTTTTATACTATTTTCACACCAGTTTTTATAATACGATGTAGTACAACACTTCCAACCTAACCGGGAGTAGGCGGCGGATTTAGGCAGAGGAGGTAGAAGAAGCCCTAACCTAACCGGGAGTAGGCGGTGGTTTTAATCAGACGAAGAAGATGACGTGAATAAAAATAAAAATGAGGTTTTAAAGGAGTGTTTTTCTAAATTTTAAAAGTTTGGGTGGATATACGATAATATAACAATTTGGTGGTCCCCTAATCTTTTTTGGATGGAGGGCAATTCGAATTTTTTTTTTAGTACTGTTGGGATGGTTTTTGGAAATTTGTTGGAACATTTTGTAATTTTTTTAGCATCTTGCTGATTATAAATATATCTTGGCTGTTCAAAAAAAAAAAAAAAAAAAAAAAAAATAACAATTTGGTGGTAGTGAAAAATGATTGGCAATATTGAATTTTTTTTAACTTAAAATAAAAAAGTGGTGCAAAGGTAGTTTTTAAAATGTTGAAATAATAGTTGTGTGCAAGAAGTAGATTACCATTTTTTTAATTTAAGGGTGGTGCAACGGTAGGATTGCTGTTGTACGAATAAACTCCCTCTTATAGAACATATAGTTCCAATATTTGTGAAGGAAGGTAGGATTCGAAACCCATGCCCATAATAAATTCCCTCTTATGAGATTTTTTCTTTGGAAAATATAGTTCCAATATTTTTTGAAGGAAGGTGACAACTACATATTTTTTTATAGGAGAAGGACAATGCGCATAATTTTTACAGTGAATCCCGAAAATCGGTGAATCTTCCTAGTGAATCCCAAAATCGGTGCCCCACTGTGATGAATCCCGAAAATCGGTGAATCTCGACAATGAATTTTGAAAATTAGTGAATTCATCTAATGGTTGAGAATTTTTTGAATTTATTGAAAAACACATTGTGTGGTGTAGATGAATAAAACACATTGTGTGGTGTAGATGAATCGTGTGTACCCATTGTGTGGATATATTATGTGTAGGTATCATTGTTTATTTGGGAATTAAGTTCTTGGGATTTACAAATAGTCTATTATATGAAACCTTTTTTTTTCATGCATGATCTTTGGTGAAAGTCTATATATAATAGTATAACAATTGCCCCCTTTATTTTCTGTTCAAAAGTTATTGATCTGAAACCCTAGTTTTTTTTTTTTTTTTTTTTGAAGGGATCTGAAACCCTAGTTAATTTAAATTCAGCCTTTTTACAGTCCTCTTAGGTCGATCAAGCGTTTTATTATTTAAGTCAGTCATGACGAGAAGAAAATCAAAGAGTGTCCTCGATTCATCCCGGAGGGGGGACAAAAACATCGTGCTGATAGGATCAGCGATTTACCAGACTTGATTCATGGTCATATTCTTTCTCTTCTCCCCGCGTGCAGAAATTGCTGTGGCTACCACAATTCTCTCAAAAAGGTGGAAATTTTTGTTGATAGCAGCTGGTAATCTCGATTTTTGTTGCCCTAAAAATTACACAGGAGGAGCTGTAGTAGAACGATTTGTCCAGTTCGTTAACTATGTTTTGCTTCTTCATAAACCTGGTTATTTTAATAAGCTTTCTTTAACCTGGAAAAAAAGGATGCATTCCATTCCATGTTCATACCCGGATCTGTGGTGCAGTAGATAGGGATGTTCATGAGCTTATTGTACGTGTTGACATTTCAAAGTTACCCATTCATGTGCAGTCATACATGTTTAGCAATGAAAGGCTTAAATCTTTAGAGTTGAAATGTGCTGAATAGTGGTACACATTTCTAAAGAATTGATCGAGGCAAAGAATACACATCTAAAGAATTCAACAAGTTCTGTGAAGATGAAGGCGTGGAGCATCAATTGACAGTTGGATACGCTCCCGTTTAGCAATCATACATGTTTAGCAATGAAAGGCTTAAATCTTTAGAGTTGAAATGCAGCATCTGCAACACCCCTGAAATTCCGAGGCTCGAAAGTCGGGAAATTTGGAATTTTCGTCCGATAATATTACCCGTTTTCGATTTTAGTTCTGTTTTTACTCCGGCGAGAATTTTAGCCCTGTATCTTTTAAAAACGTTGCAAAAATGGTCCTGTCTAGCCGGAAAAGCTGACTGGACTCATTTTCCGGCGAAATTTGCTGATGTGGCTGCCACATAATGCTGACGTGGCTACCACATAACGCTGAAGTGGCCAATTGGAGTTGCCACATTAGCGTTATGTGGCAGCCACATCAGCAAATTTTGCCTGAAAGCTTTTCCGGCTAGGCAGGACCATTTTCGCAAAGTTTTTAAAAGATACATGACTAAAATTCTCGCCGGAGTAAAAACAGGACTAAAATCGAAAACATGTAAAGTTATCGGACGAAAATTCCAATTTTCCCTCGAAAGTCTAAAGCTGATTTCAGTTTATTTTCGGAGTGAGAAAGCATTTCCTAAACTTTGAGATGGTTGTCCGGTGTTGAAGCATCTGGTCATTTGTATGGATATTGGGAAAATGATAAGATATTGTTATGTTGAAATGCTCGACGGGGTTGCATTCAAATGTAGAATATCATTTGCTTCACTGAGACATCATGAACAATGTGTTTATGATAAATTCCCAACACCCGAAGGTTATTGTTCTTTATGTGGCATTCAATTAGATGCTCCCTCCCTCGAGTCCATTAAGTTTGAAGATCAGACAAATAGCATCGTCGTCATACAAGAAACAGTTAACTTTTTGGGTGAAGCTAATGTCCAACTTACTCATTTTGAATATGAAACTGAAGTTCCAAATTACTGCAATTCCTTTGTTGAAGTACTTGATGCTTTTGGTTGTGCAAAGACTCTAATCTTATCCTATGAAGTTACTCGGATATGTTATTTATTTTATTGCTTGAGATTCAATTTTATTTCATTATATAAATATATTATGCAACGGTATTCATTTGGCATTGATTTTTCTCAGGCTCTTAGTTGTGCCACAATCGAAATGCCAACTAGGTTTAATAGTTTGACGAGATTGGAGGTGACAATAGATTGGAAATGTTGGTCTTCATTACAAGACTTCATAGGGGCTGTCGGACAATGCAGTAGTTCTCATAGTAAATAAGGTTAGTTAACAATGTCCATGAAGAAAACTTGAATAGACCAAGCAAAAATATAAAATAACTGCTATTACGTACCCCTGATTACTTACTAATGCTGTGAATTTGTTTTCTCTAGTATGAGTATTATGATGACATGCAATGCGGGTCATGACTTGAACAACTCAAATTGGAGGAAGCCTAATCTAGTTCCTAGATGCTTGTCGAATAGCTTGAGGACAGTTTCAATTGGTGCTTATCAAGGTTATCCCGATGAGCTCGCAATGGTAGATTACATTATAAAGAATGGAAGCGTCCTCGAAGTTATGCAGATTTGTTTTGGTGAAACAATTAGTGATTTTAAAAGAAAGTATGAGTTGGTCCAGGAGATATCTGCCTTCCCCAGAAAGACACCTATTTGTGAAATCAATTTTTGTGATTAATTATGACTCTGAGCACGATGCTTTTTTAAACCAACTGATTCGTGTTTGATGTTGTAGTTGCCTTTTGGTTTTGTTTATAGCTTGAGGTTTTTACTGGATCGGTGTCCTATTTTGCTCCTTTGCTTTCTTCTAAACCATTGTACTCTTGTTCTTTTGTAGCATCTTGCTGCTTTCAATAAAAAATATTATTGCCGTTCGAAAAAGAAAAAAAACACCATGACAATCTTGGTTCTTTTGGGTATCTATATTCCTTTGGTTAGCATATAGTATATATATGAGTTGATATGTTGAAGTACTATTTGTACATGGTGTTCAAAATTGATCTAGCTTCTGCTTCTTCTTTTTTCTTTTCCTTTTTTTGCTCGAGTTTCTCGGCACCCTTTTGTTTGTACATCCCCTCATAATTGAAGTTCTTTGACGGTGCAGTAAATCAGAACAGAAATGGAGTTGGAGCAGCAAGGGTCAGACCCGGATTAGAGATTAGCTCTTCGTTATATATACGTAGATCCCTTTTTGCAGACAAATAAAAGATAATAGCAGCAAAAAAGAAAAGTTTATCAACGAAATGCATTTGGGAATAGAGCGAGGTCAGATCCGCTACGGTGAAAGCAACATCATGTGAATGCATGGTTCAGTTAGTGTGATCTAACTATACATGACCTAATTTCAAAAAAAATAAAAAACTATACATGACCTATAATGTGAAGAAGATCCGACCGTACGTTTAAAAGTTAGTGTTTTGATGTTAAAAGTTCGTCATTTTGATCTTAGTGTTTCGAAACTCTCTACACTTTAAGGATCGTATCATTGGAACTCCCCATTGCAGAGGATCCCAGTTCGTATAGAGCAAGTTTCGATAAGCTCTTTTCACAGCGACTAATTTCCCATATGGAAGAATTAGTTTAGTAAATTTTCTGTTACTTATTCAATTTTAATGATGCAGAAGTTGCTGCTTAAAATGCAGGGGCTAAAAGAAATTTACACAAAATAAAAATGGCGTCAAAATGCAACATCGTTATCGCAAATTTCCATTACCTTTTTGCTTAATCAAGTTTAATTATGATGAAATGTGTGTACTTATTCTTTTGTCCTGTAGATTTCGCAAAAAGTTAATGGAAATTTGCTAAAGGAATATTCACATTATAGGTAATGGAATATTCATTCTAACATGCCTCTCGCAGTCCTATGTGAACAAGGTTTGTTCACGAATTGAGCCGAATCGAATATTTGTTGTTTGAACTTAAACTTAATTATGATGGGACTACATAATGTTTCATAAGTCTTGCAACACGATTAACGATGTAACAATGTATTTTGTCAATCAACTATGCCATAAGCAGCTCTGATAGTATAATGTCTCAAATCAAACTCTATGAATGAAGAAAAAAAATGTTCTATCAGCCATTTTGTGGCACTTTCCAGGGGGATAAGGATACACGCCCCGATTTTTTTTCCAGAAAATTCATCGAAATTCAATCATAGCCGTCTGTTGTGTTGTTGACAAGACAGGAGGCAAAGACAAAATAAAAATGAAGGGTGCTGATTTAATTTCGGGGATATTTCGGGAGTTGACTTCAGGGCATTTAGCAAATTTTACCTTTTTGACTAAATGCCCCGAAGTCAACTCCCGAAATTAAACCTGCACCCTTCATTTTTATTTTGTCTTTGCCTCCTGTCTTGTCAACAACTCAACAGACGGCTATGATTGAATTTCGGTGAATTTTCTGGAAAAAAATTCGGGGCGTGTATCCTTATCCGAAGGGGCAAAGCTAAATGCCCCGAAGTCAACTCCCGAAATATCCCCGAAATTAAATCTGCACCCTTCATTTTTATTTTGTCTTTGCCTCCTGTCTTGTCAACAACACAACAGACGGCTATGATTGAATTTCGATGAATTTTCTGGAAAAAAATTCGGGGTGTGTATCCTTATCCGAAAGGGCAAAGCTAAATGGATAAGGATACACGCCCCGAATTTTTTTTGGTAGGTGCTGGTGCAGGGCAAATTTTACCTTTTTGACTGAGATTAGGGTTAATTTGATTTTTAGTCCTCTAACTTTACATGTTTTTGTAAATAGTCCTCTTTTTGCTCCGGTAGCATTTTTAGTCCTATAACTTTCTTTTTTCTGGATTTTTAATCCTTTTTGCCAATTCATCACCGGAGCTCCGGCGAAGTGTATAAAAAGGACTAAAAATCCAGAAAATAAAAAGTTATAGGACTAAAAATCCAGAAAATAGAAAGTTATAGGACTAAAAATCCAGAAAATAGAAAGTTATAGGACTGAAAATTAACACTTCGCCGGAGCTCCGGTGATGAATTGGCAAAAAGGACTAAAAATCCAGAAAAAAGAAAGTTATAGGACTAAAAATGCTACCGGAACAAAAAGAGGACTATTTACAAAAACAGGTAAAATTAGAGGACTAAAAATCAAATTAACCCACTGAGATTACAGAAGTGCCCTTATTATTATTTTCCTTTTTATCTCCAATCCTGGCTCCTTCCTCCAGAGTTTTCCTGCGCATCATCTTCATCTTCCTCCTTTTCCCTTGCGCAGCCGCCGCCAAACTCTTGTTGCCCTTAAATTATGTATATATAACGCAAATTAGAACCCTAAAAATCCCAATCACCCTACAAATGTATTTTCATTCTGAACAAAATTTCTACAGTCACTTCTCTAAAACTGCAGTAGGCTTCATTTCATGTGAGTAAATTAATTTATTCCTGATTTAGCTGGTGCTTATGTATTATTAATTAGTAGTCTGAAATTTGTCTGAAAATTTTGTGCTGAATAATTAATTTTATATCTGTGAAAAAAAGGCAGGCTTGTAGAACATAGAGTTCCATTTGTGAAATCAAGTTCTTGGGATTGGGATTTGGAAGTCTGATAGTCGATCTATTATATGAAACTTTTATTATTTCATGAATGAATTACCAAATAAATTAATGATATTTCTCAATTTTTGAATGCAGAATTTGTTAGTATTTCTCAAACTGCTTCTCAGCTTTTAGAGGATCGAATAAAATTGTACTGGTGTGGTTTGTTCAATCGTTGAGGAATATCAGAAATGTCGTCATCATTCTTCGCGGTTCTTAGCCCTTTTATTGGTGCTTGAATTAATACAATTCCCTAGTTAAAGTTATTCGACCCGAATTTACATTCGGCTTGGTCCCGCCGAAACGACTAGAACCTTATGGATAGCATAAAATCAACAACAAGTCTCTCTAGGAGACACGGACATGGTGTTGATTCCGTTGATAGGATCAGTGATTTACCAATCTGGATTCTTAGTCATATTCTTTCTTTCCTTCCCACAAAGGACGCCGTGGCCACTCACATTCTTTCAAAAAGGTGGAATCTTGTGTGGACGACGGTTAGTCATCTTGATTTTCATTACTCTGATCATTGCAATGCAGATCAATACCGCAAATCCAGTGGCTTCGTGGACTTTGTAAACCATGTTTTGCTTCTTCATAATAAGCCTGCGTATTTAAACAAGCTTTCTCTAACATTCGAAGCTAAATCTATTCATTTCATGGTTGAAGCTCGGATCTATTCTTGGATCTCGGCAGCAGTAGCTAAGAATGTGCGTGAGCTTTTTGTTTCCTTTGAGAATACGAGTTTTAGGCCTCCGATTCGAATGCAAAGTACAATGTTCAGTTGTGAAGGACTGCAATCTCTAGAATTGAAAGGTAACATTTGCATCTCCTCTGAAATTACGGTTTCTCTCCCAGGACTTGAACGTCTAATACTGAGTTCAGTTGATTTCCAGAACGAAGAAGCTTTTAGTAAACTTTTAGATGGTTGCCCTGTGTTAAAATATTTATTCATCGATTTGGATAGGGTCAATACGGCTGCGTTAAAATGTATAATATCTTCTACTTCCTTAAGACACCTTGAACTATACGCGCGTTATAAATGCCCGCTAAAAGCTCTTATGTATCCCTGTCGTATCCAATTAGAAGCTCCTTCACTCGAGTACATCAAATTACAAGCTGAGGTATCTAGCATCTTCATACAACAACGTCGTCTTACTTCTTTAGTTGAAGCCAATATCCAACTTGAAATTTTAGGAAGAAATTCCAATTATGTTGTTGAAGTGATTCGCGCTTTTGATTGTGCAAAGAATCTAACCCTATCAGCTCAAGTTATGCAAGTAAGTTAATTATTTAATGTTGGCTACTATATATATATCTTCTTAACATCATTAATTAGTAGCTAAATATTTTTTAGTAACATTTGGATTCATCTTATTCACTCCTTATGATTTTACTTAATTTATATTGTTTTGGAGATATATGACATTGGTTTTTCTTAATTAGGATCTTAGCCGTGCCACAATTAAAATTGGGACTAAGTTTAAGAGATTGACGAGATTGGAGGTGACAATAGATTGGTTGAATCATTGGAGTTCATTGCAAGAATTGATAAGCTTGTCAGACAATTTAGAAATTCTCACACTTAAAAAGGTTTGATTACGCCGTGTCCATGTAGAATACTTAATTATTAAATAAATGCGACCTCTATGTCTAATGCTATGTTTCTGTTTTATCTGATATATATCAGGGCTATGGTACAAGAGAGGACTTCCATACCGACTCATACTGGAAAGAACCTAGTATAGTTCCCACGTGTTTGTCAAACAGCTTGAGGACAATTTCAATCGGTGCTTATTATGGTCATCAAAATACGCTTGGAATGGTTGGTTATATTTTAAAGCATGGGAGCGTTCTACAAGTAATGAAGATATGTTTTGATGAATCAATCAGTGACTTCAAAACGAAGTTTGAGATGGTCCAAAAGATATCTAAGTTTCCGAGAAAGTCACTGGATTGTGAAGTTGAATTTTGTTAGAAACATGCATTATGACATTAATGCTCTTTACAGCAATTGGGATACTATAAAACATTTAATCTACTGATCAATCCCCAATACGAGAGGTGGGAAGATGCATGCAATGCTGATTTACGCTGAGGCTGCAGAAATTGAACTCTTTGCATTGGTGGCTGTTACGCTTATCTTTTATTTTCGGTTCTTTTTTCTGCATTTATTTTTCGGTAAACATGGCTCTCTTACTTCTTTTTGGAGTATATATATATATAAGAGGGAAATTCTATCATGGGGACTCCGGTGTAGGGAGTCCCCCATATGTTCAATTATGAACCACATGTTTTTATTCTGAAATAAATAAGTGTGAATGAAAATTTTTTTAGCCAAAAATTTGTTCTGAGGGGTCACAAAATGATATTTTTTAACAACAAAACTATATCGTTTTAATACTAAAAAAAATTTTGGATCTCAATTGGGTCACGTGACCTCTTTAGTAGCTATAGATCTGCCCCTGGTTGGAACTAACTTAACTAATCGTAACAACCTTCAACCGTTTTTGGTTGAAGGTGTTCAACGAAATGTCTCAAGACATTTTGCTTGCTGTGTGTACATCCTTGTGTTCCTGCTTGCTTGCTCGCCCTTCTGATTATTGTAGAATACTAGAATGCATCTGCATCTCCAATATATTATTGCATCTGCATCTCCAATATTAGTGTCTGAGTTTCTGACTCTCTATTCTCTAAGCACTAGCACTAAGCAGTAAGCAATTACAGAGTCCACAATCTGCACCTTTTTTTACATTGAAATCATAACGCGATAGCGCATTATTGTTGTATTCATTCGAGAGAAATGATATTGATGATCGTTTTAGGACATTTAAATGTTGTATTTAGTTATTTGTAATTTTATTTTGAATTTTTGAGATTTCTTACTATATTTTTTTGAAGTATTTTATATTTAAAAAACCCGCCACGCCCGAAATGATATCGATACGTGATGATCGATGTGACTCAGTGGTCACCGAGTCGGCCATGAATGGGTTTTGGATATATCATGGATAACTACAACTCTTTGTTTTCTTTTGAAGTATACAACGTACGTAGTATATATGTGCTTTTCCTTCAAGTTTTCATGTTTCGGTTGATAGGATCAGCGATTTACCAGATTTGATTCTTGGTCATATCTTTACGCCTCCAGACCCAGGGTCGGTCATATCTTTACGCCTCCAGACCCAGGGTCTGGTTGCGCTTAATGTGTTATAAATGGTTCGGTCAACTTCTTAAACCGTCATCCTCGCTTGGTCTAAAAGGGCTAACACGAGTTGACAAGACCTTTATGCCTCACAGTTATATGGGGGTGAGCACGACATTACTTTACCGATGTGGGACTTTACATTCTGTGTGGACGATAACGAGTAATCTTGATTTTTGTTCCCCTAATTATATCAACTGCAAACGATTATTATTATCAAACGAAGAGAAGAGAAAAAGAAGTTCCAAGGCCAAGTCGTCAAATTCATTGACTTGGTTAACTATGTTTTGCTTCTTCATAAACCTGGATATTTGAATAGGCTTTCTCTAGCATTGGGACATGAACTTGTTAAGGTTGATGCTTGGATCCGTGCTTGGATCAGCGTCGTCATCGCTAAGAATATGCAAGAGCTTTGCCTAATTAAGATTTTTATGCTGCCGATTCAAGCGCAAAGAAGCATCTTCAGCTGTGAAGGACTAAAATCTCTAGAACTGGATGGTAACATATGCATCTGCAATGAAATTGTGGTTTCTTTTCCAAGACTTGAAAGTCTGAAGCTGATTTCGATTTATTTCCAAAGTGAGGAAGCTTTAAATAAACTTTTAGGTGGTTGCCCTGCGTTGAATATCTCTTCATTGATATGGATTATGGGAAAATGAAAAAAATACTAGGCATTGATAATGTCGATGGGATTCATGTGTTTAAATGTATAATATCTTCTACCTCCTTGACACACCTTGAACTATATGCAGGTTATAGTTTCCTAGCTATTAAAGGTGCATCTGTGTGTATATATCCAATTAGATACTCCATTACTTGAGTACATCAAGTTAGGCGGCCAACAGTTGTCTCGTATATATCTTCATACAACATCGTCTTACTTTCTTGGTTGAAGCCAATATCCAACTTGGCTCTTTGGAATCTGAATCTGAGGTACATCAAGTTAGGTGGCCAGCAGTTGTCTCGTATCTTCATACAATGTCGTCTTACTTTCTTGGTTGAAGCCAATATCCAACTTGGTTCTTTGAAATCTGAATCTGAGGTACATCAAGTTAGGCGGCCAGCAGTTGTCTCGTATCTTCATACAACGTCGACTTACTTTCTCGTATCTTCATACAACGTCGTCTTACTTTCTTGGTTGAAGCCAATAGCCAACTTGGTTCTTTGGAATCTGAATCTGAGGTACATCAAGTTAGGCGGCCAGCAACGTTCTCGTATCTTCATACAACGTCGTCTTACTTTCTTGGTTGAAGCCAATATCCAACTTGGTTCTTTGGAATCTGAATCTGAGGTACAAAATTATTGCAATTCTGCTGTTGAAGCTAGTGGCGGACCCAGAATTTTTTTTCAGCGGGGTCCGTAAATATTTAACACAGTAAATAATTTTTTTCACGGGGTCCGAAATATTTTTCTATAGGTAAAATGTAGAATATTTTTATTTTTAGCGGGGTCCGTGGACCCCCATATGCTCAAGGTAGATCCGCCTATGGTTGAAGCAGTTCATGCTTTACACCAAAAGTGTTAAAACTTGATCCCACAATAGTGATTCTAGAAATTAAACTAAGAATTCTTAATATTTACAATTGAAACTAAAAGCGAAATAGTGGTGGATTTTGGCTAGAAGAGCTTTCAAAACTTGAGAGAGAGTGGGAGAAAGTAGAATAGGGGTTGAAAGAATGAATTCCCCTCTTAAATGTCGTAATCTGCACACAATGGCTTAAGCCAGTTTACTTTTGCACATGACTGGCGTTAGCCGAAGGCTAATTGGCTTAAGCCAATTTTCTGACAGGTAGTTAGGTGCATTTATTAATTCACAGCAAATCTTGTCTTGAGAAATGGGCGGGGATGCAAAAATTGGCATAAGCCAATTTGGAAAAAACTCTTCTGCTTGACTCTGCTCTGCATTGGCTTAAGCCAGTGGCTATTGGTGTAAGCCGATAGACTTCAAAACTTGATTTCCACCACTTTGATGCATCAAAACGACCTGTGATCAAATCTGCGCTTCGACACTTCAATTCCCGAACTTTTAGCCTTGATATCTGTGCTACAAAACAAACACGAAGACATCACGCGTAAATCCGATAACAAAATTGGCTAATAAGCCTATATAATCGACAAAAGGATTAGTTTTTATAATAATTACTATGTACACAAAATGGTCCAAATCATCACAATAATTGCTCAAGTAATACGAAAAATCACTAAACGCATGAGAATTGGGAGTAAAACATCGTAAAATGCATCATTTGGTTGGCTTATATCAGGATGCAAACAAATTTTCTACAGAATCACTAGATGGGGATGGCGCCCTCATCAACGAACATAAAAGAAGTAAGGAAAAACAAGAGGAAGAGCAGAAGCTTACTTGTAATAATAGGAAAGTTGGAGAAGAAGGGAGAGAACACGGCACAATGACAACAATCTTCTGATTTAAAGCAACAGGTAGAGATAGGACGGTTGATATGACGGGGGTTATAAACCCCAAACATGACTTCGATAAACCATCGCACTTCAAGCAAATGTGGGCAATAACGCCTCGAATTCCGGAACAGTTATGACAGAGTCATAACAGAACTCTGCCACCTGGCAAGAGTAGGTTGTCAGAAAACCAACAAGTCTAGATGACCTAGCCGAGCTATATCCTTGACAAATCTGACATGACCTTAAGAGTTTAGCTAGATCTAGGGGGCTTATGACGGAGGTCGGACTGCACCTCGCCACGTGTCATCCTCACATCGACCAAACAATAAATAAAGACATAGAAGATATACACGTTAAGGGCCAAGGGTCCACTTTAAGCCTAAGGGCAGATCTACACCCCATGTGGGAGATCGGTCTGGCTCGCTTCTTAGTCCACCGCAGGTCGGTCAGAGCGCAACGGAGTTAAGTCAGCGCAGGTCGGCCAGAGCTATCCCCATTATTTAGCCCACGTGAGTATATTTAAAAGATAAACATGGAAAGATCCTTTAGTCATTAAGACTCTGATCCTATCATTTAAACCACGGTGGTTATCTATTAGAATCAAGGGATTAACACGTACAAATCCATGAAGGATACGAAATAGAGTCCACCATTGACACGACACATGCATGCCTAGACAAAACGTCATCTATATAAACGATCTCAACAACTACGAAGAGACTTGATTCCTGAACAATTACAGGATACGTAGACAACTTGGGATTCATAATCTCAGGCTTAGTCTAAAATACTCAAAAATCACCCCCGTTATACCTTCTTTTATATTCTTTGGTGGTTATTACGGCCCGTATTTGATAACAGACGAGATCCTGCATCGTCAATACGTTTCACACATGCAATTATTATTGCATGCAGACTATATGGAGTGTCAAGTCAGTGACCTGTGCGTCGGAGGGTTTTCCCGGAGAAGAGCTCCGGCACCCCGTAACATCTTCATTTTACATGAAACATGCAGGTCATTGGTGGTCTTTCAGGGGGCTCACTCAACAACTTGCAAGATCATATTTCATTCCGACGATCCCAACGATCGTCATTCTGTGATATATAGTACTGAAAAATCGACCATATGTAAGATTTGTTTGTTAGATTTGTTTCAACCGTTTTTATGGTTATTTCTGTAGTATAAGGAATTGCTGTGAAATGATGATGGATGTGTAAATGAAATTAGCCGAATTCCTCTGTTTCTCAATTCTTCCCAAGGACCCAATCCCTTTCTTCTTCTTCTTCTTCTTCCCTAATCCTCACACTCCTCCCCTGAATTTCTGCATTTTTGTTTTGATTTTCCGAATTTGCACTTTAGTTTCTTGACAGTCTGATAAATCCTGGTAAAAGTTATTCGATTCAGCTTACAGTCCTCGATCTTGGTGGAGCAGACATTGAAGTAAGTCATGACGCAGAAGAAAATCAACAAGTCTCCCCGATTCTTCCCGGATGAGACAAGAACATGGTGCTGTTACAGATGTTGATAGGATCAGCGATTTACCATCATCAATTCTTGGTCAGATAATTTCCTTTCTCCCCACAAAGGATGCTGTGGCCACCAATATTCTTTCAAAAAGGTTGGATCATTTGTGGACCACAACTGTTAATTTTGATCTTTGTTGCCCTGAATCCCCGATGGTTATAGGAATGATAGATTTGCCAACTTTGTTAACTATGTTTTGAAACTTCATAAACCTGGATATTTACATAGGTCTTCTTTAAAATGGACAAATGGATGTTGTTATTCCTCTCTTAATATCTGGATCACTGCTGTTGTAGCTAGGAATGTGAATGAGCTTTTTATTAACGTGGCAAAATTAGAAAAATGGTCTTGTAACTTGGTTTACTGAGGATTTTAGTCGTGCTACTGTTCCGGTGAGAAAGATGGTCCTCGATCTAAGGTTTTTTTTAAATGGTCCTAATTGCCGGAAATAGCTGACTGGACACCGGAATTTTTTAAAAACGCTTACGTGGCTGCCACGTTGGATCCTACATGGCTAAGATCCAAGCTAAAACTTCAATGTGTATATTATGACACAACTTATTACTTATGCAACAATATCTTCCAAATTTATAACATTCAACAACTTTCTTAATCTGTGTGAAAATATACTCCCCCCATTTTTCTCTTAATCGCTTTTGGTGTGGACACACAAACTAAGAAAGTAATTACTGTGTCTGAAATCTAGTATGAAATGACTAGATTGTCCTTTAATATTTTGAATATACTCTCTCCGTTTTTCTTATCTGTCACATTTTAGAATTTGCTTTGTTTATATTTATCTGTCATTCTACATTTCCAATGCATCATTTATTACTTTTTTCCTCCTTTAGCAATAATTAAAGTATTTACATCTCCAATAAAAAAATACATTTCCAATACTAAAAACTCATTTACCAACAAAGTAATTACATCTTTAATAAAAAAAATACATTTCCAATACTATATTTTATTAATTATTTTTTTAATCCGTGAGAATCTTCTCTCTGCGACATATAAAAAAAACGGAGGGAGTATTTGTAATCATTAAATACACGATATTGGAAATGTAAATATACATTGATAGTAGTGTTATTAGAGTTTCAAAATGAATTTTGGTGTTTTTTTTTTAAAGTTAAACGTTGTGAATGACAGTTTTAATCTAAAATGGTTGAGAATGACAGTTACTACACGTGTTACTACATTTTTGTACATGTGTTAATACATTTTGTCATTCTTAACCATTTTGTATCTTATCTTGTCATTCGGGCCCTTGGCCCCTTTTTTTTTTTTAATTTTTATTATAACACTTTTGGTGTTTTTGATGCATTGAAAATGTATTATTTATAGAATCAAAAAAAAAGTATTATTTATTATTTAAAGCGTAAGACTTTGTATATATCTTGTAATTAATGTGATGGTATAAGTGGAAAAAAAAATAAATGATGTATTAGTAATCTAAAATGACAGATATTAATGAAAAAATCAAATTCTATAAAGCGAGGTTAAAAAACACGGAGGGAGTAGTAGCAATCTCTTCCATTACTCTCAAACGTCTTTTCGTTTGCTGCTGCCACATCGTCTTCCACACTAGTAGTAGACTAGTAGTATTTGATTTTAAAAGACGTTTTGAAGGCAGACGAACAGGTTTTTGTTGGATAATGGAAAGTATAGTGCATAAGTAAATTTCATTCTGAACCCGGCCACTATACTCCTCTCAAATTTTAGTCTCATCTGATTTCTCTGTGTCTAATAAAGCGTTTCATATCTCTAAAGATGTATCTATTTTTACGGTATTCCTTTCAACTTTTCCTTCAAAAAAAAAATCCGCCGTCGTCGTCCTCAGCGGTTCAACTGTACATCAACAAGGAACTCATGAATAGAGCAAAATCAAGAAGTCTCCCCGATTCCCTTGATAGGATCAGCGGTTTACCGGACTCTGTTCTTAGTCATATTCTTTCTTTCCTTCCTACAAAGGATGCTGTGGCCACCCACATTCTTTCAAAAAAGTTGGAGTTTTGTGTGGACAACGATTACTATTCTCGATTTTTCTTACATTGGTTATAATAAGGATACCAAAGAGCAATCCTTTAAATTCGGTGACTTTGTCAACTTTGTTAACTATGTTTTGCTGGCTAAATTGCAATTTTGGTCCTCTAACTAGACACGTTTTTCGATTTTGGTCCTGGTTTTTCTCCGGTGACAATTTTAGTCCTGTAAGTGGTCTTTTTTTTTTGCAAAAATAGTCCTGAACGCCGGAAAGACCACTTACAGGACTAAAATTGTCGCCGGAAATACCACTTACAGGACTAAAATTGCCGCCGGAAAAGACCAATTTTAGTCCTGTAAGTGGTCTTTCCGGCGTTCAGGACTATTTTTGCAAAAAATAGACCACTTACAGGACTAAAATTGTCGCCGGAGAAAAACCAGGACCAAAATCGAAAAACATGTCTAGTTAGAGGACCAAAATTGTAATTTAGGCATGTTTTGCTTCTCCATAAACCTCTCTACTTGAATAGGCTTTCTCTAGCATTGGAAGGTGAATTTACTACTTATAATGTTGATGCTTGGATCAGTGCTTGGATCTGTTCTGCGGTCGCTAAGAATGTGTGTGAGCTTATTGTTTCCTGCAAGACTTGTAAGCTACCGATTCATGTGCAAACATCCATGTTCACCTCTGAACTAAGTTTTTTCTTAGGCTCTTAGATGTTCCACAATCAAACTAAGAACTAAGTTTAGGAGATTGACGAGATTGGAGGTGACAATAGATTGGAATCATTGGACTTTATTGCAAGACTTGATAAGCTTGTCAGAAAGTTTAGAAGTTCTCACAATTAAAAAGGTTGGATTACGGTGTCCATGTAGAATACTTGTTAAATAGTTGTAAATTACCTTATTTCTCATGCTATGTTTCTGTTTTATCTGATATCAGGGCTATGGTACAAGAAAGGACTTCCATACCGACTCATACTGGAAGACACCTGATATAGTTCCCACGTGTTTGTCAAACAGCTTGAGGACAGTTTCAATCGGTGCTTATTATGGTCATCAAAATACGCTTGGAATGGTTGGTTATATTTTAAAGCATGGGAGCGTTCTACAAGTTATGAAGATATGTTTTGATGAATCAATCAGTGACTTCAAATTGATGTTTGAGATGGTCCAAAAGATATCTAAGTTTCCCAGAAAGTCGCTTTGTGAAGTTGAATTTTGTTAGAAACATGCATTATGATAATGCCCTTAATATCGAAAAAACAACCAATACCCTTATTTATCACATGACATTTGAAGGACGGGCGAGCATCCTAAATTCTGTTAATAAAAACCTCCATTTCAACCCCCTAAACCCCTAATTCCCCTTAAACACCCTTCAGAGTACTTATTGTTTTTTTTTAAAAACTTATCTAAGAAAAAAAGAAGTTTCGACTCAAATAGAATTTTTTTTTCTTCTTTTGATAGTCCTATATGAAGAAATTCAAGTTCTAATACTAAGAACTTGAAGAACAATAAAGAATAAATTCAAAATAGTAAAGAGGTGGGAAAACTAAGCATGAACAAGAAGAAGATACGCACGCACCCTTCTTCACCCCAAATGGGACTCAAATCCTGGTCGGTTATTATCTTAGTCTAAATCACTAGGTCGATACCTTGTTGGATGTTCAGTTTATAGATAAATGTAGGCTTCCTACACTTTTGAACCTCGCGTTGGGAGGCATAAGTCTCAACAGTCTACTTTGTCCATCATACTCGTCGGATACAGAAGATGAAAATCACATTTTTCTACATTGCTTCTTTGCTCTTAACATTTGGGATAAATTTTCATCTTGGTGGCGGGTTCAACACTCCACCTTCGGATCGACAATCATTTCACTACTACACTCCTCTTCCTGTAAAGGAAAAAAACATGTCCAAGATATGAGACGCCACAAGGAAAATAACATGTTGGAGCCTTTGGAAAAGAAGGAACAATCTTATCTTCAATTCAAAAACCGTGTTGGTGAAGGATTTATTTGCTGTGATTCAAGCACTTAGCTTTTGTGGATTAATATTAGATGTGAAAAGTTGACGCTAGAAATGTATATTCGAGGTTAAGAAAATACGGTTTTCAGATCGACGATCATTTCACCACTACACTCCTCTGCCTGTAAAGGAAAAAAACATGTCCAAGATATGAGACGCCACAAAGAAAATAACATGTTGGAGCCTTTGGAAAATAAGGAACAATCTTATCTTCAATTCAAAAACCGTGTTGGTGGAGGATTTATTTGCTGTGATTCAAGCACTTAGCTTTTCGTGGATTAATATTAGATGTGAAAAGTTGACGCTGGAAATGTATATTCGAGGTTAAGAAAATAAGGTAAGGAGATGTTCTTAAACGGAATTTTTTTTGGGTGTTTATGCTATGGATTACTAATGTGAAATTACAGGTATTGGGTAGTAATAAGGTTGGCGATCGATGAGTATGGATTTGTAGCAGGTTAACAGGATGTGCTGACAAGTATAGGCGGACGCCAACAATGGGTGGCGGGCGCCAAAAGCGAGCGATGTGACTTTGTTCACTCTTGGCGGACGCCAATGAGGTTTGGCGGGCGCTAGGAGTGGGCAGAACGGTATGTTAGTTTCTAGGCATGGTTGGCGGACGCCAGTGGGTCCCTTGTGGGCGCCAAAGGTGTCTGTTCACTTTGTTTAGTTATTTAAGTGTGTGTAATATGATATTGTTTGGTATGCATGTCTTTGAGAACATTACATGTTATGTATAATGTCTAACTACGACTTCTGGTAGCCTTGGCTCAGCACCACAACTGAGACCCTCTGCGGGAGAATGTGGGAGCACCGGAAGGCGTTGTTTAGGCCTTGTGGGACATTGACTTAGTAGTCATTGATCCTTTTACAATGTGCTAGGTAGTGTAATTATAATGTCTAGGACTAGAAGTCTTTAGGAAGCCTTATACGTGAATGAATCTGGTGGTTAGAACTTAACTCGTAAATACATATGTGGATGTCTAAAAGCTAAAACGTCAATATCACTGGTAAGGCACGTTTCTAAATCGAAGCATGGGATTCTTACAGCCCCCTTTTGAGTTATGTGTCAAGGGCCAACGTGTAATTTCCCACATGGAGACCTAAGTCCATGCCCTCTTGAGAGGTGCTTAATATGTCTCGATGCATTCTCGCAATGCATAGTGTCCTTTGGTCTTGATGTAACAAACCTTATTTGTGTGAGGATATACAACGGAGTTAGTAGAGGGTGAGAGAGCTCTACTATTACAACCTATGTGGTAGTGATTGTTGATGATGCCATGTTATATGTATCTGCCTCTATTGCTATTTATTGTACCGTTCTTTTACCCCTTACTAAGTACGTAAGTACTTACGCCTTCTCTCTTTATTGTCCCCACCCCGAGAAGGTGGTTGTCAGGATGATAATGATTTTGGTTATGACGATGGAGTTGACGGAGCTGACGTTTGAGCTCTAAAGTGACGATGACGTGGACATTTATTCATGCAATTTATTATTCAGTTTTTGAGAGATAGACTTTAGTATCTTTTCAGTTTCATTTGGGATGTAATAAGTCACAACACCTTTTATTCGGTTGTTTTGTCGGTCAGTTTTCTTAGATGTAGATTTTGGACTTGGTGATCCGTTATTTGTCGTTTGACATTTTTTTCCGAGTTATCTTTTAGTTTTAATTTAATCCGCTTATACTCTGGTTGATTGTGACGAGGCTTATGTATATATTACTTTTGACAATTTAAAAAATTAATATATGCATGCCGGGCGTTCTTTCCGGATAAGGACTCGGTATCCGGGACGGAGCGTCACACACAGCTCCGCCCACCACTCTCTTCCTCCTCCAATCCGCAGTTCCACCCCTTCCCCGCTGCAAATCGCGGCCTCTCCCTCTTTTTCCCGCTGCAAATCGCGGCTCCCCCTCCCTTCTTGAATTTTTTTTTCCAAAGGAAAACCTCCCAGTTCTGAAATGGCAACCATTGATGGTGGAAATGTCGAAAATAGCGAAAATTTGCAGGAATTTAATGAAGATGGTGGTTGGTGGTGGGAAGAAGAAGATGGTGAGAAAAAAATGATAATGGGTTGTTTTTGGCAGGTTGTTGGATGAAGATGATGGTGGGTAGAAGGTGGTGGCGGCTGGAAATAGGGGTAGAGATCATGAAGAAATTAGTTTGGAAGAGGTGATGAGGTTATTTATTGTTTAAAATATTGGATTAAAAGAGTTTTTTAGAAAATAGTGGTGTAAGTAGTAATTATGTCATTTTAATTTTTTTTTGTGTTTGAAGTAAAAAAATAATAATAGGTTATTGGCAGGAAGGACAAATTAATTAAAAAATCAGGATGCAAGGACATTGCTAATTAATCAGGATAAAATCTACATAACTTTCCAAAAACACCCTTTTCCTATATATCTATAAAATAAAATAAAAACCCCTCCTTCTAAAAAGAAAATAGCATTGGCGTTCCTTCTCCATCAGCGTTCTTACACCTTCTTCTCCGGCTGGACTCAAAGCTCCGTTGATGGGGATTACGGCTTCTCTCATTTCTATTCTCACTGCTATTGGATTGAAGGATTGCTCGATTGATAATCTTGATGGGTCGATTTTGCCTTCTATTCTGGTTGTCTTGGGCGAGTTGCTCGGTGATGGAAGCTTGTCGCCCGCCCACCGCCCCAACAGATCAATTTCCGTCCATGTGCACGGCGAAGGCTTTTTTTTTGAGCAGCAGAGAGAGAGAGTCACAGGAGGAGAAAACCAATTTCCGACTGTGGCGGCGGCGTGGTGATTGGGGCCATGGAAGATTGGCCACAAAATCGAATCAATGATTTGATTGAGGATGGAAACGGAAGGATTACATGGCTGTTGCTATTTCGGCTTGAATCCCTACTCCGCCCATTGCTCCGCCTAAGTCAATTTCCGCCAAGAAGTGGTCGCCCAATTTCGGCCAAGAAGCTTTACTTTGGAGAAGCAGGCTGTTTTTTTTTTTTGTTTTTTTTTTGGTTTTTTGGTTGAAAAGTATAGGATTTAGGGTTATTACTATTAATTTTGTAACGACATTTTACGGTACATTATTATTTTTTTATTTGTTACTACTTGTTTATTGGATGTTACGACATTTTAATGTTACGGGCTGTTACTCCGTTACGACATTTTACTGGCTGTTACTACTTGTTTATTGGATTGTAAGACATTTTAATGTTACGGGCTGTTACTCCGTTACGACATTTTACGGGCTGTTATTCCGTTACGACATTTTACGGGCTGTTACTACTTGTTTATTGGCTGTTACTACTTTTCCATTGGATGTTACGACATTTTATGGGCTGTTACTTCTTGTTTTTAGGCTGTTACTATTTTTTCATTGGAGTTTACGATATTTTATGGGTTGTTAGTACTTGTTCCTTGGTTGTTACTATTAAAATTATTAAGGGGCATTTTTGTCACTATATTAGCAATTTGTCCTTATTAATCTCTGATTTTGAAATTTGTCCTTCTGGACCCATTTATCATTTTTTTTGTCCTTCTAGCCCCTTCCCCCAAATAATAAAAATATTATGGTGGTTTCAAAAATAATTTAAAGAGTGGCGGAAGTAAACGTGGTGTCGATAGAGGCCGTCTAATTGTTATAGTAAATTAATCAAAAATCAAATCATCTTTTAGACGCTTATCAAATCCATATAAAATATGTCCTGTTGTTGATTTCTTTCCTTATGCTTTCTACCAAAACACAATTATGTAAATCATAATTATTTAATATACTTGGTGATTACTTTACAGCAGTTATATATATCACGCTACCCTTATATTTCATTACATTATATAGTTATTGCTTTTTGCAGGTATCGTTTCTTGACTTTTTAATCAGAATTTTTCGTCATCATCCTTCGTGGTTTTTAGCCCTCGATAGTTAAAGTTATTACAGTCCGCCAAAACGATTTTACATAAACAAGGAACTCATGATGAATGCTAGTGGGAGATCAACAACAAATCTGTCCAAGAGAAGCAGATATGGTGCTGATTCCGATGACAGGATCAGTGATTTACCTGACTCGATTCTTAGTCATATTCTTTCTTTCCTTCCCACAAAGGATGCCGTGGCCACCCACATTCTTTCAAAAAGTTGGAGTTTTGTGTGGACATCATCAATTACTAATCTCGACTTTCGTTGCCCTGCTGATCAATACCGCAAATCCAAAGACTTTGTGGACTTTGTTAACCATGTTTTGCTTCTTCATAAAGCTGCGTATTTAAATAGGTTTTCTCTAACATTGGAAACTAAATCTGTTCCCTCCATTGTTCAAGCTCGGATTAATTCTTGGATCTGTGCAGCAGTAGCTAGGAATGTTCATGAGCTTTTTGTTTCCGCTAAGAATTTTAAGCTACCGATTCAAACACAAAGAGTTATGCTCGGTTGTGAAGGACTACGATCTCTAGAATTGAACTGTAACTTTTGGATTTCCTCTGAAATTGTGGTTTCTCTACCAAGACTTGAAATTCTAAGAATGGGTTCAATTTATTTGCAACGTGAGAATATGGAAACTTTCCTTAAATTTTTAGGTGGTTGCCCAGTGTTAAAATATCTGTTCATGGATTTGTACATGGATAATCTCAGTGCGGTTTTATGTAGATTTGCAATATCTTCTACTTCCTTGAGGCACCTTGAACTATACGTACATAATAAGTGCCCAACAACAAGAGGTGCTACCTGCCTTATCAAGTTAAATGCTCCTTCCCTTGAGTACATCAAGTTAGAAGATCAAGTATCTTTAATCTCGATACCATCAAGTCTTAATTCTTTGGTTGAAGCCAATATCCAACTTGCTTCTTTGGATGCTCTTGATCGAATTCAAAATTGTTTCGATCATGTTGTTAAAGCCTTTCAGTCTTTTAATTGTGCAAAAGCTCTGACCTTATCAGCTCTAGTTATTCGAGTAAGCCTTACACTCTATTCATTATAATATCTATGTATAGTTTTTTTAAGATCATCTAACCTTGTTATTTTTTTTAGGCTCTTAGTCGTGCCAGAGTTAAAATGAGAACCGAGTATAAGAGATTGACGAGATTGGAGGTGACAGTTGATCGGAACCATTGGAGTTCATTACAAGACTTCATAAAGTTATCAGACGGCTTAGAAGTTCTCACAATTAAAAAGGTTTGATTACGGTGTCTACTTAATTAGATCAACAACATAAAATACATATACAGTAGTAAACTTGATTTCTAATGTTGTGATATCAGGACCGTGATACGAGTGAGAACTACCTTAACAACTCAAACTGGGAGCAACTTGATCTGGTTCCCAGATGTTTGTCAAACAGTTTGAGGACAGTTTCGTTTAGTGATTATTATGGTTATCACGATGAGCTTGAAATGGTGGCTTATATTTTAAAGCATGCAAGTGTCCTCCAAGCTATGAAGATATGTTTCGATGAATCAATCAGTGACCTCAAAACGAAGTTTGAGATGGTCAAGAAGATATCTAGGTTTCCCACAAAGTCTCCTGACTGTGAACTTGAATTCTGTTAGAAATATGGCATCAGCACGATCCATCTAACGATGCACTATTTGGAGATTTAGTTTGATGCTGCAAATTTTAGTTATTCAGACATTAATTAATTAAACTCCTTTCAATTTGCAATGGTAAATGTTATGTTCTATCTTCTTATCGGTTCCTTTTTCTTTTTCTGCTGTTTTATGTCTGTACGGAAATTTTATGGTGGTCCTGGACCAAGTATGACTTGGTGATCCTGAACCAATAGAAATCTAGAAAAAACACACAGGGACCCACCGTGTAAAATATAAATGTCATGCTTTTACAAATTTGCCCATCTTTTAAGAAATCCTATTGGAGGACAAGTATGACATGGTGGTCCTGGACCACCATAAAACTATTGATGTCTATAAATAGGGCATTCAGATTTTTTTTTTTTTTTTTTTTTTTTTTATAAATTTTTTTTATTGCCAAACACACACACATATATATATATATATATATATATATATATATATATATATATATATATATATATATATATATATATATATATATATATATATATATGTATGTGTTAGAAAATATTTTTCCTTCTTTGTTTTCTTCTTTTATTTCCTTTTAAAAAGGGGAAGGAAAGCATGAGATGAAAAAAATTAATAAATGGAGTGCAGATGACAAAGTAACATTTTCATGATTATAAAAGACAAAAATCACAATTATTACTTTAAAATTGTTACTTCAAGTGTTAATGTTACTTTGTATTTCACAATTGTTACTTCATATTTACTCGATTCCACATTTGTTACTTCATAATTGTTACTTTTGTCCTTATTAAATTACCGTTTCCTTCTATCCCGATTTTTTGATAATTTTGTCCTTCTGAACAAAAATCTATTTAAAAAATTGCATTAATTGTAATATATTAACTAGACCATATTTTCAACAATGATCATATCCGTAAAATAAGTCCTGTTGATTTCTTTCCTTACCATATCCTCCAAAACACAATAACGTAAATCAATTAATTACTGTTTTAGGATTTAGGGTTCCAATCATGCACGCTACAAATCAAATTTCATTTTGAACAAAATTTCTATAGTTATTACTTCTCTAAAACTGCAGAGGCTTTAAGGAAAAAACTGCAGAGGCTTCAATGCATGTGAGTAAATTAATTTATTCCTGATTTAGCTGCTTATGTATTAGTAGTAGTATGAAATTTAATTTGTCTCTTGTCTTTTTTTTTTTTTTTTTTTTTTGGTGCTGAATAGTTAATTGTAAATTTGTGAAAAAAAAGGCAGAGGCTTGAAGAACATATAGTTCCAACATGATCAACGGTGCATATCGTCGTTATGTCACTCGTTGTGATACAACCGTTGTGCCCATATCATTGCTCTCACTACAAAAAACAGACCTTTTCGTGACAAAAAAATTCGTCGCAAAAAGCGCTGATTTTCGTAACAAAATATTTTTTCCGCGGCGTTTGTTGCGTAAGCAGTGACGCTGCCTATCGTGATACAGTGAATTAGTTAAAAGATCTCAGTCGCGACAAATCTCATATTTTTGTCACCAAAGCTTTTCATGACAAACCTCCAAATTTCTCACCAGAAGGTTTTTCATGCGACAAAACTTTTGTCACAAAATAATAAACACTTTATCAATAATGGTTAATATTGATAATAGCTTTGTCACTAGAAGTCATATAATAATAATAATAATAATAATAATAATAATAATAATAATAATAATAATAATAAATATTCAAATAATAGAATAATAATAATAATAATAATAATATAGTACTAATAATAATATACTAATAATAATAACAACAACAACAACAACAACAATAACAAATATAATAATAAACAGACACAATAGAAGTCATAATCAATAATAATATCCTACAACCATAATAATTAATAACAAATATAATAATAAACAGACACAACCTTGAATTACATTATCAATTAATAACAAATATAATAATAAACAGACCACTCCCTTTTCCATAGAATTACATGGCAAAGACATCCATTTAATTACAAATAATTACTAGCAGAATACTAACTCATGTAAACCGTACCTGAAACAAAAGTAGTAGTCCATGGAGACCGACCAATAGGGACTGCACCTGCGAGATTATTTCCATAACCTAAACCACCAGCAATACCTGCTCACGAGTAAACCATAAGATTGAACATTAGAACTGTCACAGGGATTTCGAAAGAGGATCCCCAAAGTATTGAGATAGCTAAGAGAGATTTTATGGTGCAACGGTTGTAGGAAGGTTATACCAAGTGGCATATATTAGAGCCTATCATTTTTACTCTCTTTCATATAATACACTTTTATCGTGTGTGAGAGGTTAGAAATGAGTGGTTGTAATGTATGCCACTTGGTACAACCTTCCTACAACGGTTGTATTTTAAAATTTCACGATAGCTAAAGGTAGTATTGAACTGTCACGAGCAATGATACGGACACAACGGTTGTGTCACAACGAGTGACACAACGACGATACGCACCGTTGATCATGTGAGATCTATATCTGATCATTTAAACATATTATTATCAACGGTGCAGATCACTGTTGTGTCGTTGTGGCACAACCGTTGTGTGTGTATCATTACTCTTTATAGTGTTATGAGTAATGATACAGGCACAACGGTTGCGCCACAACGAATGACACAACAACGATCCCGTTGATAATAATATGTTTAAATGATCAGATATAGATCTAACATGATCAACGGTGCGTATCGTCGTTGTGTCACTCGTTGTGACACAACCGTTGTCCCGTATCATTGCTCATTTGTGAAGGAAGATGACGGGGGCACCTAAACCCATCCCCTGAATTCTCATCTAATGGTTGAGATTTTTTTCCCTTTATCTTTTATGGTTATACATTGTGTGGTTTAGATGAATTGTGTGTACCCGTTGTGCGGATATATTATGTGTAAGTATCATTTTTTATTTGTGAATTAAGTGTTGGAAAGGTGTATTGTTTGTGGATCGATTTACGAAACAGATCCGTAATCAACGGAATAATTACGGATTATTAAAATAGAAAATAATTAATGCGAAAGAAAAATTCGTATTATTAACTAGATCTAGCAACGAAACTATAACCGTACAGATATAACTCGAATAAAGAATAATAAAAGTATGGTGCATAAAATAAAAGAATAGAGATCAAATCGAGGCAAGTAGTTACTCTTTCCTTAAGACAACTTACTCCGGTATGGTGCCCACGGTGGTAGCAATTGTTTCCCAAAATACAACGACTTAAGTTTCGGATTTATAGGCACTTCAAAAATCCGAGCTCCGGCGAACTGACTGAGTGCTCCGACTTCTCTTCGACTCAAGAACTAGATCTGTATGATACTCTTTGTGGTGAAAAAGACAAGAGAAAATCCGATGCTTAAAACCTTCATCCATGAGATTCTTTATATAGTGGAGAGGAGGAACTAATGCTCAAATCTGATTGGTTGAACGACACTGGTCGGCCGACTTTTCCCTCAAGAAAAGTCATTATGGCCGACCCTATTATTGCCACGCATATTGGGATTAATTTCGAATTCCTTCAGTCTGATTGGTCGGATGACGCACATTTGAATTCTGATTGGTCTGATGACTCAATTACACGAATTCTGATTGGTTGAATGACACAATCACATGGCAAAATTATTTTTGGTTAATTTCCTAAGGAAATTTTGTCCAAAAAATAGTAACATCCGATCCGAGCCGGATGGCGGCGCGCACGCGCGTGGAATTATCTAAGTCCTCCTTCATACACAAAAGTGCCTTGCCCCTTGGGCACATCCATAAGTGTCATACTAACACTTAAATATGAGGGGGAGTTTGAGTTGATCACACATTCAACTCCTCTCTCACACATATTTTACACCAATTTTACACATTAATTTCTCATTCACTCGATTTCTGAATCGAGTGTTTCCAAATGCAAACATCACTACTCCGTGAGTAGTATTTTTAGATGTAATTAATAATCCCCCGGTGAATCATACTGGAGCGTATCCGAAATTTGCGCTAAATTAAAGTTGACTGTTTCAAACATGCTTCAAGCCCTCATTTCACGGGATTCGGCTACTATCTCCAACATTAAGTTCTTGGGATTTAGAAGTCTGTGATAGTCTATTATATGAAACTTCTTTTTACATGCATGATCTTTGCTGAAAAGTCTATATAATTTAACAACTGCCCCATTTGTTTTCTGTTCAATAGTTATTGATCTGAAACCCTAGTTAGTTTAAATTTTCGATTTAGCCTTTTTACAGTCGTCTTAGGTCGATCAAGCAACATTGAAGTCGGTCATGACGAGAAGAAAATCAAACAGTGTCCCCGATTCCTCCCGGAGGGGACAAAAACATCATGTTGATAAGATCAGCGATCTACCAGACTCCATTCTTGGTCATATTCTTTCTCTTCTCCCTGCAAAAGTTGCGGTGTGTACCACCATTCTCTCAAAAAAGTGGAAATTTTTGTGGACAACAGTTGGTAATCTCGATTTTTGTTGCCCTACAAATTACACCGGAGGAGCTGTAGTGGAACAATTTGTCCAATTTGTTAACTATGTTTTGCTTCTTCATAAACCTGGTTATTTTAATAATGTAAAATCCCACAACGGTAAAGTAAAATCTTGCTCACCCCCATATAAATGTGAGACATAAAGGTCTTGTCAACTCGGGCTAGCTCTTTTAGACCAAGCGAGGACGGCGGTCTAAGCAGTTGACCGGACCATTTATGACTCATTTAGCGCTACCAGCCCGAGTGCAGGGGCGTTGAGAATGGTATTTGGAGCCGACTGCCATACGGAATTAAGTGACACACCGTAAGAGGCGGTGATGGCCACCTCTAGAATCCTATGGTAGGGACGAACTGGGACAAGTCCACTGGGACAAATCTTGGCCGTTACGCGAGGGCCTTGATCCCCTTATAAGGGGATGTAAAATTCCAAATCGGTAAAGTAAGTCCTGCTCACCCCCATATAAGTGTAAGACATAAAGGGCTTGTCAACTCGGGTTAGCCCTTTTAAACCAAGCAAGGACGGCGGTCTAAGCAGTTGACCGGACCATTTATGACTCATTTAGCGCTATCAGGACCGGGGTCTGGAGGCGTTACAAATAAGCTTTTTAACCTGGAAAAAAGGATGCATTCCATTCCATGTTCATACATGGATATGTGTTGCAGTAGCTAGGGATGTTCATGAGCTTAATTATTGTTCGTGTTGACATTTCTAGTTACCCATTCATGTGAAATCATACATGTTTAGCAATGAAAGGCTTAAATCTTTAGAGTTGAAATACAACATCTGCATCACCTCTGAAATTGTGGTTTCACTTCCGAGACTTGAAAGTCTAAAGCTGATTTCAGTTTATTTTCGGAGTGAGAAAGCATTTTGCAAACTTTTAGATGGTTGTCCGGTGTTGAAGCACCTTGACATTCATACGGATATTAGGAAAATGATAAGATATGGTTATGTTGAAACTTGAAATGCTCGAGGAGGTTGCATTCATATGCAGAGGATATTCTTCCTTGAGACATCTTGAACTATGAAAACCAAAATATGCACATAAATATGGGGAAAGAACTATGTGCGATACTAGGAATGATGCACGAGTTTCTACTTAAAATGCAGGGGTTGAAAGAAATCAGAAAAAATGAAAATAGTGTCGAAATGCAACATCACTATCATAAATTTCCGTTAGGGGCTTAAGGTTAAAAAGGGTGTTTGACCACAAATCTTGGGGATATAGTCTTTTTTGTTCAGAAATGGTGTAATAAGCAGATCTTTTTGAAGCCTCTAAATCTTCGCGTTTTAGGTGTTTTTTGAACCAAACTAAACCCTAATTGGGAAGGGGGAACCCTATAGGGGATTTGAGGACCTTAAGATCGTGCACATTTGTGAAAAAAAATGGAGAAAATCGCGGTCAAAAAAACGGAGAAAAACACAGCCAAGAATTTGTTGAAAAAAGGCTATATAGCCAATTCTCCCTTTCCGTTATTCAATTTTTCACTTTGAGTTGGAGATGGTGGGAAGTGAAGTGACCATTTGAAACAATTAGAATTGATCATGCACAATTCTACATGGCAGAAGATAGCCTTAGGAAGAAATGTGGCTCGCACGTGAATTGTGTTATTCAGGAATTGAGCCAAACCGTACATTTGTCGTTTAATTTACAAGTATGTTCGTATCCATTGTTTACTAAACAAGTAAAGGAACAATACAAGAAATTCACAGTATCCTTGCGAAAATTATGACTAATTTGTAGAGGTCGGAACATTCCTACGAGGCTACGACATTGTTATAAACAAAGCGCATGGGCTCTTCCTACCTTTAAAAAAAACTACCAATGAATTTTTTTAAAAAATGATGGCGTGGTGGTCAATACTTACACCATGACCATTCTAAAATTAGTGTTCATTGGTACATCGTCAGAAACTTAATGATTTTTAAATAGGAAGTAATAAATAAAAACATAAAATAAAATTAATTATTCAACCCATCATTGTATTTTCATTTCTCCAAATTCCCTTCCCAATTTTTTACAATTCTACATGGCAGAAGATAGCCTTAGGAAGAAATGTGGCTCGCGCGTGAATTGTGTCATTCACGAATTGAGCCAAACCGAATACTTGTTGTTTAAAGTCGAGCTCGTTTAATTTACAAGTATGTTCGTATCCTTGGTTTACTAAACAAGTACATGAATGAACAATACAAGAAATTCACAGTTTTCTTACGAAAATTAGGACTAATTTGTAGAGGTCGGAACGTTCCTACGACATTATCAGAAACAAAGCGCATGAGCTTTTCCTGCTCATGGCTAGGAGGGGATGGGGATTAGTTTCGACATATTTCCGACGAATTGTAGTAAAAAAAAATAAAATTAAAATAATTCATTGGTAAACTTAATGATTTGTAAATAGGAAGTAGTAATAAATAAAAACATAAAATAAAATTAATTATTCAACCCATCATCGTATTTTCATTTCTCCAAATTCCCAAATTTTTACTGTAAACCTAGCTGCTCACCAAATCGTCTAGCATAAGAAAAAATGCAATCAAGTGTAGATTTGTTTTCAAGGAGACGTTTTGAAGGCAAAGGGACGGGCTTTGCTGACTCTTTGTTTCTTCGTTAAATATTTCATTTTTTTAAACAGAATTTCTACGGCTGCTCCTCTGAAATTGTAGTTGGCTTCAGTTTATGTGAGTAGATTGTTTTCTTCCTCTTCTGTTGTTTATATAATATTTTTCACAGTATTCTCATTTAATTAGCTGTTTTTCTGCTGAATAAAGTGTAGATTTGTGAAAAAATAATGTCCTGCAACATCAAGGTTTTTTGTTTTGTTTTGTTTTGTTTGTTTGTTTTGTTTGTTTTTTTTGTTTTGTTATGTTAAAGCATCATCTGTTTCTACTAAAGCATTTTTAACGAGATGTATTTTTGCAGGTATCCTTTTTTGACTTTTTAATCAGAATTTCCATCATCATCCTTCGCAGTTCTTAGCCCTTTTATTGATGCCTAAATTGATACACCCTATTTATTCAACCCAACGTACAGGGTCCGCTTGGTCCCACCACCACAACGACTAGAACCCTATGGATAGCGTAAATTCAACAAGTCTCTTGGGGAGACTCGGACATGGCGCTGATTCCGTTGACAGGATCAGCGATTTACCAGACTCTATTCTTAGTCATATTCTTTCTTTCCTTCCCACAAAGGATGCTGTGGCCTCCCACATTCTTTCAAAAAGTTGGAGTTTTGTGTGGACAGCAATTACCAATCTCGACTTTCGTTACCATGAAGATCATTGCACTGAAGTCCAATCTCTCAAATCCAATGACTTCGTGGACTTTGTTAACAATGTTTTGTTTCTTCATAAAGCTGTGAATTTAAATCGGTTTTCTCTAACATTGGAAACTGAGTCTGTTCACTCCAATGTTGAATCTCGGATAAATTTTTGGATCTGTGCCGCAGTCGCTAGGAATGTTCATGAGCTTTTTGTTTCCGCTATGAATTTTAAGCTACCGATTCAAACACAGAGAATGATGTTCGGTTGTGAAGGACTACAATCCCTAGAATTGAACTGTAACTTCTTTTGCATTTCCTCTGAAACTGCGATTTCTCTTCCAAGACTTGAAATTCTAAGAATGAGATCAATTTATTTACAGCGTGGGAAAGCTTTCAGTAAACTTTTAGGTGGTTGCCCAGTGCTAAAATATCTGTTCATGGTTTTCTGTATGGATAATTTAAGTAAGAAAATATTTGAATTTGAAGCATCTTCTGCTTCATTGAGACACCTTGAACTATATGTCATAGTTAAATGTCTTATCAAGTTAAATGCCTTATCAAGAGGAGCTATATGCCTTATCAAGTTAAATGCTCCTTCCCTTGAGTACATCAAGGTAGAAGATCAAGTATCTTTCTTCTTATTACTACCACCAACTCTTAATTCTTTGGTTGAAGCCAATATCCAACATGCTTCTTTGGATTATCTTAACCTATCTCCCGATTGTTTCAATTATGTTGTTGAAGCCTTTCAGACTTTTAATTCGGCAAAAGCTCTGACCTTATCAGCTCATGTTGTTCGGGTAATTTATTCAAGCCTGACACTCTATTCATTAAGTTCATTAACAGTTGAAGAAGTTTTAATATCTATGTATTGTTTTGAAGATCATCTAACCTTGATATTTTTTGACGAAAATTCAAAATATATACCTTTGGGTAAAAATAGTTTGTTTTGTATACTCCTATTTCTAATTCTTACAAGCATAACCCCGTCAAAATACTCGGTAGGACGGGGAACTTGGCATTCATGCCGGGATATATTGTCATGAGACCGGGTTATTTTTCATTGAGGCCGGACTAATATAACACGTCCTGAGCAACTTTGCTTACTCGGCTGGGCTGAAAATTCCCGTTTTTTTTTGTTTTGCAATTGTCCGACGTATTTTTATTTTATTCTGGGGCCGAATTATATTTTTTTCCACTCACATCGTCGTGATTGGGAAGAACGAAAAAAAACATTGTTGATTAGTACAATTCGTGCAGCAACAAAACGATAGCAGCAGATGAATTATTGAACGCAGCAAGAAACGAAGGCTGAAGCAGGACGATGGTCTTGCAGATCAAACTGTTGGTGCTACTGATGGGCAAATTGACAAATACCAACCAATCATTAACGAGGCTGCTAAAGCAATGCTTAGACAGCTTGTGAAACTTGATCCTTCGATCTCCCAGACTAGACAATTACTTAAATACTTCTGATAATTTCTTGATTAGTAACGGATCTGCTTCTAAACCGATGGACCGTGAGAGAACTAACCATTTATCAGCAGTGTCTCTTCAGGACATCCCTCCAACGTCTGTACATTCTTCCCTGCAATTACCTTCACCAATCTCCTACTCATTTATCAGCAGTGTCTCTTCAACCTCTTTGGTGGTGTTACTTCTGAGATTTCAGATGTAAATCCATTTATAGGAGCAGATATTATAATGCCCCACCCGGTTTCCCACCTACCAGGTATATATGAGTTCAGAGGGTGACGATCCCCCACCCTTTTTCACTCACAAGTCACAACAATGGCAGAAAGGGTTTTTGATCAACAATGTTTTTTTTTCTTCTCAATCACGACGATGTGAGTGAAAAAAAATATAATTCGGCCCCAGAATAAAATAAAAATACGTCGGACAATTGCAAAAAAGAAAAACGGGAATTTTCAGCCCTGCCGAGTAAACAAAGTTGCTCAGGACGTATTATTTTATTCCGGCCTCAATGAAAAATAACCCGGTCTCATGACAATATATCCCGTCTTGAATGCCAAATTCCCCGTCCTACCGAGTATATTGACGGGGTTAAAGCTTGTAAGAATTAAAAAAAGGGTATACAAAACAAACTATTTTTACCCAAAGGTATATATTTTCAATTCCCCCATATTTTTTTAGGCTCTTAGTCGTACCACAGTTAAAATGAGAACCCAGTTTAAGAGATTGACGAGATTGGAGGTGACAATCGATTGGAACCATTGGAGTTCACTACAAGACTTCATAAAGTTATCTTCCAGTTTGGAAGTTCTCATAATTAATAAGGTTTGATTAGCTGTCTACTTAATTAGATCAACAACATAAAATAAATAAATAGTAGTAGTAAATTAATTTGTTTTCTCTGTTATGATCAGGACCGTGATACGAGTGAGAACTACCTTAACAACTCAAACTGGGAGCAACTTGATCTGGTTCCCAGATGTTTGTCAAACAGCTTGAGGACAGTTTCGTTTGGTGATTATTATGGTCATCACGATGAGCTTGAAATGGTATCTTACATTTTAAAGCATGGAAGCGTCCTAAATGTCATGAAGATATGTTTTGACGAATCAATTAGTGACTTTGAAACAAAGTTTGAGATGGTCAAGAAGATATCCAAGTTTCCCAGAAAGTCACCTGTTTGTGAAGTTGAATTTTGTTAGAAATATGGGTTGAGCACGATCCATTATAATAATATGGTGAGCAAGTGATATTTTGGAAGATTCCATCTAATGAAGTATTCCCAAAGAGGAAAAGGTGGGTAATGCAATATTGGTGATATAGTTTGATGCTGCTGCAAATTTATAATTATTCAGACATTCCTTTTTCTTTGCAAATTTTTAGTTATTCAGACATTAATTAAACTCCTTGCAAGTTGCAATGGTGAATGTTATGTTCTATCAGCTTCTTATCAGTTCCCTTTTTCTTTTTCTGCTGTTTTATTATGTCTGTAAATATGGATCAATTAGATGCTAGAAGATCTATGTCTATGTCTATGATGAATTGATGATAAATACCCGAGACATGAAGAGAGTTGTTGTTTATGCGGTGTTCAATTAGATGCTAGAAGATCACATATATACCATCTTCATACAACAAAAACTAGTCTTTTTGGATGAAGTTAATCTTGGCCTTACTGCTTTTGAATACGCAACTGAAGATCAAAAGTATATATATATTGCGACTCCCTTGTTGAAGCATTTGCAAAGACTCTAATCTTATGAGACCAAGTTATTCGGGTATGTTTTTTAAGGCTTGCGATCAAGTCTATATATTCATCTTTAATTATCATTAATAGCTAGCTGAAGAAATTCTAAAACTCCCAATGTTCTCTTTTTTGTTGTCGTTTTTTAATATGCGGGCCGGGGACTGACTGCTTTGTATTGGTAAACAAGACATGAAGTGACTCATGGGTTGATTGTGGATGTAAATTTTGTTGTTCTGATTAACTCATGAGTCACTTCAGTCCATTTGGAGTGACCACCTAAAAACTTTCCACAAAAGATAGCATTAGGAAGAAATGTGGCTTGGATGTGAACAGTGTCATTCACGAATTGAGTAGAATCGAATATCTGTTGTTTGAAGTCGAACTTGTTTAATTCACCGCCACTCAAAAAAAGAAATCACTGTTTTCCTATGAAAATTTACGACTAATTTGTAGACGTCAGAACATTCCTACAACATTCCGACTAAAAAAGAGAATGTTTATTAAATCAAATAAAAATTTATTTATTCCACTAAATTCTGAGTAAACCAATTTGTACAAATGTACTTCGTAGGAAAATTATCAGAAACAAAGCGTTGGAGCTTTTCCCGCTCATTGCTATCGAAAGTGTCGAGGTTGATTTTTTTTTTTTTTTTTGGAAAATGTTTCGACGTATTTCTGAAGAATTTTAGTAAAAAAATTAAATTAAATAGGAAGTAAATAAATGTCGATGAGGCCTAGCTTAAGTGGCTAGATAATGTCTCATGTTCGAATAGTTTTCGTGGTCAGGTTCGAATCACTCTGAAGGCAAATTAATCTTTCAGCACACTTTTCATCTTTAGGGAAGTCATGGTATTGGAAAATGATATTGGCACCTGCACCGGCCATCCCCCGAAAATTATGATGTGTGGTCCAGAATTTTTTTTTTTTTTTTTGTTTAAAAGTTAAAATATGTGGTTATAAAGTGATATGTGGATGATTTGTGTGGATAAGTGTTGTGCGTAAATCACTATCCCATGGTATTTTCACTTCTCCAAATTCCCAAATTTTTACAGTAAACCTAGCTGCTCACCGAATCCTCTAGCATAAGAAAAAAGGGAAAATTCATTTATCTCATGAGGCTTTTTAAGTGTGGACGACGAAGCTCTTCAGTCTCACTTCCGGAAAGAAGCACGGTGAAGCTCCTCAAAACGAATTTCATCTCTGCCTCTCTGGCCTGAGTTAGAGTGCTAGATGGTAAGTAATTTTCATCTTTTTCTGGACGAAATTAGTGTAATTGATGCACTTTAGATACCCTTTTTCTGGTTTTACTTTGGTTAATGGATGGGTTTAAGCTGGGTTACATTGCAGTTTTGCCTTTCAAGAGGTGAATGGTTGTACCCTTTATTTTGAAGCTTTCATGTAGGGAGTCGAAAGGATTTTCTTTGTGGAAATTAGAGTATTGAATAGCTTTTTATGTGTTTGAGATGTTCTAAATTGGAGCATGGAATCAATGGGAGTGATTAGGATGAAGCAGTTTGCTTTCTTTAGTTGTAAGGATCCATTTATTCTTTACCTTTCTGAGTATGAGTTGGTGTAGCATTGTGTCTTGTTGTTTTATGTGACCTCTCTTCGTCTTCGTTGTAGCGCAATCATTTCTTTTGCAAGCTTAGGCCAGTTCACCACTCGTTAGTACTTATATACCGTTCGCTTTAGAGAGATGCGGTTTACCTGTGGCATGGATATTGTTCTGAGAAATATACTTTCTTTCCTGAATATGTGTAGCTTTTAGACACCGTAAAAAGCAAGGGAAAGTGGTAACACTGGTTTCTGATTGCTGGTTTATCTTTTGCACTGATGAGTAGTGTTATATCAGAATGTAATTTAAAACAGTTTTTGACTTCTTTCCATCGAGGATGAAGGGACAGGAATGATGATATATGTGGACAAATGTTATGTTCAAGTGGATGCTTTCACAGCTGTTGGAGTATAAGACATTGAGGGACTGTTTTGTAATATCTAATAGTATAGATTCTAGACTAGATCTTGTGTTGATGTGTGGCATCATGTATGAGTGCCAAGTGTCCTAATTAATTACTATATGTAACAAACCTTACAGAATGAATGAATTATCAAAACATTATCCAACATTCTGTTTGTCAAGTTGGTATCGGAGCCACTCCTTCTCTGGCCATGGCCGCCACCGGGAGCACAGCTCCGGCAGGAAGCTCTCAGTCAGCTCCTGCAACCCCTAGCTCAACCCCAACTCCACAAATCAGCTTGGGAAGCTACTCATCCATGTTTTCCGTTCCAAATGCCCCTCCTATATCAACTACTCTGACCTCACCTTCACCCTTCCTCCGCCCACCACCATTATTTCCGGCAACCTCACATGCACCCCCATTCGGAGGAAATCTTACACAGAGCTTTACAATGAAGCTCAGCCGCCATAACTATTTACTCTGGCGTTATTCCATCTTACCAGGAATCAAAGGTTACAGACTTGAAGGCCATGTGTTTGGGACAAAACCAAAGCCACTGGAGTTTGTTTTTACCACGGGATCTTCTGGTTCTTCTCCTGTTGTTGTTCCGATCAAGAATCCGGTGTATGACGAATGGATTGCCGTTGACAACTTACTTCTAGGCTGGTTACTCGGATCCATGACTGAACAAGCTCTACTTGAAGTTGTTGGATGTTATACAGCTGCAGAGGTATGGAATACCCTTGAGATCTTATTCAACAGTCAGGCTGAATCCAGAATCCTTGAACTCAAAGATGCATTGACCAAAACAGAGAAGGGTACTCGTTCAATGGCAGAATACTTGGCTCTCATGAAAAGCCATTCTGATGGTCTTGCATCTGCAGGATATCCAGTATCTCAGTCAGAACTCATACTTGCCACTTTGGGAGGTCTCACCAGAGAATATGAGTCTGTGATTGTGAATATCACATCTAGAGTGGGATCACTTTCCTGGCCATTAGTTCAGTCTCAGTTGTTGACCCATGAACGATTGATTGCTCGATTCAATCTCACTCCTGCTCTGGATCTATCATAGACAAGTGCTCATGTTGCTCGGATGTACCAAGGAGGGAATAGAGGATCTAGACCCCCCAGTAATGGTAGAGGTAGAGGACAACAGGGGTCAGGAAGAGTTAATCCAAGTTCAATGGAGTATACATTCTCAAAAGAGAAAATAGTTTCAATAATCAAGATTACATCCAATCTCAACATATAGAACTTAAGCTATGTATAGGCTACAAAGCCCATTTAGGATTACCGCAATACTTAAATACCCATATAACTATTAAGTAATTGAAACATAATAAAATACTATTAATTAGCTTGGATGTGCTACATCACACTTCGAGGAGGTTTTTTTTTTCTTTTTTTCCTGTCCTTCTATTTCCTTTTTAAAAAAAACACATTAATTGTTAGGCGTATTCTATCGGCACCACGAATTTACTATCGGCACCATTTTTCTTATTATTTTTCTTTTACTTTAACACACCACAAAATTGCTATTGTGGCACCACAAAATAATAAAATTTCAACTTATTACAATTTAGTTCTTAACTTATTTTTAAATACAATTCTCTCTTTCTCATCTTCTAAAATAAAAAACCCTAATCCCTCATCTTCCACCACCCGCCCCTTCTCCACCTTGCCGGAAAATGCAGCCCTCTTCCTCCCACTCCCCACCTTCCGACTGTCCCATTCTCCCCTTGAAACAACCACCCTTCCTCCTCCCTGGGGAAAGAAAAACCTAGCCCATTTCCAGCCGCCGCCGCCACCACCACCTTCCCACCACCATCTTCCTCCCACCGACCCGCCACCATTCCCTTCTTCCTCCAATTCGCAGCTCCACCCACCACTTCCTTCCTCCTCCAATTCGCAGCTCCACCCCTTCCCCACTCCAAATCGCGGCCTCCCCCTCCCTTCCAAATTTTTTTTTGAAGGAAAACCTCCCAGATCTGAAATGGCAACCATTGATGGTGGAAATGACGAAAAATTACAGGAAAAGAATGAAGATGGTGGTTGGTGGTGGGAAGAAGGTGGTGGCGAGAAAAAAATGATAATGGGTTGTTCTTGGCGGGTCGGGGATGAAGATTATGGTGGCGGGTTGGTGGGAGGAAGATGGTCGTGGGAAGAAGGTGGTGGTGGCGGCAGCTGGAAATAGGGGTAGAGATCTTGAAGAAATTAGGTTTGGAAGAGGTGATGGGGTTATTTATTGTTTTTTTTTTTAAATATTGGACTAAAAGAGTGTTTTAGAAAATAGTGGTGTAAGAAGTAGTTATGTCATTTTTTGTGGTGCTTGAAGTAAAAAAAAAATAATAAAAATATTATGGTGGTGCTAAATGTAATTTAAAAAATGGCGGAAGTAAACATGGTGTCGATAGAAGCCGCTATTGTTATACTCACTCCGTCCCAATTTGCTTGGAACATTTTGGAACTCACAATATTTAAGGAGACATCAATTAAGTAGGTTGTCTGTTAATTTAAAACTTGACTAATCTACTTTTTTTTGTCCTTTTTATATGTAGCATCATTTTCACTTTATAAAATACGTTGGGACAATTTAGGCAAATAAAGCAAAAACTTTGGGTCTAATTAGAGTTATGAGACTTATTTTGGGACAACCGTAAATGGAATGAGTCTCAAACAAATTGGGACGGAAGGGTAGTAAATTAATCAAAAATCAAACCAACTTTTCGACGCTTATCAAATCCATATAAAATAATGTCCTGTCGATTTATTTCCTTATCTTTTCTTCCAAAACACAATTATGTGAATCATAATTATTTAATGAGAAAATTAGGTAAAAGTCCAACTTTCTCCCCTTATTTAAGCTTTAATCCAGCTTCAATTTTTTTGTTGCATTAAGGACAAAATAAAATTAGCTGGACTAAAATACCCTTAGTTTTATCTTCAAACACCCAATAAAATTCATAGCTATGATAACTCAGGAATCAACAACACTTCACCAGCAACAGCAATATCAACAATGGTGGAAACGTCCTCAATCCCAGAAAAATCCAGCGGCCGAGGAACACAAACAACTGCTGAAGTTTGGTCTAGAAGTTTCCTGCCCTCTTCGAGTGTTCGACCCAAAGGAATCTGGGCAGAACTTGCGGCGTTCAGACCCATCAGAGTAGAAGTGGAAGCAGCAAGCTGGGCACATACGGCAAGCCATTGGAGAACTTTGAGAGTTTCGGACTGAAGGGACTCAGCGAGACTTGGTGTTTCCATTAAGACTAACGATGAAGGCCAGAGACTGCCATATTTGGATGTGTGAGACTAAATCAGTGTAGCAGCAGAGGGAGCTGTGAAAGCTGATTCTTATAGTGGCTTAAATACAGATACAAGCAGAATCCACGGTGTGTGTAAGGAAGCTGATGAAATTTTGAGTCTTTCATATACAGGGGAATAAAGTAGTAGAGGAGCAAACATAAAGTTTTGGCACTGCTGTAGTTTTAAGGAAGCAGGTTGTAATCATTGTATCAGTGTATTGCAACCCGAAATTGGGAATAAATGGGAACAAAATCCTAGGTTTTTAAATAGGATACATGTCTCTTTTGAAGGGTCCGGCTTAAGAAGATGAACAAGAATATGCTGAGATTGGGAGGTAGAGGCCTTTCTCTTGAAGCATTTGCCAACTCAAAATCAGGGACAAGAAACTACAATCCTGCCTTAATCAAGAAACAAAGGGAGTTCTATAAAGATGCAAAGTTTGTGAGCAAATACAAGAAATCACTAAAGCTAAACGAACATTTCAATAATGATTTCGTGAATACAGATCCTCAAAACGATCAGGATTCGAACCATGAAAAGAAGAAACGCAGAAAGAGCCAGCATATGAGTGCCAAAGAGCCGTATAAGAAGACAGTTGAAGCAGAACAGAAAGCAAATATGGAGCGGGAGGCGGCTCGTCGGGCAAAAGAGGAAGGCAGATAGAAAAGTGAAGCTGAGAGAAAGACTTTGAAGGAGAAGATGAAGCAGAACAGAAAGCAAATATGGAGCGGGAGGCGGCTCGTCGGGCAAAAGAGGAAGGCAGATAGAAAAGTGAAGTTGAGAGAAAGACTTTGAAGGAGAAGATGTTGAAGAAAACAAAATTTGGACAGCCCTTCATGTTTACAGAAATATGCTTCTGCATAAAATAGAAGAATTTGAAGAAAACAAAATTTGGACAGCCCTTCATGTTCCTCATTCCATAATTAAAGAAATATGCTTCTGCATAAAATAGAAGAATTTGAGCACCCTTCATGTTTATTTTATAGTATTATAGCTAACCCGTGCTATAAAAGCATCCAGTTGGCTTTGGTGATATATGTTTTGTACTCAATGTGATTGGTATGGTGCAATGTTTTATTCTCTTGTGATATTTTCAAATTCCAAGTGGTTGGGGCCTGAGCTTCTGGTGGTATCATGTATTCTAAACAGATTGACAAAGTAGTTTCATTGAGTTGGCTTTGTACTTGGTATTGAGCCGTAAATGAGCCTGATACTGTGTTACTGATACTGTGTGCCTTATATGATATTGTTACTCATATTGTGTGCCTTATATGAGCCAGATATGATATTTTGTCCCTTGAATTAAGCCTTAAATGAGCCTTATATGAGCCAGATATGTGTGCCATGTAATAGTCACTTGAATTAAGCCTTAAATGAGCCTGATACTGTGTACTGATACTGTGTTAGTGATACTGTGTGCCTTATATGATATTGTTACTCATATTGTGAGCCTTATATGAGCCAGATATGATATTGTGTCCCTTGAATTAAGCCTTAAATGAGCCTTATATGAGCCAGATATGTGTGCTTTGAAGTAGTCACTTGAATTAAGCCTTAAATGAGCCTGATACTGTGTACTGATATTGTGTACTGATACTGTGTGCCTTATATGATATTGTTACTCATATTGTGTGCCTTGTATGAGCCTTATATGAGCCAGATATGTGTGCCTTGAAGTAGTCACTTGAATTAAGCCTTAAATGAGCCTGATACTATGTTACTGATACTTTGTTAGTGTAAACGCTGCGATTAAATTCGGCTTTCAAATACTATGTCGAAAAGTTATCAAATGAGGTCTCAAAATGAGGATAAAAAAAAATATGAACTTTGGTGAAACAATTTTGATGATCGGTGTTCTAAATCAAAAGTTACGGTCGTTTATAAGAAAAACGCTCCGGTTAATGCAAATATTTTTTCGGCTTACAAAATTTACGTCGGAAGGGTATCGTATTTGTGCTCAAATTAAAGAGCTAAACAAAATATGAAATTTGGTGAAAAAATTTCGATGATCGGAGTTATAAATCAAAAGTTACGAGTGTTTGAAAAAAAAAAAAAAAAAAAAAAAAAAAAAAAAAAAACCTGAAGCTGGAAGCGTAGGCGGAAGGACAGATATGCGTGCGTCCCTTTATTAAAAGGGTATTCTTGTCCGTCTGAAATTTTTTTGCAACTAAAAAAAAGAAGTGTGTCCTATTTATTTATTTTGTATTTTTTTTTTGGTTCCTTTTTCCTCAATCTCCCTTATTTAATATACTTGGTGATTACTTTACAGCAATTATATATATCACGCAACTTAGAACCCAAAAAATCCCAATCAGGCTACCCTTATATTTCATTATATGGTTATTGCTTCTTGCAGGTATCGTTTCTTGAGCTTTTAATCAGAATTTTTCGTCATCATCCTTCTTGGTTTTTAGCCCTCGATAGTTAAGGTTATTACAGTCCGCCAAAACGATTTTACATAAACAAGGAACTCATGATGAATCCTAGTGGGAGATCAACAACAAGTCTGTCCAAGAGAAGCAGATATGGTGCTGATTCCGATGACAGGATCAGTGATTTACCTGACTCAATTCTTAGTCATATTCTTTCTTTCCTTCCCACAAAGGATGCTGTGGCCACCCACATTCTTTCAAAAAGTTGGAGTTTTTTGTGGACATCAGCAATTACTAATCTCGACTTTTGTTGCCCTGCTGATCAATACCTCAAATCCAAAGACTTTTTGGACTTTGTTAACTATGTTTTGCTTCTTCATAAAGCTGCGTATTTAAATAGGTTTTCTCTAACATTGGAACCCAAACCTGTTCCCTCCATTGTTCAAGTTCGGATCAATTCTTGGATCTGTGCAGCAATCGCTAGGAATGTTCATGAGCTTTTTGTTTCCGCTAGGAATTTTAAGCTACCGATTCAAACACAAAGAGTTATGCTCAGTTGTGAAGGACTACAATCTCTAGAATTGAACTGTAACTTTTGGATTTCCTCTGAAATTGCGGTTTCTCTTCCAAGACTTGAAAGTCTAAGACTGAGTTCAATTTATTTCCAGGGTGAGAATGTGGAAACTATCCTTAAACTTTTAGGTGGTTGCCCAGTGTTAAAATATCTGTTCATGGATTTGTACATGGATAATATCGGTGCGGTTTTATGTAGATTCGGAATATCTTCTACTTCCTTGAGGCACCTTGAACTATACGTACATAATAAGTGCCAAAAAACAAGCGGTGCTACCTGCCTTATCAAGTTAAATGCTCCTTCCCTTGAGTACATCAAGTTAGAAGATCAAGTATCTTTAATCTTGATACCATCAAGTCTTAATTCTTTGGTTGAAGCCAATATCCAACTTGCTTCTTTGGATGCTCTTGATCGAATTCAAAATTGTTTCGATCATGTTGTTAAAGCCTTTCAGTCTTTTAATTGTGCAAAAGCTCTGACCTTTTCAGCTCTAGTTATTCGAGTAAGTTAATCAAGCCTTACACTCTATTCATTATAATATCTATGTATAGTTTTTTTAAGATCATCTAACCTTGTTAATTTTTTTAGGCTCTTAGTCGTGCCAGAGTTAAAATGAGAACCGAGTATAAGAGATTGACGAGATTGGAGGTGACAGTTGATCGGAACCATTGGAGTTCATTACAAGACTTCATAAAGTTATCAGACGGCTTAGAAGTTCTCACAATTAAAAAGGTTTGATTACGGTGTCTACTTAATTAGATCATATACAGTAGTAAACTTGATTTCTAATGTTGTGACTTTGTTTTCCCTGTTATGATATCAGGACCGTGATACGAGTGAGAACTACCTTAACAACTCAAACTGGGAGCAACTTGATCTGGTTCCCAGATGTTTGTCAAACAGTTTGAGGACAGTTTCGTTTAGTGATTATTATGGTTATCACGATGAGTTTGAAATGGTGGCTTACATTTTAAAGCATGGAAGTGTCCTACAAGTTATGAAGATATGTTTTGATGAATCAATCAGTGACCTCAAAACGAAGTTTGAGATGGTCAAGAAGATATCCAGGTTTCCCACAAAGTCACCTGACTGTGAACTTGAATTCTGTTAGAAATATGGCTTGAACCCGATCCATCTAACGATGCACTATTTGGAGATTTAGTTTGATGCGGCAAATTTTAGTTATTCAGAAATTAATTAAACTCCTTTCAATTTGCAATGGTAAAGGTTATGTTCTATCTTCTTATCGGTTCCTTTTTCTGCATTTTTATGTCTATAAATAGGGCATTCAAAGTTTTTTTTTTGTTTTTTAATTTTTTTTATTGCCAAACTATGTAGTGTATGTTGTTTGACTCTGCAACGACAGCTTCTTCGGCACTCTGCAACAACAACAGATTTTTCCTTTCGGTATAAAGTGTATAAAATTACGTCATTTTGATGGCAGTGTTTCGAAACAATCAAAAGAGCTAGTTTCGATAAGCTCTTTTCACCGCGACTAATTAATTTCCCATTTGGAAGAACTGCTTTATACACGCCTCTTGCATGTGAATAAAGTTGTTCATGAATTGAGCCGAACTTAATATTTATTGTTTAAATAACAAGTATTTCCGTCATCGTTCATTTACTAAACAAACAACGGAACATGTATGTTTGGCTCGGCTCGTTTGAAAGATAAATAGTTCGTGCTGGAGTTTGAACACAGCTTGTTAAACGCATTTTTTTTTCAAGCTCGACTTCGGCTCATTAAAACATATGAGAATCAATGCATAATTATTGTGACATTTTATCTTAGATTAATCAATTACGAAGACATTATCAACTATTTTTGAATTATAGATTATGATAAGACTACATCATGTTTCATGAGTCTAGCAACATAATGAATGATGTAAAAGTGTGTCTTGTCACTCCGTTATGGCTAGGGCTGTAAATGATCCGAGTTGAATCGAATATTGCTGAAAATGAGTCGAGTAATTTAAAATATTCTCGAGTCCGAGTTCGAAAACGAGTATTTCGAACTCGAACTCGAGCCAAGATTCAAGGAAACTTTAAGAACTCGAGGTCGAGCTCGAGTTTTTCATCGAGTTTATCGAGTCTAATATATTTCAAAATTTAACTAAAAAATAATTCAAATTATCACTTGATAATAAAAAAATATCATTTTGACCAATTAATATATGATATTTTATATTAAACATGAAAATAATATTTATTGTTTATCAAAAAATGTATTTAATGCAAAAATATTTGATAAACCACAATATACAAATGATATAAAATCATTAAAAAATTGGGCCAATTATTTAAAATGGTGATTTTCAACTTATTAGGGGTAATAGGACACTCCGAAATCTTATTTAGTTATAAGGACATTCTAATTTCAAGTGGATAAAGAGGAAGAAGGAAAAAAAGGAAGCAAGGGAAAAAAAAAAAAAAAAGAAGCGCTCAAAGGGAAAAAAAAAACAACTCAACCCAACGTTCACTCAGTTTTTTTTTTCTTTTTTTTTTTAATTCATCATATTCTAAATGTTATATATTTTGATCTAAAACTCGGATCATCATAATTTTTTCACTAAAATTCATATTTTTTTCGTCTTCTTTATTCTAAAATCAAATTTGATATTTTTCCGAATAAATTTCATAAAATCAATTTTTTTCTTCTAAAAAATCGACGTGACGTATTGATCACCGTCATGCATTGACCACCTACCCGGATGCATTGGCCACCGGGATCCATTAACCACCCCGATGCATTCACCGCCGCGATTCATTGGCTACCATGATGTATTGAACGCCGCGATCCATTGGCAACCTTGATCAGTGACATCTCATTGTAGCGATTTATGCAATGACGTCTCATTGTAGCGATTTATGCAGTGACTTCTTATTGTAGCGATCTATGCAGTGATGTTTTATTGTATCGAATTATGCAGTGACGTGTTATTGTAACGATTTATGCAGTGACGTGTTATTGTAACAATTTATGTATACCTTTGGTTGTAAAAATATGCATTTAAACCAAAAAAACAAAAGAAATGCAGTTATTTTACAAAGTTATCGAAAATTTAAACCAACACTAATCAAATAAACCAACATCAATCAAATATTTAAAGATAACAAAGAAATAAAGTTACTTTACAAAGTTATCAAATGTGTGTATCAAGTTGTATATGCGGTGACATCAATATCATTGCATCGCTTATCTAATTGTAAATCTGATCATCAATGTCATCGCTTGCTTCAGACATCAATGTCACTGCATAAGTCATCAATGTCACTGCTTCAGACATCAATGTCACTGCAAAAGTCGTCAATGTCCCTGCATCAGACATCAATGTCACTGCATAAGTCGTCAATGTCATTGCATAAGTCGTCAATGTCACTGCATAAAACCTAACAACTGCATCAGTCAGCTCTGCTCTTGTTTTGCATTTCTCCAAATGTGGAGCTTTTAATATGGATAGAAGTACAAGTTTGGTGAAACTACAAAGACTCTTCACTATGACTCTTGTAATGGCCACACGTTGTTTGTGCCCTCCTGATAATTGGATTCATTGTGGAATCCCTCAATTCTTTAACACGATCTTGAATGTTTAGCTTAATGTCCCTGCATCATTCATCAATGTCACTGCATCGGACATCAATGTCACTGCATCGGACATCAATGTCACTGCATAAGTCATCAATGTCACTGCTTCAGAAATCAATGTCACTGCATAAGTCATCAATGTTCTTCGCTTGAGACATCAATGTCATTGCATCTTAAAAAAATCAATGTCACACTGTTTTTTTTTTCTTCCAGCTTCATCTTTTTTTTTTTTTTTTTTTTTTCCTCCAGCTTAGCTTTTTTTTTTTCTTTCCCCCTTCCTTCCTTCCTTTTTCTTCTTTATCCATTTGAAATTAGAATGTCCTTATAACTAAATAAGTTTCCTTCTTAAAATTAGAATGTCCTTATAACTAAATAAGATTTCGGAGTGTCCTAAATGATCATTAATTCTCTAACGACGGCCTTATAACTAATTTGCACTAAAAAAATAACATTTTATACATTGACTATAAATATAAACATACACATATAGATCTTATAATAACATATAGAGATAAAGAGCCAAAAGTCCTCTTTTTGGCACAAAATAAATAAATAGGACACACACATTTTTTTAGTTGCAAAAAGGACAAACAATTTCAGGCGGACAAAAATACCCTTTTATTCAAGTGACGCGCGTTTCAAATGCTTCAGTTTAACTTTCATCCGCTTCAGCCTTCAGGTTTGAATCGTTTGATATCTCTTTTTTTTTCAAACATTCGTAACTTTTGATTTACAACTCCGATCATCGAAATTTTTTCACCAAAATTCATTTTTTTTTTGGCTCTTTAATTTGAGCCCAAATACGATACCCTTCCGACATATATTTTGAAAGTCTAAAAAATATTTGTATTAACCGGAGCGCTATTTTTTATAAACGACCGTAACTTTTGATTTAGAACACCGATCATCAAAATTGTTTCACCAAAGTTCATTTTTTTTAAATCTTCATTTTGAGACCGCGTTTGATACCTTTTCGACGTAGTATTTGAAAGCCGAATTTAATCGCAGCATTTACACTAACACGATATCGATGATCGATGTCGATGTCGATGTCGATGTCGATGTCGAGGCTCATTTAAAGCTTAATTCAAGTGACTACTTCAAGGCACATAGCTGGCTCATATAAGGCTCATTTAAGGCTTAATTCAAGTGATTAACTATTAAGCCTATGTCAAGTTTATGTGGTTTTGATTGATAAAAAGAATAGCATAGATTAACTTAATTAAGGTGTGGTGTTTATAACATACAGGTTCAGAGTTAATCACTTGAATTAAGCCTAAAAAGTACATCAGACTAAAAGGTAATACATAGAAGATCAATACAACAGACTATAGATTTAGTACAATAGGTACATCAGACTAAAAGGTAATACATAGAAGAACAATACAAGTCTGAAACAGTCTGAACTATCAGCCAAATTATAAGAAGGATATTCAAGTTCAAAGAACTAAATTATCATGCCCGGAATTCACAAGGTGATGAATTACAAGTTCAGTAAGCCAATGAACTAGGCCTATCTATTACATGATGATACAATGTAGATCAAAAACCTCAGCACACCAAGGCACATAGTAAGCCTATGGACTAGGCCTATCTATTGCATTAAGGCACACAGTATCAGTAGTATCAATAGTATCAGTATCAGCAGTATCAGAAGTATCAGTATCAGTAGTATTAGTATCAGGCTCAAAATGACTCTCCTTTCAATTTTTGTTCCAAGGTCTATGTCCCCCAAGTCCTTGATATGAACTGAATGTCTTCTTACAGTTCAAGCACTCATATTTACTTCTTTTCGGAGCATGTTTTGATACTACTTTTTCTTTAGGATCATTTCTTTTAGGCCTCTTCTTGTTCTTGGGTTCAATCACATTAGGCCACCATGCCAATCGGCTTTCTCTTGCAGCAGACATAAGCCTTAAACAATCGTTCCCATGTTTCTTTCATCATCCGAACCGTGAGGCATGTCTATTACCGTTTTCGTTGGTGAATTACCTCCGTCGTGAGGCTCAGGTTTCTTTAACAAGGTATCTAGACTAGACAATTTTGCCGCTGCCTTTGAATTCCATAATATGCGCAGCTACCATTGTTTCTTCTTCTTTGTAGGAGTTGCAGTAGGCTTATGAAGGCTTGTATAACTTCATCACCATTTTCTTGTATTCTGTAATCAAAAAAGTTGCACACCAAAAAACATATCAAAATCCAAGTTTACACACACATTTGAGTCAAACAAAATGAAGACATAATCTGTTCATTTCAAACAGAATACCTTCTTGATTCTCCCATATCAGTCTCATTTAAGGCTTAATTCAAGTGACTACTTCAAGGCACATATATCTGGCTCATTTAAGGCTTAATTCAAGGGACATAATATCATATCTGGCTTATATAAGGCATACAATATCACTAACAGTATCATATAAGGCATACGGTATCAGTATCAGTATCAGTAACAGGCTCATTTAAGGCTTAATTCAAGTGACTACTTCAAGGCACACATATCTGGCTCATATCTTTCCTGTCATACTATCTACTAGCATAGCTTATCTGGGGTGGCTTATGAACAAAAGAGGCAAAAAATAACAATGTACGCTCTTTTTTGACTAGTGTTTTTATTTTTTGATGGGGTACAAAGTTCTTTAGATGGGAATTTCTTGGACTCCAAAATTCAATTATTTGTTTTTACACTGCAAATACTTTAAAAGTTGGAATCTTCCAGAAGTATTCACTTCATAAAAGCTTAATGTTCCCTGTTTGTTTTTCTTTGTCTATGGACTCTGCTTTCCTAATTATTATTTTGGCAGATTGATTTTTCAAGCCACTTACTCAATTCCAGAAATGCATATTATACATCGGTTTCCTAGAGTGCAAAATAACCTCAAAAGGCCTACCAAGCAGTCAATGAACACAATTTTTCTGTTAATTACGGTGGAAAAGGCCACCTTGATCTTTTTCCCAGGGATATAATTAGATAGAATAGATACGTGAAGCCGTCAGTTCTTGACTATCAAAAATAGCAGAACCTCGAGGTTGTTAGGATTGCCTGGCAGACCAATGACTCATTTTTAATTCTATGCATAGGTTCTGCAGTTCATCTCCGTTTATATCTCATAAACAGTCACTGTTAAAGCCAAATACAACAAATTTCTTTAAAAGCTAGATTTCCAGCCATGCCCCAAAAGCCGACTCGGATGTACTCTCATCCCCAAACACCTATAGAACAGAGCAGGTATCCTAGCACTCTGTTATATACTTTTCTTGCATAGGAACATACAATGAAAATGTGATAATGTTTATCCTGTAGGCATTTGCATAGGCTGCACGGGTTTTCGTCACGATTCCTTGTTTTTTAAGTTATAAGCCTCATCTGACATACAAGTCATAGTACCGGTGCAAAGCTTGGAATTATTTTCTTGAACCACACAACACTACCTATCCTCTACATTTATCATAATCTTAATGTTTAAGGGGTTATATAGCCTTTCAAGTCAAACTTGTCTTTCTTTGTCGGAAGAACATATTTTTCCTTGAAGTTGTCTCAGTAATTGTAAATAAAGTTTCATGGCTCCATCAAGGAAAAATAAAACAAAAATTCGGATGAAGAAAGTTTTAGTAGAGTTTCGAGAGAGCTGTGTAAGATTAAGCAAAAAAAAATTATCAATCAAGAGTGAATTTTGTTCGATTTGTCTTAATGACCTAACAATTTTAGAACATCTTGCAATCCCATTTGCTTTCCCCAAACATTAGGCTGGCTAAAATTACAAATCAGAAGAAATCTGGAAACAAAACAAAACCCAAAAGTACTACACCTCAGGAATAGTAGCCAATCACTTAGTTTCTTTATCAATACAGCCCAACTGAGCAGCGGCACTCTCATTGACCTCAATTTTCTTCTTCTCTATCTCCTTTTCCATAGACCTGAAAGTTGAGAGCACAGATTTTGACATCTCTTCATCTTCTTTTCTTAAGCTTCCATTGAAGCTAAAGGTTACAGAAATCTGGCCTGAGTGCACCAGGGTTTGTAGCTGCTCAGAGGGTTGTCGACATCCGATAAGAGAATAAGTTGATAATAACTGATTTGACGCAGGATCCTCCATCTCCGCCGCCGTTACTTCGACTTCCCCGGCCACCAACCGCCATCTCTGGTTCGAATTGCTAAAATTAAACTTGATTTGTGCAGCAACTTCAAACACATTTAGTTTATCTCATATTTTTTGAGATTAAATGAGCTGTATTCCAAGATCTTCTTGTCCGCCATTACTTTCAGCTGGGGTTCCATATTTGGGGGCAGAGACAGAGGCGGGAAATGGAAGTAGAGGGAGAAGGAGGAAGAAGAAACAGCGATTGGAAGATAAGGGTAATTTAGTCCGATTGAAATTATTTGTCCTTATTGCAACTAAAAAAGATGTGTGTATTAATGCTTAATTAAAGAGAGAAAAATGGACTTATACCTAATTTTTCCTAACATATATGTATTTATACATGTATAGATATACATATATGCGTTCGGCGTTCCTAAAAAAAAAGGAAAGATATACATATATGCTTTTTTTTAGTATATATAAATATATATTCGAGTTTGCTCGCGAGTAGTCGAGTCGAGTATCGCATTGATCGAGTATCGTTTGTTTAATCTTCGAGTCGATTTTAGTTTCGAACTGATTTAAAACGAGTCGAGTAAAGTTTTGAACCGAGACAATCTCGATCAACTAATGAGTAGCTTGGCTCGTTTACTGACCTAGTTACGGCACAACCATTTCTTATTGTATAATTTCTTAGTGGAAAAAAAATAACCACCTTGGTTGTTTTTTAAAGTGATGTCAAATCAAACTTTATGAAGAATCCAAAAAAAAAATTTGTTCGACAGTACTACATCCGTCTCATAATATAAATTAATTTAACTTTTTGTTTTTGTTTTATTTATTATATACTCATCAATTTTTCATTATTTTGTATTAATAATTGTCAAATGTCATTTTAGTCATTTTTTCATCAAAATTAATGACACATAACAAATTTAACAAACTTTTTTAAACTTATTAATGACACATAACAAATTTAACAATTTTTGTTTTGAGGAACCAAAGTATTTTATTAATCAATATCCGTCAAACAGGCGATCAAAACGTCACCCGGGGGCGAAGTGCCCCAAAGTGTCAGAGAAGAAACTAACAATCCATGTCGTGCCAATAGATGCGCCGGGACATTCCGCACACGCCGAATAAATGAAAAAGAAACAGACTCAAAACCAGACAAAACCGCCAAACAATCTTGAAGTAAGCAACCCTGAGCGGTGAGGTCCTCCCCTGGTCGTCGAAAGCGCGCTATGCACGCCAAGCAATCACTCTCCACCTCCAACCGACGAATCCCTAAGTGCTGCGCCTCTGCCAAACCCAAAGAAATTGCTTTATGCTCCATATATTCCACCGGGTCACCAAGATCGAAGTGGTACGAGAAGGAGTGCAAGACAAATCCTTGTGGGTCACGGAAGATAACCCCAACGCCAGCAGCTGTCTCGGTAACTGACGCATCCACATTGCACTTTACCCAACCTAGCTGCGGTTTCGACCATCGCTCCGGCAAATGTTGGCCCAGATCTTGGGACCCATAACTTTCCATTGCCGCTACATACTCAAATGATGCTGTCAAAGACCGCGCGCAGACCACGGAAATATAGACTGGTTGATCATCAAAGACCTCCGAACAACGGGCCTTCCAAATTCCCCACATAAGCCACACGAACCTGGCTGCTTCCTGAACGCCCTGCTCAATTATCAGACGCATAAGAAACTCCGCAAAGGATGCAGAGCGAAGACGCTATAGAGCACCACCAAACGGCGACGCTTGCCAAACTCTGTCAGCCAACTCACACTCGAAGAGAACATGTCGTAGTGTTTCTAAGGTTTCCCCACATGCACAATTTTTTTTTAACTTGTGTGAAAAAGTCCAAACATGACTTACATTTTGGAACGGTGGCAGTAATTTTTTTTTCTTTGTTTTCTTCTTCTATTTCCTTTAAAAAAATTGCATTAATTGTAATATATTAATTAAACCATATTTTCAACATTGATCAAATCCGTAAAATAAGTCCTGTTGATTTCTTTCCTTATCATATCCTCCAAAACACAATAACGTAAATCAATTAATTACTTTTTTTGTTAGGATTTAGGGTTCCAATCAAGCACGCTACAAATCAAATTTCATTTTGAACAAAATTTCTATAGTTATTACTTCTCTAAAACTGCAGAGGGTGCAGAGGCTTCAATGCATGTGAGTAAATTAATTATTCCTGATTTAGCTGCTTATGTATTAGTAGTAGTATGAAAATTACTGTCTCTTGTTTTTTTCTTTTTCTTTTTTGGGTGCTGAATAATTATTTGTAAATTTGTGAAAAAAAGGCAGAGGCTTGAAGAACATATCTATCTATATTAATATTTTCGAGTGAATAACCGTCAATTGACCCGCAATAGACTTAATTACACGCTCCAAACCCGGAAGAAGTAATAAAATAAAATAAAATAAGTGAGACGAAGAAACTTCCACCCACGTTCATTTTTTGAAAACTTTCGACTTTCATTTTCTGAAAACTTCCAGCCACGTTCTTCCCATCTCCCATTTTCATTTTCTGATAAACTTCCACTTACGTACGTTCTCCCTATCCTCCATTTTTGAATATCTTTCTTACGGGAATTACTCTACAAATTCCCTCTGACCTCTCTATTTTGACCTGGAACTCTATTTCCTTCCCCCTGAAAACTGTGTATAGATTTGGACGCCTCATAAAATATGTTTTTATTTTTTTTGATTTCATGGGTATGTGAAGTTAATATTTTTATTACTTATGGTGTTTCTCCTAATAATAATCGATGGTGTTTCTTTCATTTTAGAGGCAGATGCAAATTGCACGCGATTTTGCCGATTAAGTGCTCTTACCTGTGTGGTGCTTCTTTGCTATCATGCACCGGAGTCTTGGACAAAGCAGTACTTTTTTCCTAAATTCAAAGTTATTTTCTACTTTCATGATTTTTCGTGTTAAATTCTTGATGTTTTCTTTTGATAATGCTGCTTATTTTTTCGAACTCTATAACTTCTTGATGATTTTTCATTTTGGGATTCATAGGCTATATGTTACCACTAGCTTACTAATAACTGGAATGCAGGATCATGACAAAGGAAAAATTTAGAGAGGAGTTGCCAATAACTTGAACGCAGTATCTTAACAAAGGGAATTTAGAGACGAGTTGCTTTCCTATAGTGAAAAGTTTAATTCTCTACCATTCTATCTGGGAGATGGAATTGGTGTACTTCGTAAGTTAAGTCCATTGTCCTTTTCAAATACATTAATTGTCTATTCCATGGGTCGATTGTGTATAAATTTATATGAATTTTTCTCCTTCTTTTTGTGTGGGAGGGCCATATTTCTACGTTGACTAGCATCATCTTTAGCCAATGTGTATTTGAGGAGATGATCAATACAAAATTGGTACAACCCAAGCTTTTGATTGCCATAATGTAGCTGAAATCTTTGCGTTTTGTATTTTATTTTATTTGTTGTATCAAAGCTTTTCCTCCTTTCATCCAACCACACAACCAAACTGTATGTTCCGTGATTATAAATTTGTTTAAAAAGTCCCACTCAGAGTACAAGGCTTCAATACTGCCAATGACATGTGCTTTTCCGGATATATCCTAAAAGTAACAATGAGCAAGGGATACGGTGGACCAGGATATAGGTGGAACGTTGTGCATTATCAAGAAAATTGTGGTAATTTTCCTCTTTTTGGTAGTGATCGAGGTATTCAACTAATTCATGTAGGGGGTGAAGGGAGATGGAGGGGTACCAAAATTTTAATATTTGTTAGTGAAAATTAGAAGAAATTTTTTTAAAGTCATTAAACGGGTAGATGTTGGACTAAAATTTTGAAAATGATTTCTTTTTTTTTTTATTTTAATTTATAGACACTACTTAAACGGGTATCAAATGATAACAAAGTAAAGTTGAAGATTGTGGATACAAGGAATTTGTTGGATCAAGAGTCGCCACTAGGTCAAGGCTCATACCCTAGTGGTCTCCACTAGGGGTTACCCGGGCTCCTGTGGTTGGAGACCCGGGTTCGATCCCCCCTCCCCGTAGTTTAGGTATTTCGTTTCTGAAAGAAAAAAAAAAGAGTCGCCAACATTCACTATACTTACGGTGGATGCTGTATTTGGTCCATTTATGACTGATTATAGTGGATGCTGTATTTGGTCCATTTATGACTGATTATATATTTCTTGCGTATTGAGGATTGTTGGTCTTTTTTATCCGCAGAAGTATATTACCTTACCACATAGCATTTAGTTAATAGAGTTATTAAATTGTAAATCCATTTAGGGGCAGGGGCGGAACCACCCTATAGCTAGGGTGGTCTCAAGCCTCCCACAAAATGTTTCTCAAGCCCCCCCCCCCCCCCCCCCCTCCCCTTCCAAATTTTTATTATTGTATTAGTGTTAATATTAGTATGTTATGTGTCTTTTTCTTGAACAAAAGACCTTATATTCTTGTGGTTTAAGGACAAACCTTTTTCAGTCTCCATAATTCTAGATTGTAAGTTCAAATCCCACTACGAACATTTTCTAGGTTGTAAGTTCAAATCCCACTACGAACATTTTTTATTTTTTTCTCGGATTTTTTTTAGCTTTACAGTTTATATACCAAGACCACCCCGAAAAATTTTTCTGGTTCCGCCACTGTTTAGGGGTTGCTTTTCAACTAAAGTTCAGCGTAATTCTTTTGCAAGGGTATTTGCTCTTCATTTCTTATTCAGATTGAACTTTCTTTCATCTTTAACTGTTGTTCACTTCAAATATTTAGATTGTTGATCTTCCGTTTATTTGCAATATTAATGTTCGTCTTAATTTATTTGAATATATCTGATATTTTTTTTTTTTTTTTTTGTTGATTCTTAAACTATTGCTTTACGATGTTCAGTTTTGTTCAACCCCTCCTGTTGCTTTATTAAAGTTGTTTATTCCCATTTTTTCCTCACCAAATTTTAACTTTTTTTTTTTGAATTATTGATATTCAACAATTTTGTTTCATTTCGATTGCAGTAGTGCAGAGGTTCAATGTGTATTTTAGTGCTTCATTGTCTCATTACAACGCAATTGTATTTCGTGGTGGTTGGCATGATGAGTATTTGACATCTGACAAGAATTGTGAATCTAAGGATAAATTTTGATCGAAAGGTACTTTGAATCTCATATTTTGCTTTTGCTCTTTCATTATGTTTGTTTTCATCATTTGAGTAAGGTGATGTTGTTTGTCTTCTTCTGACCTGGGTTCAAGCCCCGCCTGGGGCATATTGTGTGTGTTAAACCTTTCGTATATGCCAAAATAAAAAAATAAAAAAATACATATACATAAAAAATCTTATTGTTTGGAACATGAGGTGTAGATGCAAAACAAAGTTTGTGATCTATGGTTAATGTCAAAGACAATTGAGGTGTAACCGCCGAATGGTCACACCAAATCCAACCTTACGGCTTGACAATAAGGTGGTTTTGAAGATGAGGAGGATGGTGTGGTAATATTAAGAGATTGTTGCATCAGTAAATAGAGAGAAGGGCTTCAGTGTGCGATTGAAATTTTGTATCGTTCCTCATATTAGTGTTTATTTTGTGGTCTATTTTTCATGGCTGCACCAGCTAGGTATTTATATTGTTCTTAATCTTCTTTTATGTAGTAAAATGTGAGAAGATCTTTCATTCCAACGTCTATATCAGTGAATAGATTACTCTCTTTTCCATAACATTGGTGCCTCGTTCTGTAACCTTTTGTGATTACCTTTGTTCATTTTAGCTTTCATAGAATTGGTGCATTTCCGTGTAAATCTATTTATTATCTTTATCAGCAATCAGAGTGTTGCATAAGGTTAATTTTTTTTATCAGGTTGTAATACTCATTTTCAAATTTTACATCGTCCCTTCCGTTAAAGAAAAAACATTTATATTGTCCCGTGCGTTGCACGGGTTTTCTACTAGTAGTTCCAATATTTGTGAAGAAAGTGACGGGGGCACCTAAACCCATCCCCTGAATTCTCATCTAATGGTTGAGATTTTTTTTCCCTTTTTCTTTTATTGTTAAAATGCATTGTATGTACCTGTTGTGCGGATATATTATGTGTAAGTAGACGTGACCGGTTCCGGGCCGGTTCCGGGTCCATGGCACACGACCCTCCGGTTCCGGGTCCAAAATGGAACAGGAACCACCGGTTCCATTTTCTAGCCGGTTCCCGGGAACCGGCGGGTTTGGCGGTTCCCCGGACCGGGTCCGGGTCTCGACGGTTCCCGGGTCAGACGGTTCAGATCACGGTTCCAAAAAAATCAATTTTTTTTACAAAGTTTTTATAACTTACATTAAAATTAATAATAAATTCTAATTGGTTATTAAACTATATATAATATTTAATTTCATAAGTATGTTTAAAAAAAAAAAAAAACACACGGCTTGTATAATATTTAATTTCAACCAATCTATATATAATATTTAATTTCATAACTTATATTCTAGATAATTTGTAAGTAAATTAAAGATTATAGTTTTCTAATTGTTTATTTTTTATGATTGATTTGTAAGTAAATTAAACTTATATTTCATATAGTGATTACGAATAAAAGAGTAGGATGTAGTTTATTAATATTTTGTAACATTTAAATTTAATTTGATTAGTCAAAGTGTAACATTTAAATTTAATTTAATTTTGTGCTCTTCCTTGTCACAATAATTTAAATAGTAGTAGTATTTGATTATTTGATTAGTCAAAGTGTTACGATATATTTCAGTCAAAAAGTAATAAGAATAAGAAATATATTAGTATGTTGTGGCACTAGTAAAAACTAAAAAACAACATTTTATGGTATATTAAAATAAAATCAAAAATTTTGAATATATATCCGTTGCCAACCGTCGGTCAAATTGGAAATTGTAATCTTGGGCAAATTTTGAAGGAAAAAGAAAAAGGAAAAAAAACGAAAATTAAAAATAAAAAATATATATAAAACCGCCGGTTCCGGGTCCTCCGGGCCGGTTCCGGCCGGTTCAACCGCCGGTTTTCCGGCCGGTTCCTTGAACCGCCAGTTCCGGGCTGGGCCAGGTCTGTTGGAACCTAAAACCGGGTAGGAACCGTGGAACCGTGGAACCGCCGGTTCCGTGGACCCGTGGAACCGCCGGGTTGGACCCGGGAACCGGCGGGTCCGAACCGGATTTGGAACCGGAACCGCCCACGTCTATGTGTAAGTATCATTTTTTATTTGTGAATTAAATGCTGGGAAGGTGTATTGTGTGTGAAGTGATTTACGAAACAGATCCGTAATCAACGAAATTAATTACGGATTATTAGAATAGAAATAAATAATGCGAAAGAAAAATTTGTATTATTAACTAGATATAGCAACGAAACTATAACCGTATAGAACTAACTCGAATAAAGAATAATAAAAGTATGGTGCATAAAATAAAAGACTAGAGATCAAACCGAGCCGAGTAGTTACTCTTTACTTAAGACAAATTGCTTCGGTATGGTGCCCACGGTGGTAGCAATTGTCTTCTAAAATACAACGACTTAAGTTTCGGATTTAGAGGCACTTCAAAAATCCGAGCTCCGGCGATCTGACTGAGTCCTCCGACTTCTCTTCGACTCAAGAACTAGATCTATATATATTCTTTGTGGTGGAAAAGACAAGAGAAAATTCGATATTTAAACCTTCATCCATGAGGTTCTTTATATAGTGGAGAGGAGTAACCAATGCTCAAATCTGATTGGTTGAACGACACTGGCCGGCCGACTTTTCCCTCAAGAAAAGTCATTATAGCCGACCCTATTATTGCCACGCATATTGGGATTAATTTCGAATTAGTACTTCAGTCTGATTGGTCGGATGATGCACATTTGAATTCTGATTGGTCTGGTGACTCAATTACACGAATTTTTGAATTCTGATTGGTTGAATGACACAGTCACATTGCAAAATTATTTTTGGTTAATTTCTTAAGGAAATTTTGTCCAAAAAATTAATAGTGACATCCGATCTGAGCCGAGCCGAACGGCGGCACGCATGCACATAGAATTATCTAAGTCCTCCTTCATGCACAAAAGTGCTTTGCCCCTTGGGGCACATCCATAAGTGTCATATTAGCACTTAAATATGAAGCTCAAGTCTCCTATCTTTCCAAGGTGGGAGAGTTTGAGTTGATCACACCTTCAACTCCTTTCCCACACATGTTTTACACCAACTTTGCGCATTAATTTCTCATTCACCCGACAATTGAATCGATCGAGTGTTTCCAAATGCAAACATCATCTACTCCTTGAGTAGTATTTTTAGATGTAATAATCTCCTGGTGAATCACACTGGAGCGTATCCGAAATTCGCGCTAAAGTTGACTGTTTCAAACATGTTTCAAACCCTCATTTCACGGGATTCGGCTACTATAACATTAAGTTCTTGGGATTTACAAGTCTGTGATAGTCAATTATATAAAACTTCTTTTACATGCATGATCTTTGATGAAAAGTCAATATAATTTAACGACTGCCCTCTTTATTTTTTGTTCAATAGTTATTGATCTGAAACCCTAGTTAATTTAAAAAAATTCGATTTAGCCTTTTTACGGTCCTCTTAGGTCGATCAAGCAACATTGAAGTCGGTCATGACGAGAAGAAAATCAAACATTGTCCCTGATTCCTCTCGGAGGGGACAAAAAATCGTGCTGATAGGATCAGCGATCTACCAGACTCCATTCTTGGTCATATTATTCTCTTCTCCCTGCAAAAATTGCGGTGGGTACCACCATTCTCTCAAAAAAGTGGAATTTTTTGTGGACAACAGCTGGTAATCTCGATTTTTGTTGCCCTACAAATTACACCGGAGGAGCTGTAGTGGAACAATTTGTCCAGTTCGTTAGCTATGTTTTGCTTCTTAATAAACCTGGTTATTTTAATAAGCTTTCTTTAACCTGGAAAAAAGGATGCATTCCATTCCATGTTCATACATGGATCCCATCTGTGCTGCAGTAGCTAGGGATGTTCACGAGCTTAATTATTGTTCGTGTTGACATTTCTAAGTTACCCATTCATGTGAAATCATGCATGTTTAGCAATGAAAGGCTTAAATCTTTAGAGTTGAAATGCAACATCTGCATCACCTCTGATATTGTGGTTTCACTTCCGAGACTTGAAAGTCTAAAGTTGATTTTAGTTTATTTTCGGAGTGAGAATGTATTTTGCAAACTTTTAGATGGTTGTCCGGTGTTGAAGCACCTCGTCATTCATATGGATATTAGGAAAATGATAAGATATGGTTATGTTGAAACTTGAAATGCTCGAGGAGATCGCATTCAAATTAATGCAGAATATCCTCTGCTAAGTCTGCTTCCTTGAGACATCTTGAACTATGGAAACCAAAATATGCACATAAATATGGAGAAAGACTATGTGTGTGATACGAGGAATGATGCACGAGTTTCTACTTCAAATGCAGGGGTTGAAAGAAATGAAAAAAAATAGTGTCGAAATGCAACATCACTATCATAAATTTCCGTCATTCAATTTTTCATTTTGGGTTGGAGATGGTGGGAAGTGAAGTGACCATTTGAAACAATTAGAATTGATCATGCACAATTCTACATGGCAGAAGATAGCCTTAGGAAGAAATGTGGCTCGCACGTGAATTGTGTTATTCAGGAATTGAGCCAAACCGAATATTTGTTGTTTAAAGTCGAGCTCGTTTAATTTACAAGTATGTTCGTATCCATTGTTTACTAAACAAGTAAAGGAACAATACAAGAAATTCACAGTATCCTTGCGAAAATTATGACTAATTTGTAGAGGTCGGAACATTCCTACGAGGCTACGACATTGTCATAAACAAAGCGCATGAGCTCTTCCTACCTTTAAAAAAAAACTACCAATGAATTTTTTTAAAAAATAATGACCTGGTGGTTAATACTTACACCATGACCATCCTAAAATTAGTGTTCATTGGTACATCGTCAGAAACTTAATGATTTTTAAATAGGAAGTAATAAATAAAAATATAAAATAAAATTAATTATTCAACCCATCATTGTATTTTCATTTCTTCAAATTCCCTTCCCAATTTTTTACTGTAAACCTAGCTGCTCACCAAATCGTCTAGCATAAGAAAAAATGCAATTCATCTCATGAGGCTTTTCAAGTGTGGAAGACGAAGCTCTTCAATTTCACTTCCGGAAAGAAGCACGGTGAAGCTCAAAACGAAATTCATCTCTGCCTCTCTGGCCTGAGTTAGAGTGCTAGACGGTAAGTAATTTTCATCTTTTTCTGGACGAAATTAGTGTAATTGATGCACTTTATAGATACCCTTTTTTCTGGTTTTTCTTTGGTTAATGGATTGGTTTAAGCTGGTTTTGCCTTTCAAGAGGTGAATGGTTGTTAGGTTGTACCCTTTATTTGGAAACCTTTCTTGTAGGGAGTCGAAAGGATTTTCTTTGTGGGAAATAGAGTATTGAATAGCTAATGGGAGTGATTAGGATGAAGCAGTTTGCTTTCTTTAGTTGCAAGGATACATTTAGTCTTTACCTTTTTGAGACATTGTGTCTTGTTGTTTTATGTGACCTCTCTTCGTCTTCGTTGTAGCGTGATAATTTCTTTTGCAAGCTTAGGCCAGTTCACCGCTCGTTAGTACTTATATACCGTTTTCTTTAGAGAGATGCGGTTTACCTGTGGCATGGATATTGTTCTGAGAAATATACTTAATGGCTTGAAGGATGAGTACATTAATGGTTCAGAGGTTTTCTTGAAATTTGCTTCTAGAAATGCAAGAACACCGGGTGTAATTCGATCTCTGTGCACGAAATGCAAGAACAAGCGTTTCAAAAAAATTGAATAAGTAAAATATGAATTACTGAAATTGGGGTATATGTCGAGATATTATGTGTGGACCTCCCATGGAGAAGAAAGAGTGATCGAGCCTCCTAATGTTCATGAGGCAACTGCAACTTACAACCAACTCGACTGGGGAGTTAACTCTTTTGTGGATATGGTGCATGATGTAGCCGGCCCATCGTTCAATGTACCTAGACCAGAATCAATAGAACCCGAGGAGCCTAACAAAAACACAAAATTCTTTAAATTATTGGAATCAACAAAAAAACCACTTTGGTAAGGAAGTGAAGGTTCAATATTGTCCTTAACAACCAAGCTACTAGATATGAAGTCCAAGCATAATGCTTCAAAGAAGTTGTTCAATAATACCCTGAACATCTTTTTGCCCAACTTGCTTGATGGTCAACACCTTAGATACAAAGGTAAGGCTCGTTCCACATTTGGACATGGTCAGGGTGTGCCATTTAAAAGACTCCACTACTTGCCATTGATACCACGATTACAACGGTTATTCGCATCTGAAACTACAGCAAAGTATATGACATGGCATGCAGAACGATCATCAGAAGAACGATTACAAACTCAAATTTTGGCTCAATATAGATAGTATATAATAAAATTAAAAACCTTCATTGTTTTCAAGGAGACGTTTTGAAAGCAAAGGGACGGGCTTTGCCGACTCTTTGTTTCTTCGTTAAATATTTCATTTTTTTAAACAAAATTTCTACGGCTGCTCCTCTGAAACTGTAGTTGGCTTCAATTTATGTGAGTAGATTGTTTTCTTCCTCTTCTGTTGTTTATATAATATTTTTCTCAATATTCTCATTTAATTAGCTGTTTTTCTGCTGAATAAAGTGTAGATTTGTGAAAAAATAATGTCCTACAACATCAAGGTTTTTTGTTTTGTTTGTTTGTTTTTTTGTTTGTTTGTTTGTTTTTTGTTTTGTTATGTTAAAGCATCATCTGTTTCTACGAAAGCATTTCTAACGAGATGTATTTTTGCAGGTATCCTTTTTTGACTTTTTAATCAGAATTTCCATCATCATCCTTCGCAGTTCTTTGCCCTTTTATTGGTGCCTAAATTGATACACCCTATTTAAAGTTATTCAACCCAACGTATAGGGTCCGCTTGGACCCACCACCACAACGACTAGAACCCTATGGATAGCGTAAATTCAACAAGTCTCTTGGGGAGACTCGGACATGGCGCTGATTCCGTAGACAGGATCAGCGATTTACCAGACTCTATTCTTAGTCATATTCTTTCTTTCCTTCCCACAAAGGATGCTGTGGCCTCCCACATTCTTTCAAAAAGTTGGAGTTTTGTGTGGACAGCAATTAGTGATCTCGACTTTCGTTACCATGAAGATCATTGCACTGAAGGCCAATCTCTCAAATCCAATGACTTCGTGGACTTTGTTAACAATGTTTTGTTTCTTCATAAACCTGCGTATTTAAATAGGTTTTCTCTAACATTGGAAACTGAATCTGTTCCCTCCAATGTTGAAGCTCGGATCAATTCTTGGATCCGTGCTGCAGCCGCTAGGAATGTTGATGAGCTTTTTGTTTCCGCTAAGAATTTTAAGCTACCAATTCAAACACAAAGAATGATGTTCAGTTGTGAAGGACTACAATCTCTAGAATTGAACTGTAGCATCTGTATCTCCTCTGAAATTGCAGTTTCTCTTCCAAGACTTGAAAGTCTAAGACTGAGTTCAATTTATTTCAAGTGTGGGAAAGCTTTCGGTAAACTTTTAGGTGGTTGCCCGGTGCTAAAATATCTGTTCATGGATTTCTGTATGGATAATTTGAGTAAGCAAAGTTTTAAATTTGAAACATCTTCTACTTCATTGAGACACCTTGAACTATACGTACATAATAAATGCCCAACAACAAGAGGTGCTATATGCCTTATCATGTTAAATGCTCCTTCCCTTGAGTACATCAAGTTAGAAGATCAAGTATCTTTCCTCTTATCACTACCACCAACTCTTAATTCTTTGGTTGAAGCCAATATCCAACATGCTTCTTTGGATCATCTTAACCTATCTGAGTGTTTCAATTATGTTGTTGAAGCCTTTCAGTCGGCTTTTAAGTGTGCAAAAGCTCTGACCTTATCAGCTCATGTTGTTCAGGTAAGTTATTCAACCCCGACACTCTATTCATTAAGTTCATTAACAGCTGAAGAAGTTTTAATATCTATGTATTGTTTTGAAGATTATCTAACCTTGATGTTTTTTTAGGCTCTTAGTCGTGCCACAGTTAAAATGAGAGCCAAGTTTAAGAGATTGACGAGATTGGAGGTGACAATTGATCGGAACCATTGGAGTTCATTACAAGACTTCATAAAGTTATCATACGGTTTAGAAGTTCTCACTATTAAAAAGGTTTGATTACGGTGTCTACTTAATTAGCTAGATCAACAACATAACATACATAAACTTGATTTCTAATGTTGTGAATTTGTTTTCTCTGTTATGATCAGGACCGTGATATGAGTGAGAACTACCTTAACAACTCAAACTGGGAGCAACTTGATCTGGTTCCCAGATGTTTGTCAAACAGCTTGAGGACAGTTTCGTTTGGTGATTATTATGGTCATCACGATGAGCTTGAAATGGTATCTTACATTTTAAAGCATGGAAGCGTCCTAAATGTTATGAAGATATGTTTTGAAGAATCAATTAGTGACTTTGAAACAAAGTTTGAGATGGTCAAGAAGATATCCAAGTTTCCCAGAAAGTCACCTGTTTGTGAAGTTGAATTTTGTTAGAAATATGGGTTGAGCACGATCCATTATAATAATATGGTCAGCAAGTGATATTATGGAAAATTCCATCGAATGATGTATTCCCAAAGAGGAAAGGTAGGTAATGCAATATTGGTGATTTAGTTTGATGCTGCTGCAAATTTTTAGTTATTCAGACATTATTAATCATATAAACTCGTTGCAAGTTGCAATGGTGAATGTTATGTTCTATCGGCTTATCCGTTCCTTTTCCCTTTCCTTTTTTCTTTTTCTGCTGTTTTATGCCTGTAAATATGGATCACTGCTGCAGTAGCCAGGGGTGTTCATGAGCTTTTTGTTTCTGTTGACATTTCTAAGCTACCCATTCATGTTCAATCCTCTGAAGTTGTGTTTTCAATTCCAAGACTTAAATTTAATTTCCGAGCGAGGACATGTAACTAATTACCTAGCTTTTGATTTTTTTCGCTCAATGCATATGGTTTTGTTTAATGTCATTACACATAGATATATCATGTAATGCTATTCATTTGGAGGTCTTGACTTTTGTAGGTTTGGCCACAATCAAAATTGTAACAAATTTTAAGATTGGATGTGATAATAATTGGAACTATTGGTCTTCATTGCAAGACTTCATACTGTAAAGTCTGTAATGGGTTTTAACCTTTTTTCGATTACTTTGTACTTTGTAATTTAACTTTCATCTTTTGTGGGGTGGAATACGAACAAGTTAACCAAGAGTAGTTCTTGATGACGTTGATGCCTTGAAGATGCTTTTGATTATTTTTCCTCGTAAACCCGAGTTTTAGCCTCTTTTTTTGTTTTTCTCTTATTCTGGTTTTTTCTTTGTTGTAATTTATCTTTATCCATATTTAAAAAAATTGAATATATTCTTAGTAGCATTTTATGTTTTACCCGAGTTTTAGCGTCCAAGACTGCATCTTTTCTGGGAAAAAAATTGAATAAAAAACGCGTCCGGGAGGGTTTGAACCTCTGATGTCCGGATCTGTGGCTACCTTCCCAAATACCGAGTCCTTATCCGGACATGGGAAGCTCGACACGTGACATTTAGAGTAAATCCTAAATCCCACGTAAGCTTCGTGTCATATCAGAGAAATAAAAGATTTGTGCGGAAGAAAACAAGCTGAAGACTCGGAAAATAGAAACTCTGGGTCTTCTAACCATTAACGAGAGAAGAACTGCTGTCAAACTAAATCATAAATAACTAAAAGCAAAACTATTATCCATTTCAACTCACTTGTCCAAAAAGAAGGAACAACTATAAAAGGAAACTACAACATAAGCAACTCCGTTGCTCCATCCTAAGCTAGCACTCCAAGTTCGTCGTCAAACCCAGCAATCTAAAGCTGTCGGACAATTTAGAACTTCTTATAGTAACTAAGGTTAGTTAACATTGTCCACGGAGAAAACTTGAATATAGCAACAATATAAAACAAATGTTGTTCTCAAGTGCCTGTCAAACAGTTTGAAGACAGTTTCAATTGGTTCTTATGATGGTTATGATGATGAGCTCGAAATGAAAGATCACATTTTAACACATGGAAGTGTCCTCCAAATTATGCAGATTCGTTTTGGTGAATCGGTTAGTGACTTCCAAAGAATGTTTGAGCTGGTCCGGAGGAGATATCTCTGTCCCCCAGAATATCCTATTTGTAAAGTCAACTTTTCTCTTCAAGAAAATAAGTGAAGAGGTCAAACATTTAAGTGAATAGTGTCATTTGACTTAATCTTATAATGAGTTGAGCCTTTTAAAGTGATAATAACTAGTAGACTTGATCCTATAGTGAATAGAGAAAGTATTCTACTTGTTTACCCAATTATGCCATCATATAGGTTGAAGTGAAACAACATAGCCATTCTTACGGTTCTGAAGTTGCTATAGCCTAGCTACATGTAGCATTCACAGTGAAAGATGGAACATGAGGGACAGAGAGTTTAATTCTTGCGCCATTTCGTATCAGGTCGTGCTTCTTTCCGCATCTTTTACTATCAATACTATGAATATTTTCCATTCCATACAGATGTTTGCTGCTTCAAAATTGAACAAGATCTGCCCATTTGACTTGCTCTTGAAAGATGGGGATGCTTCTAACATTTGTGGTGGTTTTGTGATCCTTTTTCATTACAATGCAAGTTCATTTTTTATTGACTTGTTTTCAAGCTGTTTTACTCAACATCATACACCCTTCTCAGTTCTCATGTTTTCTGTTCTACATCACGAATATGGTGAAGGCAGAGGTGATTATTCTATATTTTTCCTTTTTATATTGTGATTTCAAACATCTTTTATTGTTTTGGTAATGTTAAATGTTCAAGCCTCTCTGTTCTCATGTTTTGTGGATTTTTTTATATTAAGTAGGTGATTATGGTAATTTCTCAACGTTCACGATTGTGCTAAGGATCTTTTTTGTTTTATCGGTTCATTTGTGCATGTTTTAGACACATAATGTAGTGAAATGAGTTAAAACGAGTATCTTGACCCTACCCTAGGACTCCTGGTTGTATTTGTTGACCAACAAGTGAATTTCATTCTTTCTTAAACCATTGAATGTGATTTTTTCTTCTTAGTGGAATTAACTCCCTTATGATATTCCCGGATAATCATGTTAGTAAAATTCAACATCTAGGATCATCAAACAAGTACAATATCACATGTTACAAGTAATCATAGGATGATTTAAGAGATAAACTGTAAATGATAATTGAAAGATATTAATGAATATTTTGAGAGATCTTGAATGAGTTTTTTCTTGATCCATGTTAAGGTTGATTGATTTTTAGCCTTTCATAACAATTTGCTTGAGTGCACATTTAAAGTTATGGATTTTGAACCTTGATATCTTGAAAAATGACTGATGGATGGAACTTAAGTAGTGTATCAATAAAAAGCTACTATTGTACAATGGTCTTTATTGCATTTGATCTCTCTTCCCCTTTCAGACTAATGGCACAAAAAAGATAACAATGTATTGGACAATTGTATTGGAACCAAAAACCTTCGATTCTTCCGTACGTGTTTCTTTTATCTTAATATTAGAAGCCATTAGAATTTTGGAAAAGTTGTGATACAAGAGTCGTGGCTTAACGCCCTGATCCAAAACTCGCACGATATTTCTGGATTCAGACTCGCTCTGCCATGAGATCAACAATTTGAGACATAGTTCTTGAGTTTTAGGTTTGAAGTGAATCAATTATTTAATTATTTAATGCTTATGTAGTAATACCTTATATGTTCTTTGCTTGCTTTAGAAATCTTGAGGAATTTATATGCTGCAACTGTCATAAGTACAAGCCTATTGGTTTGTTTTATTGTGAAATTTCTGTTGTGTTTTTGTCAGATTTTCACCTATAAAATGTTTTAACGCAACGATAAGATATTTTGCCTAGGGTTTGAAACATGCAAGCAATGTCTAAATAAGGAAATCGAGTGGATCAAGAAAATGTGCTGAAGTTACTTAACGTTGATGCTCGATGTTGTTAACTCCCTACAAGATGAAGGAAGACTATGGAGAGAGTAAGCAGCTAAAGTGATGTGATCGAAGATGAGACGTTTTGGCTTGGAGTCCACTTACGTTATCATTTATCCCACATTGTTTTCGTGGAAGATTTTATTAGAATTTATTAGTATTTATTTCTTTTATTTTTGTTTTTATTTTTGTTAAATAAGTTTGTCCCACATTGATTTGGGAGTAGTTTATTTGTTTTATACTAGCCTATAAAAAGGCTTTAGTTGTAATCTTTTTTAGGAGACAAATTTTGATATATTATATTTGAAGCTTTTAAGCTTTGGTGAGTTTTCTCACGTTGGTTTTGGTGGATTCCAAACCGTTGTTTGGTGGATTCCAAACGGGACTTATCGAGGTTGTGAGCGAGCCTTGTGGGTGTCCATTATACCAAGGTTTTTGGTTACGGGTTAACCAAAGGTCGAGGTGCTCGTTTTATTGGTGCCTTCAGTCGGTCCTTCGGCAATTTCGGATCTGATTCGATCACGGATCACATCAGTTGGTATCAGAGACAGACACTGACGGTATCCAAATATCCTTTTTTTTTCTTACCTGCGTTTTTTTCTTTCCTTTCGTTATCAAAAAAAAAAAAAAAAATCCCAGCAAATTTTTTTTATTTCCTGCTTCCTGTTCTTATTATTCCCCAAAAAAAAAACCCCAATTACTAGCCTGCTTCCTTTGCCTTCGTAATATTCAAACTTTTATTTAAAAAAAAAAATTCCAGCAATTGTAGACCAAGAAATTCTGCCGATTTGCTTTTCCCTATTTGATTTTTTCCTATTCTTTTCCGGATTGGTTGACTCCCAAAATAAATTTATTACCTTCGGTCATACTCACAAAGTGGCCAGACATAAAGTTTACTTTGCAATACCAATAAGAATTCATCTCGTCTCTGGTGATGATTCGGTGAATCACAGCGTGTATATATTTTTGGTATTACTATTGTTGTTGGGATTATTGGTGAATTTAGCTCTTGAGTAATGTTAAAGAAGAGTCCTATGGATGTCTATTATCGGAATTTTGATGATATGATGGATCAACATTTGGAGAAAATAGAACGACGTTTTGATGATATGATGGATGAGATGAGGAATATGTTAAAGGGAGTGGCGAGCAATCTTATCATGGTGGTAGAGATACCACGTGGTAGAGATAATCGAGGTAGAGGAAACCGGGGTGGTACTGATATGGTTAAGAAAAATTCTATAGAGGTGTTTTCAGTATTTTGCGGTCATTGTAAAGGGAGTGGTCATCACTATTATGATTGCCCTGATTTATTGCAAGAACTACGTAGAATCGACGAGGAAGCTCGTTTGAAACATGAATCAGCACGAGAAAAAGACTTGGTTGAAGCAAAAAACGAAGAGATTGTTAACACTCGAGAAGAATAGTTGAAAAACAATGAAGATAAGAGTGTGGCGGGGATACATGTTGCACAAGAATGTGATGTTGAGAAGAAGAATGATGTTGTTGGAGCAGAATTGGTGGATGTAGTCCAAGAGTCGATCGTGGCAGGGGCGATCTCTGAGGCAAAGGGTGAAGTTGGTCCTACTTCACCGACTACTTGCTTGAGTTTTATTGTGTCTTCTTTTCAGGCACATGATGATCATCCAGTTGAGGTCCACCCTAAGTTATTTGATCTGCCCACTCCAGGCCCTACATTGCCTATGGATGTTCTTGTTCCGGTAGACATTGGTGGCAAACCGGAGCACACTTTCATTGATCCTTTTTGCGGTTTATCCGATTCTCATCCCTATGATTATGTTCTTTGCTCCAATGAACATTATTTGCATTGAGCACTCACGACATTACTATGCATTGGTTTCTTGGTGATGTCTTCATCATCATATCGACGCTCTATTGATTTGAAGCCGTATTTATGCCTTGTATTTGATCCAGGCATCTCATTGGTGTTTGTTATTGGCTCGGCCTGTTTTGTCCTTGTTGCTACTTTCTACGACATCCTTCCGATTCGAGGTGAATCCTTTCCAACTGAGGAGGAATGATGTGAACGAAGATGAGACGTTTTGGCTTGGAGTCCACTTACGTTATCATTTATCCCACATTGTTTTCGTGGAAGATTTTATTAGAATTTATTAGTATTTATTTCTTTTATTTTTGTTTTTATTTTTGTTAAATAAGTTTGTCCCACATTGATTTGGGAGTAGTTTATTTGTTTTATACTAGCCTATAAAAAGGCTTTAGTTGTAATCTTTTTTAGGAGACAAATTTTGATATATTATATTTGAAGCTTTTAAGCTTTGGTGAGTTTTCTCACGTTGGTTTTGGTGGATTCCAAACCGTTGTTTGGTGGATTCCAAACGGGACTTATCGAGGTTGTGAGCGAGCCTTGTGGGTGTCCATTATACCAAGGTTTTTGGTTACGGGTTAACCAAAGGTCGAGGTGCTCGTTTTATTGGTGCCTTCAGTCGGTCCTTCGGCAATTTCGGATCTGATTCGATCACGGATCACATCATAAAGCTATGAATTATCATTGGGGGAATCCTTCAACTTGACCAATTATTAGTTTTTTTATTTTCGGTAACTCCCCCAAGCGCAACTACCGTTACTTTTGAATATATCTAGAGAAATTTGATCTATGCTTTCAACTCTTGAATATCAATTTGATTGAGATGTTGTTTATGTTAACCCTGTCTTTTTGTGAGATTCTTGAAATTTATGACATTGATGCCCATGTTATTACTTTACTCATATATATCCCCGACAAATGTATTATGTTCCAAAAAATTGTCATAAAAACAAAATGACTATGTACCATACAATTGTTGCAAAAATAATGAAAATAAAAACAAATCGGTAAATGTCTGTTTAAAAAACTGCGGCATATGGAACAAATATAAAGTGCCATAAAAAATTTCATTCTAAAAGAAAAAGTGTCGGCAAATTTACCACAAAGAAAGTGCAAAGTGACGGATAAACCGCCTTAAAAGAAATTCGACACATTAGGAAAGTGTCGACAAGGTGCCGCAAAAACAAAATCCAACACTTTCACTAAGTGCCATATAATTGCCACAAAATTTTACCGACGGAACAAAAAAGTGCCGCAAACATTGCCGACGTCAGTATTCACGACACTTACATAAACGCCATTTCATGTGTCGTGATTGTTTTTTTACGGCGCTTAGTTCCTATTGGCCTGGCATTTATTTTGCGCCGCAAAAAGCCTAAAATGTTGTAGTGCATGTTGTCTTCTTCACAACCTCATCAGGAGGGAAATGCCCGATGATCTTATAATGGACGAAGTGGATGCATTTCTAGATGGACAAGTGGATGACCAAGATGATATAATGAATCAGGTCGAACCTTCACAGCAATGGACTGATTGGCGTGATCAAATCGCTCATGAGATGTGGAACATAAGCCACCCTTCATAGGCGCATGTCAAGATATCAACTTATGCAACATAATTTTTTGTGATGGTAGTTATTTTGCCTAGTAATTTGCACTATGTTGCATTTTTTGGATAGGCTAGTCTTAAGAATAGCAAGTGAAAATAATTTTGTTCGGCACATGGTGAATATTAATTGTGGTACGATAAGGTGGTATGTTTTTAATGGAATATAATTATGTAATGCAATGATGTATAACGTGGTATGTTTTTCAATGGAATATAATTTTTTGTTTTGGGTAACAATGGTATGTAATTTTGAATGGAATGTAATGCAATTATCCTTTTTTTGGTGTAGTGCCAATGTGTTGAAATTATTAATAAAATGTGCAAGGTTTTCAAAAAAAAAAAAGTAAAAAAATCACCCACCCCACCTACCCCACCCCTACCCACCCCACCATCCACCTTCCTTCACCACCACCCACTCTCCCCACCTCGCTCATACCCACCACCCACGTGTTTTGTCAATTTCATTCAATTCCTTACATTTTCCGAGGTAATGAAAATGGACTGTTTTCATTCCGTTGGAATAAAATTTCATTCTATTCCGTTACCTTATAATTATACACAAACACTGGAAAAGTCATTTCATTCCATCCTATTCCTGAGACATACAGAATTGGAATTATCATTGTAAAAAAACGTTGAAATTTAAATTTATTTCCATCAAACCTTCTATTTTTCCAAACAAAGGATTGGTAAATTTTCATTTTATTATACCAATAACAAATGTTGGAATTGAATGACGATATTCTAGTATCATGCATAACAAACACAGGAATGGAATTAATTATTTCTTTCCATTCCTGTCATTTTATTCCATTCCATTTCATTCATGCTTAACAAACAAGCAGGTACGTTTGGATTGCTTGAATGGAAGGGAATAAAATGCTTTTTTCATTCCATCATTTTGGCGTGTTTGGTTGCGAGAGAATGGAATGAGTTTTCATTCCATTGGAATGATTTTTTTTTACCATTTTCATTCCATCAAAAAATGGATGGAATAGACGGAATGGTTTGATGGAATGAAATGTAAACATAACCTAGTGATAAAAAATCAACGACCACCGCCCGTCCTCCCGCAACCTCCCGTGGCACCTGCCCATCCCATTGCAATCCACCACTACCACCCTCCACCACCGCCGTCTACCCTGTCACCACCCTCAGCACAACTTGTCACCATCGATCCCCCATCATAACCCAACCCACAACCATCACAACCCATCACCATCACCGCCGCCGCTGCTATAACAACCAATGGTATCGCACACCACAACGACCACCATCACCACCACCACATCCACCACACACCACAACCACCAAAATCACCACCCCCTCAACCACCACTATCGCACACCACAACCACCACTGTTTAGGGTCAAATTGTATGATTTTTAACGATATATTTTCTATCAATTTCCCCCATATATGGATGTTTTCCATAGAAATCGAGCGTTATATTGAAATATTGAGTAAATGATGTTTTTAAGAGTTAAATTGCAAAACGTAACGAATTATGTGCTTAAATGATGAATTTATATTATTTTGGAATTATGTTACGCTTTGGTATGTTTGATCCTCTTGTAGATACTCATTGATGATGGAAAAGATGATTTTAGAGAGCTAAATTCGAAGTTGGAAAGAGCTAAAGAGATTTATGGAAGATTGGAAGATTAAGGAAAGAAATCAAGTTTGTGATCTTAATTTGGGTGGCGTCCAAAGAAGTGTGGCGGCGTCCACTGGAGCGAAATCAGATCAGAGAGTTCAGAAACTTACCGGACGGGCATCCAGAGGAAGTGGACGGGCGCCCAAGGCTTGAATGATCACCCCATGTGCTTAGCTTGCAAAAATAAATATCTTGGATATTTTTCGGGAATATTCCAAGATATTCCCTTGGATATTTATTTGATCACAAAATAAATATCCTTGATATTTTGATCACCAAACTTGGTGATTAAGGCTTTCAAAATATCCCATGTAACAACATGTTTTGAGTCCTAAAAGATGGATTTTTGAGGAAGAGAAGAAGATGCCACGAGTTTACGAGATCAACGGATCAATATTTTCCAACGCACTTCTACCGTAACCTATTTTCGATGGAAATTTGACCCGACTTAGAGGCATTTTCAGGGGACGAGGTCTTGATGAAAGTTGTAGATACCGAAATGAGCTTTCCAACGCATTTTGAATCACGTCAATCGGATGTCTACAACTCAAATTATGATTTTTTCTTCCAAACAGCTGAAATTTGGACGAATTGGGAGATATTTGGCTCATTTCCTTGCATGTTACCTTCAATGATGGCAAAGATTCCTCCCAAACAAACTCCACATGCTTGTAACTAACTCTTGCATGACTCATCACCCCTACCCACCATCTCCTACCCACCATATCCTAACAAACTAACAAACTCCAAACCTCACTCCAAGCCTCCATAACAAACTCATCATGACTCCCAAGCTACACATAACAACCTCCTAGCCTCCCTCAAATGCTACCTCCTTATACACCTCCCATTATATATACACACCTCCATCACCACAAAAATACACACTACCATTCACCTAAAAAGAGCGGCCGCACTTTCGAGGGGTTTGAGGCCGATCACCCGAGCCTTGTGCTCGGGTGATCCGGGTTAGATTAGGATGTTTTTTTTTTTCTCGTTTTTTTTCATCGTTGATGCTTGAAGATCAACCCTTGTATGAACTATGTGAGTTTAATCTCTTTTTAATTTATTCAATCTCTAGTTTATTTTTATGATCTTTAATTTATTTTGTATCCTTCTATGATTATGATGCTATTGTGTGAACTATATCGAGAGATTGTTTACTAATCGTTGTCTAACGCCGATGAGAATCGTTGTTAGGCTAGATCACCATAGAAAGATAGGATTTTTAATCGTTAATTCGTGACAAGTTAATCGGTTAATTATCTAGGTTGTTAGATTCTAAAATACGAGAGTTAACTTGAATCTACACCTTCGTTTTGTATGGAATATTGGTCTCAACATTCGGAAGAGGAGAGATCGATAATTGAATTCACTAAGGAATTAGGAATTCATAGTTTGGGAAACGGATTCACTAAGAGATTAGGAATTTGTATCTCGTGTAAAGGTGAAACCACAATTTGAATTAAAATCATGAGATGAACTAGGATTGAGATCACTTAGTTTGTATTTTGTTTGATCCCATGTATATTTAGCTTAGGTCGTTTTTATTGTTCTTAGCTTAGATTTATCTTATTTGTTCTATGTTTGTATTTCCTTTATTTGTTTTCTTGAGTGATAATTTAGAGGAATTAATAAAATTAGATTCATGACCCAATTCCTGTGGATCGACTCCCTTACTCATTACGCTTTACTAGCAATTACCCGATATTCGGTCGGTTAGGAGTTAGTTTGCATATAGGTTAGGGTTTTATAAATTGTTTTTGTTTAGTGATGCAAAATCCTCCGAACAAAATGGCGCCGTTGCCGGGAATTGGTGTTTTGTTGAATTTAGTTGAGTTAATTTATCTATTTTGTTACGATTTATTTTCTTTCAATAAAAGTAGCGTTAAACAAATTGAGAGTTTTATTTTTGCCGTGTTTCGATGACCGTAGGTTAAGAATGTGCAAAAGTTTTTTACTCGATTTGTGAAGCGTGAAGTGTAATCTAATCTTAACCTTGTGTGCTCTATGCTAAAATTTGATGTAATTTCTTTGTGATGTATGATTTGTTTGGGTTGATGATCTCTGTGTTTTTCCCGCATTCGTACTTACATTTGCAAAATTCGATGCTTGGACGGGCGTCCAAGTAAGTGAACGCCGCTTCGTCGGCCCACAACATGTGAGGTGAGCAGCGCCTGGATTGTTGAACGGCCGCCCTGTGCAAAAAAGTATCAACTCGCATTCGCATTCGTTTTCAAGAACCAGACGGGCGTCTGTCTTCACCGAACGCCCGTCCGATCTATTTTCATGGCAAACGAAGCGTCGCCTGCTTGGGCGACGACCAGGTTCCAATTTCTCTTAACTTGATTTTTAATGCTTTATTTGACTTGGATACTTTCATACGAGCTTCGTGGCTAATTTCTTTTACGTAGATGTTCGAGCGTGCATGTTTACATCTTTCCATCTACGAATCCATGTTAAGTAATTGATTTATTTTTATATACATGATTCATTCATGCATGTTATAGCTAATGTCGGTTCTCGTATGCTATAATCGTTTTAGTGTTATTTAGTAGCTAATGTCGGTTTCCGTATGCTACATATCGTTGTGATGAATCTTGTGAGCGTTAAGACTTATGTGCTTTCTTTTTATTTTTGTAACTCATATGGGTAGCTATTGTCGGTTTTCCGTTGCTACCATCTTTGGCTTATGAGTTATATTTGTTTAGTATAGCTCTTTGTTGGTTTTCCATAATGCTATCACCTCTTGACGAGTCTTAAGCGCGTCATTAATCGCATGTAATGAATAATCTTATCGTTTATCGTAAACTATCATTATTTGGTACGCGTTTATTACATACATGTTTCGTTGCAAATAAATGGGCTAGTTTTCTTTCTTTTATTTTCCGTTATTTTTGCATACCATTTAGATGCATATCACTTAGGTGCATTTCATCTAGTTGCATTTGTTTTTCTATTTTTTTCCTTTTATTCTTTTTAGAGTGTAGTAATTCATCGGTTTCTCGTAATACTACCTCGCTTTTTTTTCCATGATGGTTACTGTTGGTTTTCCATATGCTATCATTATTTTATTATTGCATATCATGTAGATTGCATTGTAATATATTTTCATGTAGTTGCACTTAGCCCTACTGTTTTGTAATGTTCCATGTATATGTCCATCCTTATATGAGCTTAATCTGAAAAAAATCTCTATGACTTCTTTTCCATGTGTTTTACATGTATAACCCTTTGTTCCCCGAGATGTTTCTGTGTTTTTCAAGTGGTGCAGGTACCATTCATCATCATTTTTGTCAAGCTACTTTGGAAGTCGTTCTTTGGAAAAGGACTTCATATGACATCACCATTGTTGTCCTCTTCACCACTCTTGAATCAATACCAAATCACCTAAGTCCCTAAATTTTATTTCTGTACAACTTGAGGACAAGTTGCAATCTAAGTGTGTGGGGAGGAATGATCGATATGTATCTACACTCATTTGCTTTATTCTATGCGAAAATGAGCTAAATTTTCAAATTTTTGTTTTGTCCCAGTGAGCATTGCATGTCTTTATTTGAGTTTTATATCATTGAGGCGTTATTTTGCATATTTAGTAAATTTAGTTGTTTCACCCAACACTATTTTTCACATGCCATAGTGAATGATGAGCTATAAAATAAAAAGCTATACCCTTTTTGGATTAGTGATTTTTGATTTTCTTATAAGTCGTGTACTTAGTGCTAACGTATATATCGTGAGATTTATAATAGTTTATGTTTAGATCCAGTATGATATAATGTGAATATCGAAGGTTTGAATGTGATAAGTGAAGCGTAACTAAAGTCTTTGAAAAAATAATAATGAATAAATTGTTTACTTGAGGTGTTATGCTCGGTGGTCATTAGAAAAAAATAATTTTTACCATCGCTAGCCGTAAATCTCTAAGTAATCACATAAATAAATGGGTGTGTCGAAAGCTAGTCGATGATTGGAGTGAGGTAGGGCATTATCACGAAATGTCCTATACCACTATGATGATTAAAAGCTCACGGACAGTTAGAAGAAGCTAACCTATGATTTGAGTAAGGTAGGGTGTTATCCCGAAACATCCTATTCTACTATGACGGGAAAGAGCTCATTCTAATGTGCGTATAAAAGTGAAAGAAAAAAATTAATTAAAGACTTGGTTATCGTTAATCTTATACCTAGTATAAACTAAAAGATATCTTTGTAGGATTATCCTCTCGAGTATGTCGAAAAGGTCCTAGATGTATTCTATCATATTTTTCGGATATATCACGTTTTGTAGGGTACATCTTGTAAGTGTCATTTGTATCTAGTTGAAGGGGGGTATTAGCTAGTTTTGCTTGAATCAATTTCAAGTGTGGATTTAGTGGAAATTTATTATGGATAAGCACACACACACTTGGGCGAACCTCTAAACTATTGAATATGTTTTATATTTGCTAAGATGTTTATTTATCTCGAGCTATGTTATTGTTTTGTTTTGCTCGGGGACGAGCAAAAAGCTAAGTGTGGGGGTATTGTTTAGGGTCAAATTGTATGATTTTTAACGATATATTTTCTATCAATTTCCCCATATATGGATGTTTTCCATAGAAATCGGCGTTATATTGAAATATTGAGTAAATGATGTTTTTAAGAGTTAAATTGCAAAACGAATGAATTATGTGCTTAAATGATGAATTTATATTATTTTGGAATTATGTTACGCTTTGGTATGTTTGATCCTCTTGTAGATACTCATTGATGATGGAAAAGATGATTTTAGAGAGCTAAATTCGAAGTTGGAAAGAGCTAAAGAGATTTATGGAAGATTGGAAGATTAAGGAAAGAAATCAAGTTTGTGATCTTCATTTGGGTGGCGTCCAAAGAAGTGAAGCAAGCGCCCACTGGAGGAAATAAATCGATCAGAGAGTTCAGAAACTTACCGGACGGGGCGTCAGAGGAAGTGGACGGGCGCCCAAGGCTTGAATGATCACCCCATGTGCTTAGCTTGCAAAAATAAATATCTTGGATATTTTCGGGAATATTCCAAACATATTCCCTGGATATTTATTTGATCACAAAATAAATATCCTTGATATTTTGATCACCAAACTTGGTGATTAAGGCTTTCAAAATATCCCATGTAACAACATGTTTTGAGTCCTAAAAGATGGATTTTTGAGGAAGAGAAGAAGATGCCACGAGTTTACGAGATCAAGCGGATCAATATTTTCCAACGCACTTCTACCGTAACCTATTTTCGATGGAAATTTGACCCGACTTAGAGGCATTTTCAGGGGACGAGTCTTGATGAAAGTTGTAGATACCGAAATGAGATTTCCAACGCATTTTGAATCACGTCAATCGGATGTCTACAACTCAAATTATGATTTTTTCTTCCAAACAGCTGAAATTTGGACGAATTGGGAGATATTTGGCTCATTTCCTTGCATGTTACCTTCAATGATGGCAAAGATTCCTCCCAAACAAACTCCACATGCTTGTAACTAACTCTTGCATGACTCATCACCCCTACCCACCATCTCCTACCCACCATATCCTAACAAACTAACAAACTCCAAACCTCACTCCAAGCCTCCATAACAAACTCATCATGACTCCCAAGCCTACATAACAACCTCCTAGCCTCCCTCAAATGCTACCTCCCTTATACACCTCCCATTATATATACACACCTCCATCACCACAAAAAATACACACTACCATTCACCTAAAAAAAGAGGCAGCCGCACTTCTGAGGGGTTTCAAGGCCGATCACCCGAGCCTTGTGCTCGGGTGATCCGGGTTAGATTAGGATGTTTTTTTTTCTCGTTTTTTTTCATCGTTGATGCTTGAAGATCAACTCTTGTATGAACTATGTGAGTTTAATCTCTTTTTAATTTATTCAATCTCTAGTTTATTTTTATGATCTTTAATTTATTTTGTATCCTTCTATGATTATGATGCTATATATTGTGTGAACTATATCGAGAGATTGTTTACTAATCGTTGTCTAACGCCGATGAGAATCGTTGTTAGGCTAGATTACCATAGAAAGATAGGATCTTTAATCGTTAATTCGTGACAAGTTAATCGGTTAATTATCTAGGTTGTTAGATTCTAAAATACGAGAGTTAACTTGAATCTACACCTTCGTTTTGTATGGAATATTGGTCTCAACATTCGGAAGAGGAGAGATCGATAATTGAATTCACTAAGGAATTAGGAATTCATAGTTTGGGAAACGGATTCACTAAGAGATTAGGAATTTGTATCTCGTGTAAAGGTGAAACCACAATTTGAATTAAAATCATGAGATGAACTAGGATTGAGATCACTTAGTTTGTATTCTGTTTGATCCCATGTATCTTTAGCTTAGGTCGTTTTTTATTATTCTTAGCTTAGATTTATCTTATTTGTTCTATGTTTGTATTTCCTTTATTTGTTTTCTTGAGTGATAATTTAGAGGAATTAATAAAATTAGATTCAACAATTTGACCCCTGTGGATCGACCCCTTACTCATTACGCTTTACTAGCAATTACCCGATATTCGCGCGGTCGGTTAGGAGTTAGTTTGCATATAGGTTAGGGTTTTATAAATTGTTTTTGTTTAGTGATGCAAAATCCTCCGAACAACCACCATCACCACCACCACCACATCCACTACTATCGCACACCTCACATCATCCTCCGCCACCCACCCCTGCTTGCTACACTCGTTATCATACACGCTCATCACTCACCATGTTATTTGTCACATCTAATACAATATTACATATTATTCCATTGCATGTCAAACATAGGAATGTAATCGGTTTCATTCCATTTCATCATTTTCATTCCATTCCGTTACATCCAAACGCACCCTAAGAAGAATAATAATAAAAAAAATTGGTCGATAAACTTTTTTTTCCTTTGTTTTCTCCTTCTATTTCCTTTTAAAAAATTGCATTAATTGTTACAGTAAATTAATCAAATAGTAATCAAACCATCTTTTCGACGATATCAAATGCATATAAATATGTCCCGTTGATTTCCTTCCTTATATTATCCTCCAAAACACAATTACGTAATTAATTACTTTTTGGGGATTTAGGGTTCCATCACCTGTAACTTAAACACAATTATATAATATACTTGGTGATTACTTCATATATAGCAATTATATATATCACGCTTCCTCAAAAAAAAAAAAAAAAAAAAAAAAAAAAAAAAAAAAATTTATATATATCACGAAACTTATAGAACCCTAAAAATCCCAATCACCCTACAAATCAAATTTCATTATGAACAAAATTTATATAGTTATTACTTCTCTGAAATTGGAGAGGCTTCATTGCATGTCAGTAAATGAATTTATTCCTGATTTATAAGCTGCTTATGTATTAGTAGTATACTATGAAATTTGTCTCTCGTTTTTTTTTTTTTTTTTTTTTTTTTTTTTTTGCTGAATAATTAATTGTAAATTGGTGAAAAAAAGGCGTGAAGAGTCTATTATATGAAACTTTTTTTTTTCATGAATGAATTACCAAATAAATAATGATATGATAGATATTATTTCTCTAATTCTTGAATGCAGAATTTGTTATTTCTTGAATGAATTACCAAATAAATAATGATATATTACAATTGTACTGGAGTGGTTCGTTCAATCGTAGCTGAATATCATTCAAAATGATTACTTTTCATGATATGAACTTGCCAAACTACTTTATTAATTAAGTCCTCGATCTGTACCAATTGTTTGATATATTACTGTTGATATATTTTTCGTTAGTGCATCATCTGTATCTTTTCTAACGATTTATTTTTTGCAGGTATCCTTAATTTGTGACTTTTTCATCAGAATTTCCATCAGCATCGTCGCGCGCGGTTCTTACTTCTTAGCCCTTTTATTGGAGCCTGAATTGATACAACAAGTCTCACCACAACATACAGGCCGGCTGGGTCCGCTTGGTCCCACCACAACGACTGCTAGAACCCTATGGATAGCATAAAATCAACAAGTCTCCCTGGGAGACACGGACATTGTGCTGATTCCGTTGACAGGATCAGCGATTTACCAGACTCGATTCTTAGTCATATTCTTTCTTTCCTTCCCACTAAGGATGCTGTGGCCACACACATTCTTTCAAAAAGTTGGAGTTTTGTGTGGACTGCAATTACCAATCTCGACTTTCGTTACCATGAAGATCATTGCACTGAAGGCCAATCTCTCAAATCCAATGACTTTGTGGACTTTGTTAACAATGTTTTGCTTCTTCATAAACCTGCTTATTTAAATAGGTTTTCTCTAACATTGGAAAGTGAATCTGTTCCCTCCAATGTTGAAGCTCGGATCGATTCTTGGATCCGTGCCGCAGTCGCTAGGAATGTTGATGAGCTTTTTGTTTCCGCAAAGAATTTTAAGCTACCAATTCAAACACAAAGAATGATGTTCGGTTGTGAAGGACTACAATCTCTAGAATTGAACTGTAGCATCTGTATCTCCTCTGAAATTGCGGTTTCTCTTCCAAGAGTTGAAAGTCTAAGTCTGAGTTCAATTTATTTCAAGGATGAGGAAGCTTTCTTTAAAGTTGTAGGTGGTTGCCCAATGCTAAAATACCTGTTCATGGATTTCTATATGGATAATTTGAGTATGTGTGTATTTAAATATTATATATCTTCTACCTCCTTGAGACACCTTGAACTATACGTACATAATAAATGCCCAACAGCAAGAGATGCAGTATGCCTTATCAAGTTAAATGCTCCTTCCCTTGAGTACATCAAGATAGAAGATCAAGTATCTTTCCTCTTATTACTACCGCCAACTCTTAATTCTTTGGTTGAAGCCAATATCCAACTTGCTTCTTTGGATACTCTTAACCTATCTCTAATTTGTGTCAATTATCTTGTTAAAGCCTTTCTGTCGTCTTTTATTTGTGCAAAAGCTCTGACCTTCTCAGCACATTCTATTCATCGAGTAAGTTATTACACTCTATTTATTATAATATCTAGCTATGTATTGTTTTGAAGATCAACTAACCTTGGTTTTTTCTTTTAGTCTCTTAGTCGTGCCACAGCTAAAATGAGAACCGAGTTTAACAGATTGACGAGATTGGAGGTGACAGTTGCTTGGAACCATTGTACTTCATTGCAAGACTTCATAAACTTATCTGACGGTTTACAAGTTCTCACAATTAAAAAGGTTTGTTATTAGGTGTCTACATAGCTAGATCAACAACATAAAATAAATAGCAGTAAACTTGATTTCTAATTAATGTCGTGAATTGAATTTGTTTTCTCTGTTTTGATCAGGACCGTCATACGAGGGAGAACTACCTTAACAACTCAAATTGGGAGCAACCCGATCTAGTTCCTGGATGTTTGTCGAACAGCTTGAGGACAGTTTCGTTTGGTGATTATTATGGTCATCACGACGAGCTTGAAATGGTATCTTACATTCTAAAGCATGGAAGTGTCCTACAGGTTATGAAGATATGTTTTGATGAATCAATTACTGACCTCAATACGAAGTTTGAGATAATCAAGAAGATATCTAAGTTTCCTAGAAAGTCATCTGTTTGTGAAGTTGAATTTTGTTAGAAATTAATATGGCCAGCAAGTGATTTTTTTGAAAAATTCCAAACAGGAAAGGTGGGACATGCAATATTTGGTGATTTAGTTTGATGCTGCAAATTTTAGTTATTCAGACATTAATTAACTCTTTGCAAGTTGCAATGGTGAATGTTATGTTCTATCAGCTTCTTATCAGTTCCCTTTTTCTTTTTCTACGGTTTTTTTTTTTGAGGGGTTTTTTCTACGATTTTATGTCAGTAACTAGTGATTGAGTATGCCGTGCAAGGTACGGCATGCCCCTTCCAAGTATATTGAATTATATATCGTATTTAAGTGCATCTATAAGCAAGGGGAGAATTTTGATATGTCAATGTTACGTATACCCACTTATTTTGAGAACATTAAATGAATTCATAAACAATACAACGATAAGTCATACATACGTTTAAAGATGAGTGTTACAATAAAAAGCCATGCATATATTATAATAGGTATTTGTTTATAAGGACTAGTTTGAAGATTTAACTGACATTTAGGACACACTTAAAAGATAATTGGTTATAAGGACATATTTTATCCAAATTTCCTAAATTACCCTTATCCCACCGTGCTTTCTTTTTTCGATCAAAAGCAATCCGCCGGCGACTCTCCTTCTTCCTTTCTTAGATTATGTCAAGTGTTTACAAGGGGTGAAGAATTCATTAAGACCTAGATGGAAAGCTCAGTTTTTGGAACTTTTCCAACTCATCTGTTGCCTTTGTTGCAATTTTTCCGGAGCTATTTGCTGGAATAACCGTGAAAATCGGCTCATCAGTCTCGAGCTTCGAGATTTCAACCTCGCCGTTCAGGTTTCTGACTCTTTAAACCACTGTCATAGCTCACAGACGCTTGATCTTTCTGGTAATTCCCTAACCGGTCCAATCTGTATGTGAAAATGTTGTCATTGTGCCTTTGAAATTGCTGCTAAAATGGAGCCAAGGCAAGGTATATTTCTACTGATTATTTCAGTTCAGAATTCCGATGAAATTGATTTCAATTATGTGGTTAGATATAGATTTGTTCCAAATATATAGCAAGCTCAAAGAGCTTTTGAGCTTCAAACTTTAAAGCATTGTTTATGGCTTTTAATGATTGAAATAATCAATTTTTTTGGGTTATCTATTATATATATATATATATAAACGAATGATGATTCCGTTTGGCACGAAAGAGATAAAGTAAGGAAACTAGAAAATGGGATATGCATAATCACAAGATCACTTAAATACATTGAGATTCTTGCAAGCCCATTTCCTGAAACTAATGGAGAATCAACCTGCTGGAATTCTCTTCCCTGATTCCAATGATTGGGATATAGATAGTGGTCCTGGTGGTTCAATATTTGAATCATATGAAGAGTCACATTTTGGTTTTGATGATTCTGTAAGCTGTGAAGATAGTAAGGTAGAGTCACTCGATTCAAGACTTGATTTTTATGAGAACCCATGTCGTGATTCCTTTGAATTGGATGGATACATCAGCCTTCACTATAGTTCTGGGCTTATTTGACTAGGATGCAAAATTGATTTGGCTTTAGATGATATGTTTATTAGTCAGCAACTGGTGATGTAACTTGGCTGCTAGTGTTGAGGCTCTGCTGATGCATTTTTCATGAAGACTGGTGCTGGTGCTTTCATTTAGAGGGTTTTGGAGATCTTGTGATTGGTAATGATCTGCTGGAAGTACTGATTTATTTGTTTGTTGTGGTGCCCCTGTCTGCTGCAAAAGGGTGATTGAAGGCCTTTTATTTTCTCTACTTTGTTTCCTTTGTTTCCTTTGTTTATCACATGTCCTTTATTGATGTAATAGGCTGAATGTGGTTATAGACCACTTTTTTTTTGGTATTGCACGTGTTTTTTTGTGCTGAATGATTCTTTAGAACACATTAGATGATTTCCTAGTGATTACTTGATTCTTATCCTTTTGCAATCCATCTATTTTAATGATCAAATGTGCAGGAATTGGCAACTTTGTCTATATATTCTTCTTTCCAGTAGCAATGTTTACTTTCCGGTTGATATATATATATATATATATATATATATATATATATATATATATATATATATATATACTGGGAAGAAATGTACATCTGTTTGACTTCATAGTTACACAGTGATGCTCACTTTCCAACTGCAATTAGTTTTTGGAAAATGATGACATATGCGCTGAATTGTTAGAATGACTCATTGTGCATTTGTTTTCCGTCTTGCATTTTTTGTTTTCATATTCCAATGCTAAATGTTATTTTTGTCGCCGTGTGAAGTCGATTATATATATATATATATATAATTGCGGTGTGTCAATTCATCGCGGTGTCTGCGTCATCGCGGTGTCTCGTGATCGCGAGTCTTTGCTTCGTCAAATGTTATAACATGCGTCGATCGCGTGTGTCTTCATTCAGATCGCAAGATCGGGATGGTCGCATCACGTGTCTCTCATCGCGGTGTCACTTTGCGTCACGTCGCGGTGTCTGCGTCGCGGTGTTTTACGTCAAATGTGTATAACATCATCGCGGTGTCTGCGATCATCGTTATAACATTGTGATGTCTGCGTCGCATCGCGTGTCACGGGCATCGCGGTGTCTCTCATCTGGGGTGGTGCTGCATCGATGCATCGACGTGTCAATGGATCGGGGTGGTCAATGCGTCGTGATGTCCGTGGCGTCTCTCAGATCGCGGTGTCACTTCATCGTGTCTCGTCGGTGGTCAATGCATGGCGGTGTCACTTCATCATCACTGCATGCGTCATCATCATGTGTCTCAGATCGCGTGTGTGAATCGCGGTGTCTCACTGCATCGCGGTGTCAGAATGCGGTGGTCACTTCATCATCGCGGTGTCTCGCGCATCATCAAATGTTATAACATTGTGATGTCTCATCGCGGATTGCGGTGTTACTTCATCGGTGTGTCTCGGCATCGTGATGTCTGCGCATCGATCGCGGTGTCTGCGATCTGGGGTGGTCACCGCATCGCGGCGTGTCCACCGTGATGACAGGTGGTCAATGGATCGGGTGGTCATCGTCGTGATGTCACGTCATCGCGGCGTCACTGCGTCGTCGTCGTCGTGATGTCACGTGGTGGTCAATGCATCGCGGTGTCAACCGTCGTGTTGTCGTGGTGTCTATGCATCGCGGTGTCTCTACATCGCGGTGTCACTTCATCGCGTTGTCTCTGCATCGCAGTTTCACTTCATCGCGGTCTCTGCATCGCGTTGTCACTTCATTGTGATGTCTCTGCATTGAGGTCTCTCCGCATCGTGGTGGTTAATGAATTGCGGTGATCACTGCATCGGGTTGGTCACTGGATCGCGGTGGTCACTGCATCAGGGTGGTCAATGCATCGTGGGGGTCAATGCATCGCGGTTGTCAATGCATTGCGGTGGTCAATGCATCGGGGTGATCACTGCATCACGGTGATCAATGCATCGGGGTGGTCACTGCATCACGGTGGTCAATGCGTCGTGCGTCGCGGTGGTCAATAGATTGAGGGTGGTCAATGCATCGCGGTGGTCAATGCATCGCGACGGTCACAACATTGGAGGTGTCTCTGCATCGCGGCGTCTCTGTATCGGGGGTGGTCACTGCATCGTGGCGTCTCTGCATCGGGGGTGGTAACTGCAACGCGGTGGTCAATCAATCAGGGTGGTCACTGCATCGCGGTGGTCAATGCATCGCGGTGTCACTGCATCACGGTTGTTAGAGTATCGCAGTGGTCACTTCATTGCGGTGGTCATTGCATCGCGGATGTCATTTCGTCGCGGTGATCAATGTATTGGGGTGGTCAATGAAAAAAAAAAAATCACCGTCCATATAAAAAAAAAAAAAAAGAAGAAAACTTTCAAGTTACAAATTCCAGGAAAAAAAAACAAAACAAAACAAACACAACAACAAAATAGGTCTGTTTCGGAAAAAAAAAAATAAAAAAAATGAACACATTCTTTGACGTTTATCATTAACAGCGTCTATCATTACTTTGACGTTTAATGATACATTAGTTGCTCTTCGGATCATGCGCGCAAAAAAAAAAAAAAAAAAAAAAAAAAAAACATTTTTTTTTTTTTTTTTTTAAGTATTTAGATTTTCTATCTATCTAATTTGTGTCGCTTATAACCAAATAAGATTTCTTAGTGTCTATTCTTTTAATTGTCTATTTTGTGTCATTTTGAACTAGCTATATACCATATTATAAAGTAATAGTGTCCTTACAAAACCAACAAAATATTACATTATCGGTGATAATGTTTGATAGGAAAACACAGGAAAAAATTAGGAAAATAAGTACTGATATTTTTTAGTACATAAAAGAGCAGCTTTACATATTATCTAAAACCATTAATCTTTGTTGGAAGCACAACTAATGGCCATAATATGTAAATATTTCAGTAGTTAAAACAACTAAAACTTAGGCACATAGGATATGGGCTATTTGGCATGGCTTCAAAACACAAAACAACATTCATTGATGTTCTTAGTTGTCACTGACCTTGTTCTTCAATTTTTTCATTGGACTTTCTGGAGTCTGGACCAGGATTTGGCACAACAATTTCATGGGTAGGAAATGGAACCTTCTCAGAAATGAGCACATCAGCTTTTTCATCAGAACTGTTACCAAATATGATTCCTATTTTTGTAGATGCAGATGGCAGCATGGTTCCTTGTTCCATGGCAACTGTAGTTGCTATTTCTACTATCACCTTTTTTGTTGTTGGGCTGAACAATTGTTGTTCTTTTTCAGTAGCCACCGAGGTACAACCTTGTAGGGTAGATGCATTTACACCTGCACTCAAGTTGGAAGCTGGCTGTATTTTGGCAGAACTGGCTTCTTATTCAATATACAATTTTAGAATTGGGTAGGTCCTTTCAGCATTACTTTTGAAGGACCTGTCATAATATTTATGAAAGCATAGCATTGGCTTCTTGTCTATGTTCCTTGCAATCTCATCATTTAGTGGAGCATTCTAAGCACAAACATAGATTTAATTAGAGGGCATACCTATACATACAATGAATAGAAAAAATAGAGTAGATGATTCATAGGCAAGAAGTACATTAGATAAACAGACATAAAGTCAAAGCAATAAGCACAAATAAACATCTAAGTAACAACTTTCATTGAAGAATGATAAACCACACTGATAACAAAAAATTGATATGTAAACTATAAGTGCTTTATCACTTCAACCTCAGTGATTTAAACAAATATGTAGTTAATATAATGCTCAATTTATGTTCACTCTACAGCTTAAGAATGCTAGCTTAAGAATGCTTGGGTTACAGCAAAACATAAAGGAATATAACACACAAACAAACCTAGACAAAATGTAAGTGAACTTTTCGTCATAAGCCCTCAAGACCACATTGTAGTGCACCAGCTACATGTTTTGTGACTCTTTTTAATCCTAAAAGGCCCACTTTTAGCAGTCTTGCGAACAATTAAAAACGTTCAATCTCACTGAAATGTTCATCATCATCAGGCTTCAAGACAGTAGAAACCCCAAGGAACAAAATGTACCATTTATAGGTTTTGTGGCTCCTAAAAGGCTGACTTCTGATTCAAAAAAGAAAAGAGAAAGAAAAAAAAGGCTGACTTTACCAGCCATGTAAACAGTAGAAAACATGCTTTTAAAACGCACAAAAAAGAAGTTAGAGCATTGAAAGCTAATAATTACCCATCATACCATCAAATGATCTGTTGTGAGAGGAGAAATAAATGCGTTGCTTCAGTAGAGGTAACTGCACTAAAGATTTTGTGGGTTTGTAATCTACACGAAGAATTGAACTATTAGTTGTTATGACAGAGCTTTAAAGATGAACTGAATTTTATGAATGAAAAAGCATTTCAAAATCTAAAATTTACACAGCACTTCATAAACTTAATTACCCGGTTACCAAGTCTCCATCGTGTAAACCCCTTCTTCTACAAAGCCTCCATCGTGTAAACTCTTAGATATTACCAATGGGACCTCTTCTTCTACACTATGCCTTTACATCATCTTTAGTTTAACTTTTATACTTGGTTTTTACATACTATTTTCTCTTCAAGAATAATGCAGATTATGAACTAAAAACAAAACAAAAAAAAAAAAGAAAAGAGAGAGGGAGCAATCAATTAATTGCGGAATCCACCTTGAAATGAACCTCCCCCTATTTTATGCATTTTCCAAAAGCAACAAATATCTATAATTGCTACTCCCTCCGTCCCACAATATAAGGCCTTTGATCATTTCACACAGTTTAAGAAAACCTAATAAATGAGTTATTTTTTAATATTTCAATGTAAGATATTGTATTGTTTTCTGGGATTGACTAATAATATTGTATTGTTTAGTGGAAAAATGAAAACAATACATTTAATATTGTATTGAAATATGAGAAAGACTAATATTTTGAGACACCACAAAAAGTTAAAAAGACTTATATTGCGGGACGGAGGGAGTACAAACCAAAAGAGTACAGAAAATATGTTGAAAAAAAAGACCCAAGGTTATACAAATGATTCGATTCGATTCCAACTGTTGGAAATAAAATTTATGTTTTGATGATAATTCATCATATTTATTCAAAGTATTATCTTAACCCCATTGATGAAGTGCTGAAGCCAGCTGTTATAGTGAAAAGCTAAAAGATGTCTAGAACTGAATGTATAGGTTTCACTAGAGTATGATATTTGTATAAGTTACATCAGACAAGCAATGTAACAATTAGTGTGTCGTAAAACTGAAAAACTAGAAGTCATCTAGAAAACTGGAAATCACTAAGACAGATAAACTGACTCAGAATACACCAGTATCAAACTGAAGAAAATAAGTTCGCTGAGGGACACAGACTCAGTTGGCTTATATAGAAGATTGAAGAACTGAGGGACACAGACTCAGTTATTGAAGATTGAAGAACTGAGGGTTCAAACTCAGTTATGAAGATTACAAGTCGAGACTGTAAAGTTGGACTTCAGGCAAGATTGTGGTGCCCTGAACTGACTTTATAGATCTTGTATGAAGACCTAAGAATCATAAGGACAATGAATTCTTAGATGATAATGTGTCATGGTGTACTCTGATTAAGTCAATTATAATCAGATGAAAACTGGAGTACTGAAATTTGGAGAAGAGTAAAATCTCAGTTAACGCTCCAAGTTAGTTAAGAAACTGACTAACAATAAACTCAGTATAAAACTGACAAGGATACTCAGTTTTATATGTCACCATCCATCAACAATGATAAATGCGATCGAGCGTTATAAATGAAGCAATTTTATTGGATGAGTTACTGACACAGCAGAACGGTCAGAAAATATAGCCGTTACAAGAGAGACGTTGATACAATTCGAATTGAAGCCAGATGAACATTGGACCTCACACTATAAATAGAGGACTTTGCACCAAGGATTATACAACACAATATCACAATAACAAGAATTAACGTGTGCATTAATCATTCGAATTGCTATCATCTCTGCGCTATAACAAGATCATATCTAGAAATTCTTCAAGTGTTCAAGCTACACAGATTTTATCAAGAATCAGACACTTTGAAGAACCACAAACGAGAATCAATTTATTGATTCTCAACCCAACTTTGATTCTACATCAAAGGTTTTAGACTGTGAAGCAAACCGGGAAGGTTTAGCCAAGGACAGTTGTGACAAGCAGTCGGGTAGACTGTGTTTGTGGTGGTAGCTGGTGAAGAGACAATTCAACCCTCCAAGGATCAGTGTTCAAGAAATTGAAGAACATCAATTCTACCTGTTCTACAACTGTTTAGATAGTGAAGCTAGGGATTAGCCAAGGACTATTGTTTAGGACTTTTTGTAACAGTTCACCTCAAGAAGTTCTAGTGGAATTTTCCTCCGCACCATAGGGGAAGAGAGGACGTACAAGATTACACCACCTGGAACCTCTATAATACTCGCCTTATTTACTTTACGCACTTACTTATTTATTCAAAGATTTACTTACAAAGATTTTGATAATTGATTGTTATACACTTCACATATTCACAAACCGACATTCATCGTAATTCGATTTACCACACTCGGCCACAGAGAATAACAAGATCAAGAAAAAGGCTAAAACTATATCCGCTGCCGGTTGACTCAGTTTTAAGCTTAAGTCAGTTTGACTTAAACTCAGCTAAGTCAGCTTAACTCCACACAAGTTTAACTGAACCTTAATTTGTTTTAAATCCAGTTTAGGAAAGTTTTTGGTGACAAGTTTATTCACCCCCCCCCTCTAAACTTGTGTTAGCCTTTCCAAGGGGCCAACACAAACCTTGGTCTCAGCAGAGTCCAACTTGTTCAATTTTGCAAACATGTTTCCGTAGAATTTAATTTATCGACTTTCTTGTTGTACTCCTTCACCTTCTCCTTCAATGCTTTGTATTCAAGTTTCACCTCCCTGACCACCACAACACAACGAGCCAACCAACCATAAGAATACATTGTGAAAAAAATACACAAACCCGAAATCGATGGAAGTAAAAGGACCTACTTGTTATCGGAATCAATTTCAAGAGCCTTCTTAATGTCAAACTCAACAAAATCCAAATCTGCTGCATTCATGTATGCTTGTGCTCCCCTTGGTGTAGACCTGTAGTAGCCATCAACATGAGCTTGGAACCATTGGTAATATCTTAGGCGCTCAAAGTCAACTCATCTGCCAAAATGCTGCCGGACAATTGTGTAATGCATTAGTCCAATGAATGGGAAAATGATTGAAGAAAGAGGGCGCTAATAATTTTATATATATATGCCGTTTTTGTGGATCAACACCCCAATAATGAGCTGTTAAAAGGTCTTGAATGAGATAAAAATAACCACCAAACTGTTGGGATATTGTTGTGCCCACAATAATCCGTATATGGTTTGATTTATTTTACAGTACCTTAATTTCTGTGCCATATATATATTTATCTGTGGCTAACCCTGCCAAGAAGTCGAAGACTTACAACGGCATTTTTATTTTTTGCTGGTACCATGAAATACACACCATAAATGATTAAAAAACACGTGTGTATGATATATATATTTTATCATTGATGGCCAAATCCTAGAGGTCCAATCTAACCGGCAGTGTACCGGGTCGACTGTAGTCTAGTTTGGTGAGTGAAGGTCGTCTCCACTGGAAATCTCTCAATTGTAAGGTCGCACACTAAAAAGTCTATATTAATTCGATCTAGGTCACAATTTTGCAAGATGGTTATTAAATGCATAAATAAAGTGCTTATGATAAAAAGATGATAAACGATAAAAGAAACTAGCCAAGATAACGCGTAACCTAGCCATCCTCTCGCAGTCTCATCGGAATGATCTCCTACCATCCTACCATTGGCGTTCAAAAGTGTGAAGGGGTGCATTCCTAAGCAAGCAATTCCCCTTCATACGAGTGTACGGAATTGCTCTCTACCTCCTCCTTGGTCTAGGTGTACTAAACCTAATGACTCGGTATGCTACGCACGTGAATGCAATGAAACGAGTAGAAATTAGTGTTTTTTCTTTGGTAACGAGTTCGAACCATGTTTTCTTCTTATTAACTAGTTCAAATTTGTGTTTTTCTCTGGTAAAGAATTGTCCTTGCAGAAAAAAAAAGGTTTTTCCCCTGATAACGAGTTGACATCGCCCGAAATTTGTGTTTTCCCTTTATAACGAGTAGAAATTTGTGTTTTTTCATTGGTAACTAGTTCAAATTCATGTTTTCTTCTTATTAACGAGTTCAAATTTGTGCTTTTCTCTGGTAACGAGTTGTCCTTGCAGAAAAAAAAGGTTTTTTCCCTGATAACGAGTTGACATCGCCGGAAATTTGTGTTTTCCCTTTATAACGAGTAAAAATTTATGTTTTTTCTTTGATAACGAGTTCAAATTCATGTTTTCTTCTGATTAACGAGTTCAAATTTGTGTTTTTCTCTGGTAACGAGTTGTCCTTGCAGAAAAAAATGTTTTTTTCCCTGATAACGAGTTGACATCGCTGGAAATTTGTGTTTTCCCTTTATAACGAGTATAAATTTTTGTTTTTTCTTTGGTAACGAGTTCGAATTCATGTTTTCTTCTTATTAACGAGTTCAAATTTGTGTTTTTCTCTGGTAACGAGTTGTCCTTGCAGAAAAAATGTTTTTTCCCTGATAACGAGTTGACATCGCCGTAAATTTGTGTTTTCCCTTTATAACGAGTAGAAATTTGTGTTTTTTCTTTGGTAACGAGTTCGAATCATGTTTTCTTCTTATTACCGAGTTCAAATTTATGTTTTTTCTCTGATAACGAGTTGTCCTTGCAGAAAAAATGTTTTTTCCCTGATAACGAGTTGACATCGCCGGAAATTTGTGTTTTCCCTTTATAATGAGTAGAAATTTGTGTTTTTTCTTTGGTAACGAGTTCGAATCATGTTTTCTTCTTATTAACGAGTTCAAATTTGTGTTTTTCTCTGATAACGAGTTGTCCTTGTAGAAAAAAGGTTTTTCCCCTGATAACGAGTTTACATCGCCGGAAATTTGTTTTTTCCCTTTATAACGAGTAGAAATTTGTGTTTTTTCTTTAGTAACTAGTTCGAATTCATGTTTTATTCTTATTAACGAGTTCAAATTTGTGCTTTTCTCTGGTAACGAGTTGTCCTTCCAGAAAAAAAGATTTTCCCCCTGATAACGAGTTGACATCGCCGGGAAATTTGTATTTTCCCTTTATAACGAGAAGAAATTTGTGTTTTTTCTTTGGTTATGAGTTCGAATTCATGTTTTCTTTTTATTAAAGAGTTCAAATTTTTGTTTTTCTCTGGTAACGAGTTGTCCTTGCAGGGAAAAAGGTTTTTCCCCTGATAACGAGTTGACATCGCCGGAAATTTGTGTTTTCCCTTTGTAACGAGTAGAAATATGTGTTTTTTATTTGGTAACAATTTCGAATTCATGTTTTCTTCTAATTAAGAAGTTCAAATTTGTGTTTTTCTCTGGTAACGAGTTGTCCTTGCAGAAAAAAATGTTTTTTTCCCTGATAACTAGTTGATATCGCCGGAAATTTGTGTTTTTCCTTTATAATGAGTAGAAATTTGTGTTTTTTCTTTGGTAACGAGTTCGAATTCATGTTTTCTTCTTATTAACTAGTTCAAATTTGTGTTTTTCTCGGGTAACGAGTTGTCCTTGCTGAAAAAATGTTTTTTCCCCTGATAACGAGTTGACATCGCCGGAAATTTGTGTTTTCCCTTTATAACGAGTAGAAATTTGTGTTTTTTCTTGGGTAACGAGTTCGAATCATGTTTTCTTCTTATTAACGAGTTCAAATTTGTGTTTTTCTCTGGTAACGAGTTGTCCTTACAGACAAAAAGGTTTTTTCCCTGATAACGAGTTGACATCGCAGGAAATTTGTGTTTTCCCTATATAAAGAGTAGAAATTTATGTTTTTTCTTTGGTAACTAGTTCGAATTCATGTTTTCTTCTTATTAACGAGTTCGAATTTGTGCTTTTCTCTGGTAACGAGTTGTCCTTGCAGAAAAAAAGGTTTTTCCCCTGATAACGAGTTGACATCGCCGGAAATTTGTGTTTTCTCTTTGGTAACGAGTTTAAATTCATGTTTTCTTCTTATTAACTAGTTCAAATTTGTGTTTTTCTCTTGTAACGAGTTGTCCTTGCTGAAAAAAATGTTTTTTCCCTGATAACGAGTTGACATCGCCGGAAATTTGTGTTTTCCCTTTATAACGAGTAGAAATTTGTGTTTTTTCTTTGGTAACGAGTTCGAATTCATGTTTTCTACTTATTAACGAGTTCAAATTGGTGTTTCTCTCTGGTAACGAGTTGTCCTTGCAGAAAAAATGTTTTTTTCCCTGATAACGAGTTGACATCGCCGGAAACTTGTGTTTTCCCTTTATAACGAGTAGAAATTTGTGTTTTTTCTTTGGTAACGAGTTCGGATTCATGTTTTCTACTTATTAACGAGTTCAAATTGGTGTTTCTCTCTGGTAACGAGTTGTCCTTGCTAGAAAAAATGTTTTTTTCCCTGATAACGAGTAGACATCGTCGAAAATTTATTTTTTCCCATTATAACGAGTAGAAATTTGTGTTTTTTTCTTTGGTAACGAGTTCGAATCATGTTTTCATCTTATTAACGTGTTCAAATTTGTGTTTTTCTCTGGTAATGAGTTGTCCTTGCAAAAAAAAAAGGTTGTTCCCCTGTTAACGAGTTGACATCGCCGGAAATTTGTGTTTTCCCTTTATAACGAGTAGAAATTTGTGTTTTTTCTTTGGTAACGAGTTCGAATTCAAGTTTTCTTCTTATTAACGAGTTCAAATTTGTGTTTTTCTCTATTTACGAGTTGTCCTTGCAAAAAAAAGGTTTTTCCCCTAATAACGAGTTGACAACGCCGGAAATTTGTGCTTTCCCACTATAACGAGTACAAATTTGCGTTTTTTCTTTGGTAACAAGTTCGAATTCATGTTTTCTTCTTATTAACAAGTTCAAATTTGTGTTTTTCTCTGGTAACGAGTTGTCCATGCAGTTTAAAAGGTTTTTCCCCTGATGACGAGTTGACATCGCCGGAAATTTGTGTTTTCCCTTTGTCACGAGTAGAAATTTGTGTTTTTTCTTTGGTAACAATTTCAAATTCATGTTTTCTTCTAATTAACGATTTCAAATTTGTGATTTTCTCTGATAACGAGTTGTCCGTGCAGAAAAAATATTTTTTCCCTGATAACGAGTTGACATCGCCGGAAATTTGTGTTTTCCCTTTATAACGAGTAGAAATTTGTTATATTTCTTTGGTAACGAGTTCGAATTTTTATTCTTATTAAAGATTTCAAATTGGTGTTTTTCTCTGGTAACAAGTTGTCCTTGCTGACATCACCGGAAATTTGTGTTTTCCCATTATAACGAGTAGAAATTTGTGTTTTTTCTTTGGTAACAAGTTCAAATTCATGTTTTCTTCTGATTAACGAGTTCAAATTTGAGTTTTTCTCTGGTAACGAGTTCTCCTTGTAGAAAAAATGTTTTTTTCCCTGATAACGAGTTGACATCGCCGAAAATTTGTGTTTTCCATTTATAACGAGTAGAAATTTGTGTTTTTTCTTTGGTAACGAGTTCGAATTCATGTTTTCTACTTATTAACGAGTTCAAATTGGTGTTTCTCTCGGGTAACGAGTTGTCTTTGCAGAAAAATGTTTTTTTCCCTGATAACGAGTTAACATCGCCGGAAATTTGTGTTTTCCCTTTATAACGAGTAGAAATTTGTGTTTTTACTTTGGTAACGAGTTCAATTTCATGTTTTCTTCTGATAAACGAGTTCAAATTTGTGTTTTTCTTTGGTAACGAGTTGTCCTTGTTGAAAAAATGTTTTTTTCCCTGATAACGAGTTGACATCGCGGAAATTTGTGTTTTCCTTTTATAACGAGTATAAATTTGTGTTTTTTCTTTGGTAACGAGTTCAAATTCATGTTTTTACTTATTAACAAGTTCAAATTTGTGTTTTTCTCTGGTATCGAGTTGTCCTATTAGAAAAAAAGGTTTTTCCCCTGATAACGAGTTGACATCGCCGGAAATTTGTGTTTTCCCTTTATAACGAGTAGAAATTTGGATTTTTTCTTTGGTAACCAGTTCGAATTCATGTTTTCTTCTTATTAATGAGTTCAAATTTGTGTTTTTCTCTGGTAACGAGTTGTCCTTGCAAAAAAAAGGTTTTTTCCCTGATAACGAGTTGACATCGCCGGAAATTTGTGTTTTCCCTTTATAACGAGTAGAAATTTGTGTTTTTTCTTGGTAACGAGTTCGAATTCATGTTTTCTTCTTATTAACGAGATCAAATTTGTGTTTTTCTCTGGTAACGAGTTGTCCTTGCAGAAAAAATGTTTTTTTTCCCTGATAACGAGTTGATATCGCTGGAAATTTGTGTTTTCCCTTTATAATGAGTAGAAATTTGTGTTTTTTCTTTGGTAACGAGTTCGAATTCATGTTTTCATCTTATAAACGAGTTTAAATTTGTGTTTTTCTCCGGTAACGAGTTGTCCTTGCAGAAAAAAAGAGTTTTCCCCTGATAACGAGTTGACATCGCCGGAAATATGTGTTTTCCCTTTATAACGAGTAGAAATTTGTGTTTTCTCTTTGGTAACAATTTTGAATTCATGTTTTCTTCTAATTAACGAGTTCAAATTTGTGTTTTTCTCTGGTTACGAGGTGTCCCTGTAGAAAAAATGTTTTTTCCCTGATAACGGGTTGACATCGCTGGAAATTTGTGTTTTCTCTTTATAACGAGTAGAAATTTGTGTATTTTCTTTGGTAGCGAGTTCGAATTCATGTTTTCTACATATTAATGAGTTCAAATTGGTGTTTCTCTCTGGTAACGAGTTGTCCTTGCAGAACAAAAAGGATTTTCCCCGGATAACGAGTTGACATCGCCGGAAATTTGTGTTTTCCATTTTATAACGAGTAGAAATTTGTGTTTTTTCTTTGGTAACGAGTTCGAATTTATGTTTTCTATTTATTAACGAGTTCAAATTGGTGTTTCTCTCTGGTAACGAGTTGTCCTTGCTGAAAAAAAAGTTTTTCCCCTGATAACGAGTTGACATCGCGGAAATTTGTGTTTTCCTTTATAACGAGTAGAAATTTGTGTTTTTTCTTTGGTAACGAGTTCGAATTCATGTTTTCTATTTATTAACGAGTTCAAATTTGTGTTTTCTCTCTGGTAACGAAGTTGTCCTTGCGAGTTCAAAAAAGTTTTTTTTCCCCGATAACGAGTTGACATCGCCGAAATTTGTGTTTTCCGTTTATAACGAGTAGAAATTTGTGTTTTTTCTTTTGTAACGAGTTCGAATTCATGTTTTCTATTAATTAACGAGTTCAAATTTGTGTTTTCTCAGGTAACGAGTTGTCCTTGCAGAAAAAATGTTTTTCCCCTGATAACGAGTTGACATCGCCCGAAATTTGTGTTTTCCCTTTATAACGAGTAGAAATTTGTGTTTTTTCTTTGGTAACGAGTTCGAATTCATGTTTTCTATTTATTAACGAGTTGAAATTGGTGTTCCTCTCTGGTAACGAGTTGTCCTTTCAGAAAAAAAAGGTTTTTCCCCTGATAACGAGTTGACATCGCCGGAAATTTGTGTTTTCCCTTTATAACGAGTAAAAATTTGTGTTTTTTCATTGGTAACGAGTTCAAATTTGTGTTTTTCTCTATTAATGAGTTGTCTTTGCGGAAAAAAAGGTTTTTCCCCTGATAACGAGTTGACATCGCCGGAAATTTTTGTTTTCCCTTTATAACGAGTAGAAATTTGTGTTTTTTCTTTGGTAACGATTCGAATTCAAGTTTTCTTCTTATTAACGAGTTCAAATTTTTATTTTTTCTCTGGTAACGAGTTTTCCTTGCAGAAAAAATGTTTTTCCCCTGATAACGAGTTGACATCGCGGACATTTGTGTTTTCCCTTTATAACGAGTAGAAATTTGTGTTTTTTCTTTGGTAACGAGTTCAAATTCATGTTATCTTCTTATTAACTTGTTCAAATTTATGTTTTTCTCTGGTAACGAGTTGCCATTGCTGAAAAAATGTTTTTCTTCCCTTATAACGAGTTGACATCGTCGGAAATTTGTGTTTCCCCTTTATAACGAGTAGAAATTTGTGTTTTTTCTTTGGTAACGAGATCGAATTCATGTTTTCTTCTTATTAACGAGTTCAAATTTGTGTTTTTCTCTGGTAAAGAGTTGTCCTTGCAGAAAAAAAGGGTTTTCCCCGGATAACGAGTTGACATCGCCGGAAATTTGTGTTTTCTCTTTATAACGAGTAGAAATTTGTGTTTTTTCTTTTGTAACAATTTTGAATTCATGTTTTCTTCTAATTAACGAGTTCAAATTTGTGTTTCTCTTTGGTAAAGTGGTGTCCTTGTAGAAAAAAATGTTTTTTCCCTGATAACGAGTTGACTTCACCGGAAATTTGTGTTTTCCCTTTATAACGAGTAGTAATTTGTGTTTTTTTTTTGTAACGAGTTCGAATTCATGTTTTCTTCTTATTAACGATTTCAAATTGGTGTTTTTCTCTAGTAACAAGTTGTCCTTGCAGAAAAAAGTTTTTTCCCTGATAACGAGTTGACATCGCCGGGAATTTGTGTATTCCCTTTATAACGAGTAGAAATTTGTGTTTTTTCTTTGGTAACGAGTTCGAATTCAAGTTTTCTTCTTATTTACTAGTTCAAATTTGTGTTTTTCTTTGGTAACGAGTTGTCCTTGCTGAAAAAATGTTTTTTTCCTTGATAACGAGTTGACATCGCCTGGAATTTGTGTTTTCCCTTTATAACGAATAGAAATTTGTGTTTTTTCTTTGGTAACGAGTTCTAATTCATGTTTTCTTCTAATTAACGAGTGCAAATTTTTGTTTTTCTCTGGTAACGAGTTCTCCATGCTGAAAAAATGTTTTTTTCCCTGATAACGGGTTGACATCGCCGGAAAATTGTGTTTTCCCTTTATAACGAGTAGAAATTTGTGTTTTTTCTTTGGTAACGAGTTCGAATTCATGTTTTCTTCGTATTAACGAGTTCAAATTTGTGTTTTACTCTCGTAACGAGTTGTCCTTGCAGTAAAAAAGGTTTTTCCCCTGATAACGAGTTCACATCGCCGGAAATTTATGTTTTCTCTTTATAATGAGTAGAAATTTTTGTTTTTTCTTTGGTAACGAGTTCGAATTCATGTTTTCTTCTGATTAACGAGTTTAAATTTGTGTTTTTCTTTGGTAACGAGTTCTCCTTGCAGAAAAAATGTTTTTTCCCCTGATAACGAGTTGACATCGCCAGAAATTTGTGTTTTCCATTTATAACGAGTAGAAATTTGTGTTTTTTCTTTGGTAACGAGTTTGAATTCATGTTTTCTACTTATTAACGAGTTCAAATTGGTGTTTCTCTCGGGTAACGAGTTGTCCTTGCAGAAAAAAAGATTTTTCCTCTGATAACGAGTTGACATCGCCGGAAATTTGTGTTTTCCCTATATAACGAGTAGAAATTTGTGTTTTTTCTTTGGTAACGAGTTCGAATTCATGTTTTCTATTTATTAACGAGTTCAAATTGGTGTTTCTCTCTGGTAACTAGTTGTCCTTGCTGAAAAAAAGGTTTTTCCCCTGATAACGAGTTGACATCGCCGGAAATTTGTGTTTTCCCTTTATAACGAGTAGAAATTTGTGTTTTTTCTTTGGTAACGAGTTCGAATTCATGTTTTCTATTTATTAACGAGTTCAAATTGGTGTTTCTCTCTGGTAACGAGTTGTCCTTGCAGAAAAAAAGGGTTTTCCCCTGATAACGAGTTGACATCGCCGGAAATTTGTGTTTTCACTTTATAACGAGTAGAAATTTGTGTTTTTTCTTTGGTAACGAGTTCGAATTCATGTTTTCTATTTATTAACGTGTTCAAATTGGTGTTTCTCTCTGGTAACGAGTTGTCCTTGCAGAAAAAAAGGTTTTTCCCCTGATAACGAGTTGACATCGCCGGAAATTTGTGTTTTCCCGTTATAACGAGTAGAAATTTGTGTTTTTTCTTTGGTAACGAGTTCGAATTCAAGTTTTCTTCTTATTAACGAGTTCAATTTTTTTTTCTCTGGTAACGAGTTGTCCTTGCAAAAAAAAGGTTTTTCCCCTGATAACGAGTTGACAACGCCGGAAATTTGTGCTTTCCCATTATAACGAGTAGAAATTTCCATTTTTTATTTGGTAACGATTTTGAATTCATGTTTTCTTCTTATTAACAAGTTCAAATTTGTGTTTTTCTCTGGTAACGAGTTGTCCTTGCAGAAAAAACGTTTTTCCCCTGATAACAAGTTGACATCGCGGACATTTGTGTTTTCCCTTTATAACGAGTAGAAATTTGTGTTTTTTCTTTGGTAACGAGTTCAAATTCATGTTATCTTCTTATTAACTAGTTCAAATTTATGTTTTTCTCTGGTAACGAGTTGCCCTTTGTTAAAAAAATGTTTTTTTTCCTTTATAACGAGTTGACATAGTCGGAAATTTGTGTTTCCCTTTATAACGAGTAGAAATTTGTGTTTTTTCTTTGGTAACGAGTTCGAATTCATGTTTTCTTCTTATTAACGAGTTCAAATTTGTGTTTTTCTCTGGTAACAAGTTGTCCTTGCAGAAAAAAATGGTTTTCCCCTGATAACGAGTTGACATCACCGGAAATTTGTGTTTTCTCTTTATAACGAGTAGAAATTTGTGTTTTTTCTTTGGTAACAATTTTGAATTCATGTTTTCTTCTAATTAACGAGTTCAAATTTGTGTTTCTCTTTGGTAACGAGGTGTGCTTGTAGAAAAAAATGTTTTTTCCCTGATAACGAGTTGACATCACCGAAAATTTGTGTTTTCCCTTTATAACGAGTAGAAATTTGTGTTTTTTCTTTGTTAACGAGTTCGAATTCATGTTTTCTTCTTATTAACGATTTCAAATTGGTGTTTTTCTCTGGTAACAAGTTGTCCTTGCAGAAAAAAAATTTTTTCCCTGAAAACGAGTTGACATCGCCGGGAATTTGTGTATTCCCTTTATAACGAGTAGAAATTTGTGTTTTTTCTTTGGTAACGAGTTCGAATTCATGTTTTCTTCTTATTAACTAGTTCAAATTTGTGTTTTTCTTTGGTAACGAGTTGTCCTTGCTGAAAAAATGTTTTTTTCCTTGATAACGAGTTGACATCGCCTGAAATTTGTGTTTTCCCTTTATAACGAATAGAAATTTGTGTTTTTTCTTTGGTAACGAGTTCTAATTCATGTTTTCTTCTAATTAACGAGTTCAAATTTTTGTTTCTCTCTGGTAACGAGTTCTCCTTGCAGAAAAAATGTTTTTTTTCCCTGATAACGGGTTGACATCGCCGGAAAATTGTGTTTTCCCTTTATAACGAGTAGAAATTTGTGTTTTTTCTTTGGTAACGAGTTAAAATTCATGTTTTCTTCTTTTTAACGAGTTCAAATTTGTGTTTTACTCTAACGCGAGTTGTCCTTGCAAGAAAAAGGTTTTTCCCCTGATAACGAGTTCACATCGCCGGAAATTTATGTTTTCCCTTTATAATGAGTAGAAATTTTTGTTTTTTCTTTGGTAACGAGTTCGAATTCATGTTTTCTTCTGATTAACGAGTTCAAATTTGTGTTTTTCTTTGGTAACGAGTTCTCCTTGCAGAAAAAATGTTTTTCCCCTGATAACAAGTTGACATCGCGGACATTTGTGTTTTCCCTTTATAACGAGTAGAAATTTGTGTTTTTTCTTTGGTAACGAGTTCAAATTCATGTTATCTTCTTATTAACTAGTTCAAATTTATGTTTTTCTCTGGTAACGAGTTGCCCTTGCTGAAAAAATGTTTTTTTTCCTTTATAACGAGTTGACATAGTCGGAAATTTGTGTTTCCCCTTTATAACGAGTAGAAATTTGTGTTTTTTCTTTGGTAACGAGTTCGAATTCATGTTTTCTTCTTATTAACGAGTTCAAATTTGTGTTTTTCTCTGGTAACAAGTTGTCCTTGCAGAAAAAAAAGGGTTTTCCCCTGATAACGAGTTGACATCACCGGAAATTTGTGTTTTCTCTTTATAACGAGTAGAAATTTGTGTTTTTTCTTTGGTAACAATTTTGAATTCATGTTTTCTTCTAATTAACGAGTTCAAATTTGTGTTTCTCTTTGTAACGAGGTGTGCTTGTAGAAAAAAATGTTTTTTCCCTGATAACGAGTTGACATCACCGAAAATTTGTGTTTTCCCTTTATAACGAGTAGAAATTTGTGTTTTTTCTTTGTTAACGAGTTCGAATTCATGTTTTCTTCTTATTAACGATTTCAAATTGGTGTTTTTCTCTGGTAACAAGTTGTCCTTGCAGAAAAAAAGTTTTTTCCCTGATAACGAGTTGACATCGCCGGGAATTTGTGTATTCCCTTTATAACGAGTAGAAATTTGTGTTTTTTCTTTGGTAACGAGTTCGAATTCATGTTTTCTTCTTATTAACTAGTTCAAATTTGTGTTTTTCTTTGGTAACGAGTTGTCATTGCTGAAAAAAATGTTTTTTTTCCTTGATAACGAGTTGACATCGCCTGAAATTTGTGTTTTCCCTTTATAACGAATAGAAATTTGTGTTTTTTCTTTGGTAACGAGTTCTAATTCATGTTTTCTTCTAATTAACGAGTTCAAATTTTTGTTTCTCTCTGGTAACGAGTTCTCCTTGCAGAAAAAATGTTTTTTTCCCTGATAACGGGTTGACATCGCCGGAAAATTGTGTTTTCCCTTTATAACGAGTAGAAATTTGTGTTTTTTCTTTGGTAACGAGTTCGAATTCATGTTTTCTTCTTTTTAACGAGTTCAAATTTGTGTTTTACTCTCGTAACGAGTTGTCCTTGCAGTAAAAAAGGTTTTTCCCCTGATAACGAGTTCACATCGCCGGAAATTTATGTTTTCCCTTTATAATGAGTAGAAATTTTTGTTTTTTCTTTGGTAACGAGTTCGAATTCATGTTTTCTTCTGATTAACGAGTTCAAATTTGTGTTTTTCTTTGGTAACGAGTTCTCCTTGCAGAAAAAATGTTTTTTTCCCTGATAACGAGTTGACATCGCCGGAAATTTGTGTTTTCCATTTATAACGAGTAGAAATTTGTGTTTTTTCATTGGTAACGAGTTCAAATTCATGTTTTCTACTTATTAACGAGTTCAAATTGGTGTTTCTCTTGGGTAACGAGTTGTCCTTGCAGAAAAAATGTTTTTTTCCCTGATAACGAGTTGACATCGCCGGAAATTTGTGTTTTCCCTTTATAATGTGTAAAAATCTGTGTTTTTACTTTGGTAACGAGTTCAATTTCATGTTTTCTTCTGATTAATGAGTTCAAATTTGTGTTTTTCTCTGATAACGAGTTGCCCTTGCCGAAAAAATGTTTTTTCTCTGATAACGAGTTGACATCGCCGGAAATTTGTGTTTTCCTTTTATAACGAGTAGAAATTTGTGTTTTTTCTTTGGTAACGAGTTCGAATTCATGTTTTTTACTTATTAACGAGTTCAAATTTGTGTTTTTCTCTGGTATCAAGTTGTCCTAGCAGAAAAAAAAGGTTTTTCCCCTGATAACGAGTTGACATCGCCGGAAATTTGTGTTTTCCCTTTATAACGAGTAGAAATTTGTGTTTTCTCTTTGGTAACAATTTTGAATTCATGTTTTCTTCTAATTAACGAGTTCAAATTTGTGTTTTTCTCTGGTAACGAGGTGTCCTTGTAGAAAAAATGTTTTTTCCCTGATAACGGGTTGACATCGCCGGAAATTTGTGTTTTCCCTTTATAACGAGTAGAAATTTGTTTTTTTTCTTTGGTAGCAAGTTCGAATTCATGTTTTCTATTTATTAACGAGTTCAAATTGGTGTTTCTCTCTAGTAACGAGTTGTCCTTGCAGAAAAAAAAGTTTTTCCCCTGATAACGAGTTGACATCGCCGGAAATTTGTGTTTTCCCTTTATAACGAGTAGAAATTTGTGTTTTTTCTTTGGTAACGAGTTCAAATTCATGTTTTCTATTTATTAACGAGTTCAAATTGGTGTTTCTCTCTGGTAACGAGTTGTCCTTGCAGAAAAAAAGGTTTTTCCCCTGATAACGAGTTGACATCGCCCGAAATTTGTGTTTTCCCTTTATAACGAGTAGAAATTTGTGTTTTTTCTTTGGTAACGAGTTCGAATTCATGTTTTCTATTTATTAACGAGTTCAAATTGGTGTTTCTCTCAGGTAACAAGTTGTCCTTGCAGAAAAAAAGGTTTTTCCCCTGATAACGAGTTGACATCGCCGGAAATTTGTGTTTTCCCTTTATAACAAGTAGAAATTTGTGTTTTTTCTTTGGTAACGAGTTCGAATTCAAGTTTTGTTCTTATTAACGAGTTCAAATTTGTGTTTTTCTCTGATAATGAGTTGTCCTTGCGGAAAAAAAAAAGCTTTTTCCCCTGATAACGATTTGACATCGCCGGAAATTTTTGTTTTCCCTTTATAACGAGTAGAAATTTGTGTTTTTTCTTTGGTAACGAGTTCGAATTCAAGTTTTCTTCTTATTAACGAGTTCAAATTTGTGTTTTTCACTATTTACGAGTTGTCCTTGCAAAAAAAAAGGTTTTTCCCCTAATAACGAGTTGACAACGCCGGAAATTTGTGCTTTCCCATTATAACGAGTACAAATTTGCATTTTTTATTTTGTAACGAGTTCGAATTCATGTTTTCTTCTTATTAACAAGTTCAAATTTGTGTTTTTCTCTAGTAACGAGTTGTCCTTGCAGAAAAAATAATTTTCCCCTGATAACGAGTTGACATCGCCGGACATTTGTGTTTTCTCTTTATAACGAGTAGAAATTTGTGTTTTTTCTTTGGTAACGATTTCAAATTCATGTTATCTTCTTATTAACTAGTTCAAATTTGTGTTTTTCTCTGGTAACGAGTTGTCCTTGCAGAAAAAAAGGGTTTTCCCCTGATAACGAGTTGACCTCGCCGGAAATTTGTGTTTACTCTTTATAACGAGTAGAAATTTGTGTTTTTTCTTTTGTAACAATTTTGAATTCATGTTTTCTTCTAATTAACGAGTTCAAATTTGTGTTTCTCTTTGGTAACGAGGTGTCCTTGTAGAAAAAAATGTTTTTTCCAAGATAACGAGTTGACATCACTGGAAATTTGTGTTTTCCCTTTATAACGAGTAGAAATTTGTGTTTTTTTTTGGTAACGAGTTCGAATTCATGTTTTCTTCTTATTAACGATTTCAAATTGGTGTTTTTCTCTGGTAACAAGTTGTCCTTGCAGAAAAAAAAGGTTTTTTCCCTGATAACGAGTTGACATCGCCGGGAATTTGTGTATTTCCTTCATAACGAGTAGAAATTTATGTTTTTTCTTTAGTAACGAGTTCGAATTCATGTTTTCTTCTTATTAACTAGTTCAAATTTGTGTTTTTCTTTGGTAACGAGTTGTCATTCTTTGAAAAAATGTTTTTTTCCTTGATAACGAGTTGACATCGCCGGAAATTTGTGTTTTCTCTTTATAACGAATAGAAATTTGTGTTTTTTCTTTGGTAACGAGTTCGAATTCATGTTTTCTTCTAATTAACGAGTTCAAATTTTTGTTTTTCTCTGGTAATGAGTTCTCCTTGCAGAAAAAATGTTTTTTTCCCTGATAACGGGTTGACATCGCCGGAAAATTGTGTTTTCCCTTTATAAATAGTAGAAATTTGTGTTTTTTTCTTTGGTAACGATTTCGATTTCATGTTTTCTTCTTATTAACGAGTTCAAATTTGTGTTTTACTCTCGTAACGAGTTGTCCTTGCAGTAAAAAGGTTTTTCCCCTGATAACGAGTTCACATCGCCGGAAATTTATGTTTTCCCTTTATAATGAGTAGAAATTTTTGTTTTTTCTTTGGTAACGTGTTCGAATTCATGTTTTTTTCTGATTAACGAGTTCAAATTTGTGTTTTTCTTTGGTAACGAGTTCTCCTTGCAGAAAAAATGTTTTTTTCCCTGATAACGAGTTGACATCGCCGGAAATTTGTGTTTTCCATTTATAAAGAGTAGAAATTTGTGTTTTTTCTTTGGTAACGAGCTCGAATTCATGTTTTCTACTTATTAACGAGTTCAAATTGGTGTTTCTCTCGGGTAACGAGTTGTCCTTGCAGAAAAAATGTTTTTTCCCTGATAACGAGTTGACATCGCCGGAAATTTGTGTTTTCCATTTATAACGTGTAGAAATTTGTGTTTTTACTTTGGTAACGAGTTCAATTTAATGTTTTCTTCTGATTAACGAGTTCAAATTTGTGTTTTTCTCTGATAACGAATTGTCCTTGCCGAAAAAATGTTTTTTTCCCTGATAACGAGTTCACATCGCCGGAAATTTGTGTTTTCCTTTTATAACGAGTAGAAATTTGTGTTTTTTCTTTGGTAACGAGTTCGAATTCATGTTTTTTACTTATTAACGTGTTCAATTTTGTGTTTTTCTCTGGTATCGAGTTTGTCTTAGCAAAAAAAAGGTTTTTCCCCTGATAACGAGTTGACATCGCCGGAAATTTGTGTTTTCCCTTTATAACGAGTAGAAATTTGTGTTTTTTCTTTGGTAACTAGTTCGAATTCATGTTTTCTTCTGATTAACGAGTTCAAATTTTTGTTTTTCTCTGGTAACGAGTTCTCTTGGCAGAAAAAATGCTTTTGCCCTGATAACGGGTTGACATCGCCGTAGATTTGTGTTTTCCCTTTATAACGAGTAGAAATTTGTGTTTTTTCTTTGGTAATGAGTTTGAATTCATGTTTATTCTTATTAACGAGTTCAAATTTGTGTTTTTCTCTGGTAACGAGTTGTCCTTGCAAACAAAAAGGTTTTTCCCCTGATAACGAGTTGACATCGCCGGAAATTTGTGTTTTCCCTTTATAACGAGTAGAAATTTGTGTTTTTTCTTTGGTAACGAGTTCGAATTCATGTTTTCATCTTATTAACGAGTTCAAATTTGTGTTTTTCTCTGGTAACGAGTTGTCCTTGCAGAAAAAAAGAGTTTTCCCTTGATAACGAGTTGACATCGCCGGAAATATGTGTTTTCCCTTTATAACGAGTAGAAATTTGTGTTTTCTCTTTGGTAACAATTTTGAATTCATGTTTTCTTCTAATTAACGAGTTCAAATTTGTGTTTTTCTTTGGTAACGAGGTGTCCTTGTAGAAAAAATGTTTTTTCCCTGATAACGAGTTGAAATCGCCGGAAATTTGTGTTTTCCCTTTATAACGAGTAGAAATTTATTTTTTTTCTTTGGTAGCGAGTTCGAATTCATGGTTTTTACTTATTAACGAGTTCAAATTTGTGTTTCTCTCTGGTAACGATTTGTCCTTGCTGAAAAAAAAGGTTTTTCCCCTGATAACGAGTTGACATCGTCGGAAATTTTTGTTTTCCCTTTGTAACGAGTAGAAATTTATGTTTTTTCTTTGGTAACGAGTTTGAATTCATGTTTTCTACTTATTAACGAGTTCAAATTGGTGTTTCTCTCTGGTAACGAGTTGTCCTTGCAGAAAAAAGGTTTTTCCCCTGATAACGAGTTGACATCGCCGGAAATTTATGTTTTCCCTTTATTACGAGTAGAAATTTGTGTTTTTTTTGGTAACGAGTTCAAATTCATGTTTTCTTCTTATTAACTAGTTCAAATTTTTGTTTCTCTCTGGTAACGAGTTGTCATTGCTGAAAAAATATTTTTTTCCCTGATAACGAGTTGACATCGCCGGAAATTTGTGTTTTCCCTTTATAACGAGTAGAAATTTGTGTTTTTTCTTTGGTAACGAGTTCGAATTCATGTTTTCATCTTATTAACGAGTTCAAATTTGTGTTTTTATCTGGTAATGAGTTGTCCTTGCCGAAAAAAGGTTTTTCCCCTGATAACGAGTTGACATCGCCGGAAATTTGTGTTTTCTCTTTATAACGAGTAGAAATTTGTGTTTTTTCTTTGGTAACGAGTTCGAATTCAAGTTTTCTTCTTATTAACGAGTTCAAATTTGTATTTTTCCTCTGGTAACGAGTTGTCCTTGCAAAAAAAGGTTTTTCCCCTGATAACGAGTTGACAACGCCGGAACTTTGTGCTTTTCCATTATAACGAGTAGAAATTTGCATTTTTTCTTTGGTAACGAATTCGAATTCATGTTTTCTTCTTATTAACAAGTTCAAATTTGTGTTTTTCTCTGGTAACGAGGTGTCCTTGCAGAAAAAAAGGTTTTTCCCCTGATAACGAGTTGACATCGCCGAAAATTTGTGTTTTCCTTTGTCACGAGTAGAAATTTGTGTTTTTTCTTTGATAACAATTTCGAATTCATGTTTTCTTATAATTAACGATTTCAAATTTGTGATTTTCTGTGGTAACGAGTTGTCCGTGCAGAAAAAATTTTTTTTTCCCTGATAACGAGTTGACATCGACGGAAATTTGTATTTCCCTTTATAACGAGTAGAAATTTGTGTTATTTCTTTGGTAACGAGTTCGAATTCATGTTTTATTCTTATTAACGATTTCAAATTGATGTTTTTCTCTGGTAACAAGTTGTCCTTGCTGACATCACCGGAAATTTGTGTTTTCCAATTATAACGAGTAGAAATTTGTGTTTTTTCTTTTGTAACGAGTTCGAATTCATATTTTCTTCTTATTAACTAGTTCAAATTTGTGATTTTCTCTGGTAACGAGTTGTCCTTGCTGAAAAAATGTTTTTTCCCTGATAACGAGTTGACATCGCCGGAAACTTGTGTTTTCCCTTTATAACGAGTAGAAATTTGTGTTTTTTCTTTGGTAACGAGTTCGAATTCATGTTTCACGTTCTCTTTCTCCAGAAGGAGGCTATGTATTTGAAAAATGGAGATGCTGATACGGTAAAGATTATTCCAACCAAGGCAATGGTTGTGAAAACATTCTCTGCGTACCTCTTGGGCATTTTGCTGTGATGCATCAAATTGAGTCTGTTGGTGTTACTCAGAATGTTCAGAAGAAAGATGCAACATGAGCCAAGTTCACCAAGGCAGAAGTAAGAAGTGTCAACTTGAATGATTTGAGCAAAAACTACTCTTCTGGTTGTATATCACTTGACTATGATCATGATGGCCTACAATACGGACCTAACCCGACTATTTTTATAGGTTTATCACTTAGGATGCAAAAATTCGTGAGGTTCTTGCTGCTAATTTTTAGTGTTCTTATTACTAATTTTATCGAGTGTCCGCACGCCCTCATTATATGCACATTTATATACATTAAAATTATTTTTTTTTTTAATTTTACACCATCCCTTGCATCGCACGGGTTTCCTACTAGTATATATATATATATATGATGCAGGGTTTAGGGCTTCCACACCCCGAAAATAAATTGAAATCATCTTCCTGAATTTCTCGTTAATGAATTATATCTTTTATGCAGGTTCTTAGAAGAGATCGTTTCTTAATTATTTGTGCCCGATAAAAATCCTATCTGTTTTTAAGGGTTTGATAAACTCCATTAAACTTAATCAGCCTACAAACATTAATCGGGAACTCATGTCGAGTAGAAAATCAACAAGTCTCCCCGATTCTCCCCGGAGGAGGAGACAAAAACATCGTGCTAATACTGATGACGACAGGATCAGCGATTTACCAGACTCGATTCTCGGTAATATTCTTTCTCTCCTCCCTACAAAGAATGCTGTGGCCACCGGTATTCTTTCAAAAGGTGGAAGCTTTTGTGGACGATAACGAGTAATCTCGATTTTTGTTGTCCCCTTCCTAAAGATTCCACCGGATCTGTAGAAAAACAATTTGTCCGATTCATTAACTATGTTTTGGGGCTTCATACACCTGGATATTTAAATAGGTTTTCTTTAACATGGGTACCTCCTGGATACTTTCCGTCGTATGGTAATGCTTGGATCAGTGATGCATACGCTAGGAATGTTAATGAGCTTTTTGTTAATCTTCCCTTATCTAAGCTCTCGTTTCAAACGAAGACATGCATCTTCAGCTGTGAAACTCTTAGATCTCTAGAGTTGATTAGTAGCACTTACATATCTCCTGAAACCGTTGTTTCCCTTCCAAGACTTGAAAGTCTAAAGTTGATTTCAGTTTATTTCCACAGCGAGAAAGCTTTTCGCAAACTTTTAGATGGTTGCCCACGGTTAACGTACCTCGTCATAGATATGGATATTGGGAATATGATAAGCTACGGTTACATTAAAAAGGTTAAGGCCGGGGTTGCATTCAAATGCATAATATCCTCTCCTTTGTTGAGACATCTTGAACTATCGGCCTACAATAATGAATACCAAAAACGCGATGCTCGACGTCATAGACGACGTGCTTTATGCGGTGTTGAATTAGATGCTCCCTCCCTTGAGTACATTAAGTTACAAGATCAGATATATAGCATCGTCGTCGTACAAGAAAGACTTGGCTTTTTGGAAGAAGCTAATATCCAACTTACTTCTTTTGAACATGAAACTAAAGTTCCAAATTATTGCAATTCCTTTGTTGAAGCGCTTCACGCATTTGATCGTGCAAAGTCTCTAAACTTATCCGACGGAGTTACTCGGGTAAGTTAATTATATGTATTTAAGGCTTGCGTGCGGCTTATTCTTTGAAATTACAAAAACTCTTTTTTTATGTTGTTGTTGTTCTTCTTCTTCTTCTTTTGGCATTGGTTTTTGTCAGGCTCTAAGTTGTGGCACACTTAAAATGACAACCACGTTTGATAGATTGACAAGATTGGAGGTGTCAGTAGATTCCAACTATTGGTCTTCGGTGCAAAACTTGATAGAGCTATCTGACAATTTAGAATTTCTCATAATAAAAAAGGTTAGTTAGCCGCGTATATATGTAGAAAATTTAATAAATATTAGTAATCTTATATATATCATGTTTTCTAAGGATGAGGATGAGGATGAGGATGAGGATGAGGATGAGGACAAGGACGATTTTGATTACGAGGATTGGGATGATTCTGAGGACGAGGATGATTCTGAAGATGAGGACGGTTATGAAGACGAGGACGATTCTAAGGACGAGGACGATAATACAAGTAGCAATGACCTTAACAACTCAAACTGGAAGAAACCTAATATCGTTCCGAGGTGCTTGTCAAACACTCTGAAGACAGTGTCAATTGATGTTTTATATGGTGACCGCGATGAGCTTGAAATGGTATCTTACATATTAGAGCACGGAAGTGTCCTACAAGTTATGCAAATATGTTTGGATGAATCAATTATCGACTCCGAAACGATATTCCTGCTGGTCCAAGAGATATCTACGTTTCCCAAAAAGTCACCTCTTTGTGGAGTTGAATTTGTTATGGCTTTACCATGATGCATTATAATAATTAAGGCCCTTTAAAGTAAGTTATATTGTGAAAAATTCCATCAACAAGTTGAATTTTGTAAGAAATATGGCTTTAGCAATGGTGACTGCTATGCTTTATTTTTTATCAGTTCTTTTTCTGCAATTTTTTTTTTGTCTATGTAAAAATGGCACTATTAGTTCTTTTTGGATCTTTTTCTTTTGCCAAACATGTATTATAAATATGAGTTGATATATATTTTTTTTTGGATAGGAAAATGTGATTTGATATTGTCAGGAGTATATACTTTTACATGGATGCATTTAGAACAATTATATTCACGCAGAACAAGAATGTGAACAACTATATTTAGGAAAAAGCGCGGTATATGAGATGTTCGACTTCCTCCGGGCTCCGGATGTGACAAGTAGTTACATTATAGGCAGTGTGCAAAAGGTATTGAATCTAATAACAATGACAAGAGTACTCATCCCGGACAGATCTCGTTAGTACATTACAATGACAATGACAAGAGTACTCATCCCGGACAGATCTCGTTAGTACATGACTGTCTTTAACTATCTTTTAGAGTCTCTGTCGGTTAGTCTGCTCCATAAATTAAGAGACTATCTTCATCAACAACACAGGTCGTTCACCTACAACGAATCACCCATGTGTTGCAGGACACTGTTGGTCTTGTATAACCGAAATGGCATAGGTCGTCCTTTGTCATAAGCAACATTCACATTACTGTAATGGGACCTTTGCCCATTACTTCAACCTGGATTAAACTCATCGATCACTCACGACATCATCACTGATTAGATCACCATCTAAACCAAGGTGCACTAAATAAAGAGATTAGCTCCATCATTTGCATGGTACGATACGTTTTGCCCATATACAATCATTAATGCACACAAACTACTTGTTACATCCCACCTTAGTATCAAGTTAGTGACCTAAGCGTCGGAGGGTTTTCCTGGAGAAGAACTCCGGGACCTCCTAACATTTTCTTCGTTTACACATGCAGGTCGTTGATGGTCTTTCAGGGGCTCACTCAACACTTGAAGGACCATATTTCACAATATTACATTTATGTAAGATTGATTTTCAACTGTATCGTTGAAAAATTGACGAGATTGTCGATATCTGTCATCTTGCAATGTTTTTCAAATATTGATGGTATGGCTAGTCCCCGGAGATTGTCGTTATTTGGTATGATATGCTCCCATGTAACTCTGGCTAGTGCCACAGATTGTGATTAATAAATTCCTTCACGTTTCAGGAAAATAAATCCTCTCATTTCCTCCCTACCCAAATCCTTCGATCCAAACAAGGCCGGAACCGGCTTTTTCCCCAATTTCTTCATCGTTATCCCGGCTTATTAGCCCAATTTTACTGGTCTGTGTTATGTAATGAGCTGTTTCAGTAAATTAGACCGTTGGGTTTTTGGTTTAAATTTGGGTCAACAATTAGTTAGCTGATGTCACCTAGTTTGTTAAGATTTGTTTCAACCGTTTTTATGGTTATTTCTGTAGTATAAGGAATCGCTGTGAAATGATGATGGATGTGTAAATGAAATTAGCCGAATTCCTCTGTTTCTCAATTCTTCCCAATCCCGTTTCTTCTTCTTCTTCCCTCATCCCCAAACTCTTCCCCTGAATTTCTGCATATTTGTTTTGAGTTTCCGGATTTGCACTTTGGTTTCTTGACAGTCTGATAAACCTTAGTAAAAGTTATTCGATTCAGCCTACAGTCCTCGATCTTGGTGGAGAGCAGACATTGAAGTAAGCCATGACGACAAGAAAATCAACAATTCTCCCCGAGTCTTCCCGGAGGAGACAAGAACATACGGATGTTGATAGGATCAGCGATTTCCCAGAGTTGGTTCTTAGTCGTATTCTTTCCTTTCTTCCCGCAAAGGATGCTGTGGCCACCAATATTCTTTCAAAAAGGTGGGATCAATTGTGGACAACAACTGACACTCTTGATCTTTGTTGCCCTGATCCTGATGATTATAGGGGTGATCATAGGGAGGATCGATTTGCCGATTTCGTTAACCATGTTTTGCTTGTTCATAAACCTGGGACTTTAAAAAGGTTTTCCTTAGAATGGACAGATAATTGCAGTCATTCCTGTGTTAATCTCTGGATCACAGCTGTTGTAGCTAGGAATGTGCAAGAGCTTTTTATTAATGTTGACATTCTTCAGCTACCGATTCGAGTGCAAACACGCATCTTTAGCTGTGAAAGTCTTGGGTCTCTCGAGTTGAATTGTTACTTCTGGTTCTACAATGAAGTTGGGGTTTCTCTTCCAAGACTTGAAAGCCTAACGCTTAGAAGAATTTCTTTTGAGAATGAGAAAGCGTTTTGCAAGCTATTAAATGGTTGTCCAATGTTGAAATATCTCGTCATTCATACAGATTTTGGGGAAATGATACAATTTGATGATTTAGTCGATGATGGGATTGCATTCAAATTCATAATATCCTCTACTTCCTTACGACACCTTGAACTATGTCTCTATGATAAACCAATAAGTTCTGGTTTATGCGGTGTTCAATTAGATGCTCCCTCCCTCCCTTACATTGAATTAATAGACTCGGCAGATAATAGCCTCTTTCTTCAGAAAAGACTCATCTTTTTGGGTGAAGCTGCTAATTTCCAACTCACTAGTTTTCGACAAGAACTGAAAGATTGCGATTCCCTTGTTGAAGCATTTCACGCCTTTGGTTGTGCAAAGACTCTGATCTTATCGGATTTCGTTATTCGGGTAAGTTATTTAAGGCTTAATTTCGACTCTGTTCTTTGTTTTTTTTTAATAGTCCCCATTGTCTTGAGCATGTAATGATCAATCATTTGTCATGGGTTTTATTTAAATAAATTATGTAACGCTAATCATTTGGAGGTCTTGGCATTGTTTTTTCTCAGAATCTTAGCTGTGCCATGATCAAAATGACAACTAAGTTTGACAGATTGACAAGGTTGGAGGTGTTAATCAATTGGAAGTATTGGTCTTCATTGAAAGATTTGATAGAGCTGTCGGACAATTTACAAGTTCTCATAGTAAATAAGGTTAGATAACGGTGTCGGTCCCCTGATAAAAATTGTAGTGATGAAAATGATTGATTTCTAATGCCTTGAGTAATATATGTATGCTTTCTCAGGACGATAATGTGATTGTTGGTGACTACCTTACCAACTCAAAGTGGAAGACGCCGGATATAGTTCCCACGTGTTTGTCAAAGAGCTTGAGGACAGTTTCAATCGGTGCTTATTATGGTCATCAGAACGCCCTTGCAATGGTAGCTTACATTTTAAAGCATGGGAGCGTCCTACAAGTAATGAAGATATGTTTTGATGAATCATTTAGTGACTTCAAAACGAGTTTTGAGATGAAGATATCTATGTTTCCCAGAAAGTCACCGGATTGTAAACTTGAATTTTGTTAGAAATATGGCTTGATCATGGTGACTGATATGTTTTATCTTCTTATCTGCATTTTTTTGTCTCTGTAAAAATGGCACTATTACTTCTTTTTGGATCCTTTTCTTTTGCCAAACATGTACATATTTTGTAAATATGAGTTGATATATCTGAGTATTACTTTGCATATTTGGTTGCTTTTTTCTTGTTTAATTGTGATAAGAAACTAATGCTCAAGTGTTTCCAGAACATGAAATTTACTCAGCAGAGAAGTCATCATCAACATTTGTTACATCAGTGTTAACAGCATGGTAAATGGGGTTAGATAATTAGGCTAAAATTACCAATTTCCTACTCTGACTAGCTTCTTGTTTTTGCAAAAGCGTTCAGCAACATACTACACATTTATACAGTAGAACAAGAGTAGCAACAATCCTACGACAAAATATCACAACACACTTTTGCACTATTGATTATGATGTGAAAAAATTAATCTTGTATCCGTATTTGTAAAGTGACGGATAATAGTAAACGGAACTTGTTTTTTTGAAGTGACTGTTAAAAAGAAGAGAGATTTTATGGTGCAACGGTTGTAGGAAGGTTATATCAAGTCACATACATTACAGCCTCTTATTTTTATTCTCTTTCATATAATACACTTTTATCGTGTGTGAGAGGTTAGAAATGAGTGATCAGAATGTATGTCACTTTGCAGAAAACCTTCAGATAAATTGTCAGATTCTAAAATTTCAATAAAAAGAAACCGTTGAACTATATCTTTCTTTATATAAAGAGAGAGCAAAAGCTCAGCCCCTGTGCCGCGTCGACAGTTTTATGGAATTTTTTCCGTTTGGGCCTTATTTGTGAATGGCCCGTTTACACCAAAAGTCTGATGATCCGTTTAGTCAAAAAAAACCTGTTGGTCCAAAGCTATACATATTATTATTATTATTACTCTGATGTAATTCTCAAAACCCTAGCATTTGCCTTGCCTCCCTCTTGCGTCTGAAGGAAGCGTTTGTACCTTCGATCTTAGATGTTATTGTCTGTGATGGATTCGACTGGTGCCAGTGCTCGCCGTTCATGGAGATAACAACGTTGACTATTCGCGCATCTTCAACCACGTTGCGGTGCAAACGATTTCACAATTTTTGTCTTCCGTCAATTACGATTTGATGCAGATATGATGTCAAGAAATTTCTGCCAAGATAGGTTCAAATTGCTGTCTATTTTTGGTGTGTTTTGATTTTTAGTATCTGTTGTTTTTAGATCTGAGGATTTCGGGGTGATTAGGCCTCAGATACGTGCTTTTGTCCGCTGTGTAAAGGAGTGGGATTTTCGCCATGTTTAACCGCACAGTAAAGGTCATTATCTGCTGGATTATAGCCGATGTTAGAGAAGATTATGTGGTAAGCACTATGTTTATTTATATCCACATACCTTAACACAGAATTCATTATGTGTGGTGCTCAGATTAATTATTTGTTCTTCACTCTGTGTCTTAGGTAAAAAAATGATCGCAAAAGAAAATTAATTGTTTTGCTTGTATTCTTCTCAATAAAATTCATTTAGTATTAATTGCATGCATTACTTCTTCTGGGTCGTTTTATTTTAGGTTGAATTTCAGCCAATGAAAGCCATTACTACAATGGATATTACTTTACTGATAGAATGGCTTTTTGTGCTGCAGATACATGTTTGTTTACCGCTAGAAATGGCCTCTTCAGTTGTTGTTCTGTGTTATGACCAAAAGAATAAGACTTCCCTTTCTCTTTCTCTTTCTTGGGGTGTTAATCGGTTTTTCCCCAATCGAGTGGAAAAAAAACCTTTGCACTGTTGTTCTGTGTACCTTTTTTCGCATTTTTTTGTTTTCAAATAGAGTATTAAATGTTCATGGCATTGGCAGTATGTTTCCCTAATTACATTTCATTTATTGCTTCAGAACTCGTAAAAATTGATGGATCCATTGTTTTCGTCTAAGGTAAGCTTGCTTCCTATCATTAATTCTCGGGTGTGTTGGTTGAAAAGAAGCTTTGTCAAGCTTTTTAGTCCATATGTATATTCCAGTGATCATCATTTGTGTGTGATTTCATCATTTGTGTGTCAGTTTGACATGTATATTATAAGATTTTAATATAGATGATGCTTTAAGAATGGTAGACACAAAAAAAATTCCTGCTGCTGCTGCTTATAAGCTTATGTGGCCTTCAGAAGTTGAAGGCTTCAGTTACTCATCACTTTTGTAGCTGCAGCATGTATCACATAATATTTCAATCTTTTTGGGGTGTTTCTTGGTTCTTGATGTGTACTTCTTTAGAGTGGATCATTTTTTCCTAATAAATTGTGGTGACAATTTCTTCATGCAATCCGTCGACGTGAATTTATGTTTCCTGCCTCTGCTTTTAGGATAAGATGAGCATAGTCTTTTCTTGTATTAATCTGAGTATGAAATGTCCATAAAATGAGCATTACCTTATGGTATATCCATATGCCCAATTGCCCATTCATTTTGTTGGCAAGTCTTTGGTTGCATACATGTTATTCTATTTTTCAATAAAGTTGGTCTTTGCATTGGTGGCCTTTATTATATGCGTATATACGCATCGCCTTTTCTGGTGTTTTTTCTTGATGTGAGTTGCCTACAGTATGAGAATTAAGTGATGTGTATAGTATGGCATTGAGTGATGAGTATCCATTGTGGAGGTGCTCTTGCCACCGCTAATTAGCTTCATGGTTATTATTGTTTTGCTTAAAGTCGGTTCATGCATAGGTAGAATCCATGCTAAGTATTTGGTATGTTTGGTTTGTCAAGATTAAAAAAGGTTTCGTGACGCCTTAAGACTCTAAAAACAAGGGTTATATATGGTAGTAAGGTTCTTTGCATATTTCAGTTGGAGTTTTTCATAGTATGAGATGAGTTGACAAGGATTAGTTGTTGGTATCACAAATCAATTGTAAGAGATTTTGGTTTTGAATTTGTTAAATAACCTCCGTTTTGATCATTTTGCTTAATAAACTTGAACTATGCATAACACAAGCCAAAGCTGTTTTGGAAATGTGTGCCTATTTTTTGTGTGTGTTTGTTCTTACTGGTTGAATGTGCCTTTGTCTGCCTAAAATCCAATTAAAATGTCTACCTCGAAGCCATAAAGTCTGTCAATTGTGTGGGTGCTTTCGCAATTGGGTAACTTAGTTTGTGATCTAAAGCCATTCATGAAGCAATTCATTTTGAATCCCTTTATGCATATTTCTACCACCTAAACATCTATGGTATGCTAAAAATAATCCATGAATTTGAATCCTTTGTTTATACCCTTTTAAGGTTTCGGTGTAACAGACTGAAGTTGTTAAATTTTAGTTGGTTTAAGCTAATGTTGACAAAATCTAATACAATTCATGGATTGCTTTTAGTTGTATTAAGTTCATCATAATCTTACTTTGATTTTTGCATGAATGTTTCACATTTCTAATAATAGGCTGAAATTGTTAAATTTTAAGCTATTAATCCGTGGCACATCTCTATGGTATGCATCTTGCATCTGTACCAGATACTATATACCATTTTTATGTGTATCATTTTGCACTTCCTCGTCATCTCTAAGAACATAAAGAGTATCATCATCTCTAAGAACATAAAGAGTAACATTTTCTCATAGGGCACATCTTACACACCTTTGGTTTTGTATCCCACATGTTCGACACGGGTTTTTCTTCTATTACAAAAAGACACGAGTTTTCTTTGGTTAAGTCTTGTTGGGTTTTTTGTTTTACAAGTGGTGCTCATTAGGATTTTTGGAGGTATAAAGCTTTATTCATGTTCAGTTTTGTGTTGCTTTCTTTATTTGGCATGTTATTATTATTCTTATTTTTTATTCCTTCATGTTCCAACATGAGTAGGCTTTAGAGTTTTTGAAGGGCTACTTGATAGATATTGAGCAACCGATGTAAATCACACGCAACAATTGGAAGATTCTCAAGAATTTGTGAGTTTCTTTACACATCACAATCTATAAGTAGACAAAATTAATGATTCTTACAAGTGTGCTAATGTTTTAGGGACTTAACGTTGAAGAAGAATCAAGGTAGAGTTAGAGAAGTCGACAATTGTGTTTCTTGAAGAAACAAGAAACAAGGGACCAACCAACACATTTGTTCAAAGTGTTCGATATGTGGCCGTCAAAACATACAATGCGATTGATTTGAAAAAGAATGCTAACCATCATTCTCTCGCTAACCTAAATCGATGTCAAAGCTAATGATCACGATTTATCACTCCAAACTGACCATCATTCTCTGCTTTCTTTAATCATCTTGCACTAAATTGCATACTTATTGCTGCTCTATAAACTTGTGAGTTATTTACTTTTCTACGGCTTACTTCAATGGTTAGTAGTATAAATGATATTGTATTGACGATAGAACATCTACTTATGCTTCAACTTCTTTTATTGTGACCGTATATAAAATCTCTTCAGAAGCAAGTATCTATACATCTACATTCCTTAATTGTTGCTACTCTATAGACTTCGCCAGGGCCGTTCGTTGCCGTGCCTTGCACGGCCGGAACTCACTAGTTTTAGTTATACAAAAACATTTTGGATCACTTTGAATAATAAATTTACTCTTCTTTTTTTCATAAACAAAAGATTCACACACACAAAGTCGTTTTTTTTTTTTTTTTTTTTTTTTTTTTTTTTTTGGCCTCAAGTGTCACACACGATTTTATAGGAAGTTTATCAAAGACTTTTTTAAAGTCTCAAGACCGTTGACTGAGTTATTTGCAAAGGAGGTACCTTTTGCTTTCGGTAATGAATGTCAACAAAGCATTCCACAACTTGAAGCAAATGTTGATATCGGCCCTCATTTTGGTAGCTTCGGATTGGAACCATTCATTCGAACTAATGTGTGATGCTAGCGACACGACGGTTGGAGGTTTAAAATGTTTATCTTGCCCTGTTTCGTTATGTGATTAGCCTTATTTGAGACATAGTTATGGGTTTGGTTTATGATGTACTCGGCACTACACCGTGCGGAGACCCTCTACAGGGAGGAACACGGGATTACCGGAAGACATCCATTAGCTATTTAGGGTGTTGTGCTTAGTATCTGAGCTGATTTATCTTGGCCTATTGAAAAAAATTTCTGTGACCCTTATTTTGGGTGCGGTCAGCGTACACTTTTTTTTTTTTTTTTTTTTGTCAAACCTTGACTAGAAAATGATATTTAAAAAATTGTTACATTTTATTATTATTATTTAACAAAGTTTTATTCCATAGAGAAAAAGTTGAAACTCACTGATATGCCTAAATAGTGCCGCCACCTATGAGTACTCGGATAAAGCTTATCTAGCCACCAGGTTGGATAATGAGGCCTACGGCCATAGCGTCCCGACGACATTCAAGTTGAGGTCACGAACTCAGTCCCCACCAAGAGCCTGCAAATCTTAAAGGTCACTAGAAGCTCGGGGGCCGATCCGCGAATTAAAAGAGGTCCACCAGAGTGTTATTGCCTCACTTGTTGCAGCAACTCCTCTAGCTCATAGTGTTATTGTCTTTATTACATGTGACTAAATCGAATTTTTTTGAAGGAGTAAATCGATTTCTTCCCAATCATATTTGTAGCGAAACTTGAAAAACTATGCCGAAAAGTAAATGTTTGGAAAAAATATGCCTCGACGATTTGTTACGCGCATCGCGTCGCGATTGGTCCCATCGTGCTCGCGTGGCGCGCGCGCGCGCCCCTCGTGCATCGGAAGCAGGCAAAATTTTCAAATGTTTACTTTTTAGGCATATTTTTCAAGGTTTTTCATTTCGGGCATATTTCTTCATGTTTCCCTATTTGTATTGGTTTGATATAAACCCTAGTTTAAGTAACACTAGCTATAAACCTTAGTTTAAGTTATTCAAATCAGCCTACGGTGCTCTTGAGTCTTGATCGAGCAGACATTGAAGTCATGACGACAAAAAGATCAAGAAGCCTCACCGATTCTTCCCGCAGCCAAAAACATGGTGCTGTTACTGTTGTTGATAGGATCAGCGATTTGCCGGACCCGATTCTTAGTCATATTCTTTCTTTTCTCCCCACAAAAGATGCTGTGGCAACCACTATTCTTTCCAAAAGGTGGGATCTTTTGTGGGCCACAACTGTTAATCTCGATTTTTATTGCCCTTATGAGTGTGAATATAGGGAAGGCCGATTTGCTGAGTTCGTTAACTATGTTTTGCTTCTCCATAAACCTGGGTATTTAAACAGGTTTTCCTTAAAATGGACAGATCATTGCAGTCATTCCTGTGTTAATATCTGGATCACTGTTGTCGTGGCTATGAATGTGCGTGAGCTTTTTATTTATGTTGACATTGCTGAGATACCGATTCGAGTGCAAACACGCATGTTTAGCTGTGAAAGTCTTCGATCTCTCGAGCTGTATTGTAGGAGCTGCATCTCCAATGAAATTGCGGTTTCTCTTCCAAGACTCGAAAGCCTAACACTTAAAGGAGTTTATTTCGAAGGTGAGAAAGCGTTTTGCAAACTTTTAGATGGTTGTCCAATATTGAAATGTCTTGTCATTCGTATGGATTTTGGGAAAATGATACATGATGTAGGCGTCGATGGGATTGCATTCAAATTCATAATATCCTCTGCTTCCTTACAACACCTTGAACTATATATCAGTGAGTATGAGTATGACTATGACTATGACTATAATTTTTTGTCATTCCTACCAACACATGGAGCTACTTGTTTATGCGGTGTTCTTCAATTAGATGCTCCCTACCTCCCGTACATCAAATTAATAGACTCGAGATATTGTAGCCTCTTTCTTCAGAAAAGACTCATCTTTTTGGGTGAAGCCGCTAATTTCCAACTCCGTAGTTTGCGACATGAACTGAAAGATTGTGATTCCTTTGTTGAAGCATTTCACGCCTTTGGTTGTGCAAAGACTCTGATCTTATCGGATTTCGTTATTCGGGTAAGTTCTTTAAGGCGACTCTGTTCTTTGTTTCTTTGAAGTTCCCCATTGTGTTCGGCATGTAATGATCATTCATTTGTCATTGGTTTTATTTATTTAAATTATGTAATGCTAATCATTTGGAGGTCTTGGCATTGTTTTTTCTCAGAATCTTAGCTGTGCCAGGATCATAATGACAACTAGGTTTAACAGATTGACAAGGTTGGAGGTGTTGATCAATTGGAAGTATTGGTCTTCATTGAAAGATTTGATAGAGCTGTCGGACAATTTACAAGTTCTCATAGTAAATAAGGTTAGATAACGGTGTGTCCCCTGCCCCTGGAGAAAACTTAATAAATAGTAGTAAATGTGATTTCTAATGCCTTGAATAATATATATGCTTTCTCAGGACGATAAGGTGATTTTTGATGACTACCTTACCAACTCAAAGTGGAAGATGCCTGATATAGTTCCCACGTGTTTGTCAAACAGCTTGAGGACAGTTTCAATCGGTGCTTATAATGATCATCAGAACGCCCTTGCAATGGTAGGTTACATTTTAAAGCATGGGAGCGTCCTACAAGTTATGGAGGTATGTTTTGATGAATCAATTAATGACATCAAAGCGAAGTTTGAGATGGTCACGAAGATATCTAAGTTTCCCAGAAAGTCACCTGGTTGTGAACTTGAATTCTGTTAGAAATATGGCTTGAACATCATATCCATCATATTAAAGTCAAGAAGTGATATGGTGATATCTAAGTATCACTTGCATATTTGGTTGCCCTTTTCTTTTCTTGTTTAATTGTAATAATGGAAAATGCTTAAGTAGTATTTCCAGAGCATGAAAATTACTCGGCAGTCGCAGAGAATTGATCGGTGTTAACAGCAACTACTTTTGTTAATTGGTATTTGATGATCATCCTGGTAAATGGCCAGATAATTAGGCTACAATTACCAATTTCCTATTCTAGTTGTTTGCAAAAAGTGCTTCATTGTAGATTGAGCTTAAAGTCGTTCATCGTAGAGTATTTAGAATAGTGTTAAATTTTAGTTTGGAGAGATCGATCCATTGGGAAATGCTCCGGTGGATTCACTCCGTAACACACTTTAAACATCTCCTGTCGAGGTCTGTGACGTATAAGAGGGTGAAGAACATTGTACAACATATTTGTGGGTTATACAAAGTGGAGGGTCGAGATGTGTCTAAATTTATCCTCTCTCACACATCAATGATGTGTAGATGTGTAGATGTGAGTTGGATACATCTTACTTAATAGTTAGGCCGAGCCAATAAAAAATAGTCCTCTGAAGGTGGATAAAATATTTGTGTTTATTATTCAGAAACGAAATCACCATATTCAGTAAATATATATAACTTGCCAAAGCAGTAATGAAACATTTCTGCTTTTGGTTTACAAACCAAATTGCTATATTCAGTGGACATGCCCACATATATGTATAAGGTGAAATTCAAATTCAGTAGACATATATGATTCACATATGCATAAGGTGAGGCTTGAATTCAGGATTTCTTGATGTCGAAGTCCCAACTTAATTTACTAATGTAAGCATCATTAGGAGGACCAAATATTTACTATGAAAATGTGAATTATTCTGATAATATAGAAGACGGTTACAACAAAGATGTCGAAAGAAGAAAATAAACTATGATAAAATAAAAACTAACATATAATCAGAAACTGTTGTACCAAATGTAATGCATTTTTCCCACCATGCACATCCATATTATGTGAAAAAATAAGAATGAATGCATGTCACGTATCGTTATATATATCAAATTACAACGGTTGCAATGACATACACATGACTCGAAAACACATTGCAAATAGTGGTGTAAAATGAACCGCTCACGAGCAACTCGACGTTTGGCTCGTAAAAAGGCCCGCTCCTATTTTTTTAACCGAATTTGAGCAGTTTATCAAAATCAACAAACTCAAGTATTTGAATACTTGACTCGAAACGTTCAAGATGTTTATCGAAAGATTATTTTTATATCAAATAAATAAATTCTTTTGTGTTTTTATATGTTCTAACTTAAACACTTTAAAATTTAACATTTTTTTTCGAGGTCATGGAGCTATACTTCTAGCTTGAAAGTGCATAAAGTTTTGTCGAGCATATTAGTCAAACTTAATCAAGCTAAAAGTATAGCTCCAGGCCCTGTCAAACTTAATCAAACCAATTGGAGCATAATTGACACTTAATCGTGCCGATCTCGAGCAATTTTTTCCTGACCCAAACGAACTCAAGCTGAGTTTAAGTATTACTGTTTTGAAAGGTTGTTCGACTCGATAAATAAATAGTTGGTTCGACTCAAATCATTTACACACTAATCAATTACCGTCTACTCTTTTTTTGGCGGGAAAAATCATCTCTAAGCTCTGCACTGGCGACTGCTTCTAGGGGTTTTAAATCGTTGCACGGCGTTTCTCGAACATTTTCCGGCAACGGTCGGCTTACATTCTGGACGAGCCGCTCTCAGATACAATTAGAGATTATAGAACTATAAACGGTAAAGAAGGCCCATATTGATAAAGTTCGGTCTGGGGTATGCTAAATTTATTTTTTCCGGGGGCGAATCTGATAGACTGTGAAGTATTTGAGGTAATGCCCTGTTTTTCCGATTTCGTTTTCTGCTTCTGTGTTTCGATTTATCGCAACAGATCCTGTTCCTGTGTGATAGGGGAAAAAGTATATATGACACGATTCTTTTCGGTTTCTTTTATTGTTCGTGATCAATTCATCTAGGTTTATGTTGATTATTATAACTTCCCTCTTTCATCTTCCCTTTTTTTCACGATTTCAATTGTACAGAGAAAGAGTATTTTGGAAGAATGAATAGTGTTGACAGCCCAGTGACTACCAGAAGGAGCACAAGATCATTCTTGGCTGCAAATACTATTCCAGAGAGTGTTGTTGAAAAATCCAAGACTGTTGATGGACAACCTTTAACTATAAATGACCTTGTTCATCATGATGAGCCCATTAGCTTTGACGAGTTGATCGGTGATTTCCCAGGCAGGCGTACACAAATTATCGAGTTAGTACGCCTTACAGGTCCTTTGAATTCTCCTATGTTTCCTGTTTTTGTATATGGGGGAACATCAACCGGAAAGACTAGTGTAGTTCTATCAATATTCAGGCACTTGCGCCGCCCTTTCGTCTATTCAAGTTGCATCACTTGCTACAGTCCTCGAATATTGTTTGAGTCTATATTGAACCAGCTTTTACTTCATAGGAAGTGTGAAAGCAATGGCTACTCGAGTGCCAAGCGGTGTGAAAAGCCTGCTGATTTTGTTAATCTTTTACGAGAGGCTTTGAGTGGCATCATAGGTAATCTAAAGGAGAATGCAGGAAGGCTGAACTCTAAGAAGTTGCCCAGAAGGCCTAATGGACAAATGATTTACTTGATCTTTGACAATATACAGTTTCTTCGTGATAATAACTGTAATATACTGCCCCTGTTATTTAAACTGAATGATATTCTGACAATGCCGGAGGTCGGTTTTATCTTTATCAGTAACACCTCCCCTGACACGTTTTACTCCGACACTGGTTATGTGGAGCCTATTCCCGTGCATTTTCCTGATTATACAGAGGATGATCTTCGTCAAATATTCATGAAAAATCAATCAAACAAGAAGCTTTATTCATCATTTCTTGAGTAAGTATATAATCTGAATACATTGTTATATGTCATATTGCCAGTTTGTTATTTGTTCTTTGAATCATCCACATTGTTGAATTCTTCTGCTCTTTTTGATTTACAGTGTGGTATTGAGAACCTTTTGCCGAATAACAAGGAGGATAAATGAATTATCTGCAGCATTTTCCCCTTTATTCAAAATATACTGTGAACCCGTCGGTGATATGGGAGCTGTTTCGAATGAAGACATGAAAAGAAAACTGTTCTCTCATTTGCAACCAAACATTGCAACATCTTTGAATAAGACATTCAGCATACAATCTTATAATCAGTCTGGGGCCTCATTAAACAATGATAATAAGAAGCAGAAAGGCACTACTAAGAAGTTGGGTTCTAATGAAACTTCTAATACGATTGGATTCAGTATGTCTACTTCTGCAAGATATCTTCTACTACTTTCGTTTCTTGCATCAAGAAACCCGGCCACCCTTGATGCATCGTTTTTTGATTCAACTGGAGGTTCAGACAATCGAAAGCGCAAAAGGAAGTAAGTTACTTACTGTTTAGGACTGTCTAGTGCAAGTTTCATTGCATTCTTGTTCATGTATATCTGCTTTTGTGTCTATGTATTAATCTCATGCCTGTTTTGTCACTTCCTTCCAAAGTAAAGCATGAATCTTTCAGCTTCGTTTGCAAGAAAATATCATTAGAGGAATTATTAGCTTTAGATGTAGAAGCTTAAGAGGCATGTAGTTTGGATTCGTCGTGCCACTTTGACTCAGTGATTCTCATTGTTTTTTTTTCCCGTGTTCCCTCTTTTTGTTTTAATTTGTTTCCGGTCAGGAGCTCTGAAAAATCAATGGAAAATAAGGAAACTGCAGAAGTAGAACTACTCATGAAAGGTCCAGGAACCTTCCCTTTAGAAAGGCTATTGGCAATATTTCAGTGTATTACATCTTTTGCTGAGCCCTCTTGCTTTGAGGAAGGTCAAGCCGTGGGTGATGGTTTAGGAATCGACGATAACCCCAATAGTATGCTTATGTCTGATGTTCTAATGCAATTATCTAGTCTGTGCAATGTGAATTTTATCAGCAAAGGGGGAAGTTGTCCATTGGAAGGGTCAACACGATATCGATGTAATGTGTCTGAAGATATGGCTCTAAAGGTATCATCATCCAACGTTTTTCTTTTCCATGACATTACACATTTTCTATATTTTGACTTGAAAAAACCCCGGAAAATTGATGGCTTGAATTGAACCGAGCAGGTGGCTAGGAGTCTAAAATTTCCTCTGATCAAGTATCTTTGCAGAAGATGAGATGCTGTGCAATTCTATAGGGATTCATAGGAGTGGTTTCGAAAACCTGCTCGGAGGTGTGGTCGTTTTCAAATTCTAGAATATTGAAAACATTCTAGTCATCATACATTGTTGTGTAAAGTATGTTGTTTTTGGCTCTGTAACAGCTTCTTGAGCACTTGGTTTTTATTTTCGTGATGGAAATTCTATTGTGGAGTCTCCGTTATGTCGTAGCAGGTTCGAATAATTGACTCTGTCTTTCACATTATCAACATTCTTGATATATTTGTCGCAAGGCAAGTCACACAAGCAGGAATCGAACCTTGGTCATGACCAGGTTATGACCTAGTGTAAACTAGGAGGCCGATACCTTGTTGGTATGCAAACATTCTTGATATATTTGTCGCAAGGCAAGTCACACAAGCAGGAATCGAACCTTGGTCATGGCCAGGTTATGACCTAGTGTAAACTAGGAGGCCGATACCTTGTTGGTATGCAAGACTCGAACCTTGGTGAGGGTCAGGTTATGATATAGTGTAAATATGAAATATACACACACATCGCATGATGTGTCCCACTTGGACTCGAACTCGAAAGCAGCCGGGTTAAGATCACAAAGACATCTGGAGTGCTATTTGGCTTTCAATTGTTATCATTATAATAATTTTTTCTTAAAATGTATCATTATATTATTAACTTATAAGTTTTTTAACTATTTTGAAGTACTATGTGACAAAATAGAGGCGAATAAATTGTTTGAAAATACAACTAAAATACGTATTATACGACACAAGGATATGAATATAAAGGTGAATAAATTAAATTGGGCTAAATTTGGCTCGAAACATTTAGGATTGAATGCATATGGACGCATATCCGACTTGAAATGCTACATCCGCCTCTCAACTGAAGTCAATTTAACCTAATTTTTACCCTAACGAGAGACGTAAACGAGTCGAGTCAAACCGATATGAGATATTTGAGTTTCTATATGTTTATTATACGAACGAATTTAAACTGGTTCAATAAACGAACTAAATTTTATGTCTGAGATATGTTTGTTATTCTCTTGCTCGAGGTTGAACAAAACTCAAACTAGCTCACATCCTTTTTAATAGGGGTGTACACAGTTCGGTTCGGATCGGTTAATGGCTGTAACCGAAACCGAACAAAAAACTGTCGGTTAATTGAAAATCCGAACCGAAATTGAACCGTTTGTAACATAAAATTAAACCGAACCGAAATAACCGATTTGGTTCGTATGTTAACCGAAAAACCAAACTAAAATCAAAAGTAAATAATTAAAGATAACCGAACTGAAATAACCGGTTGATTAACCGAAAAACCAAACTGAAATAACCGAATTTCATCCAAATTATACAATTTAATAGTTTGATTCACCATATGATTATAAACGGTTTGGTTTTTTCTATTTGGTTTCGGTTCGTTTTCGGTTCGGACATAAACATTTTGGTTTTTAGTTCAGGTTCGGTTCGGTTTCGGATAATTTACGACACTAACCGTAACCGAACCGAACTGAAAATTTGGTTTTTTCATTTTGAAACCCGAATCGTAGCACTTATTAACCGAACAGAACCGATCCGTATTATCTCAGTTTGGTTCGATTTTCGAATAATCCGTATTCGTTTACACCCTTACTCTTTTTTATTTATTTTAAACTTCCATCGATTTTTTCAATTTTCGCTTTCAAAGTGTCAAATTAGAAATGACTCTAAACCTAATTGTTCATTTACTCTTAGGAAACCTTTGCTGGCTGCTTTATTCCTGTGAGTAATTTGACTTGTTTCGTTTATGGATATTTAGGTTTTAATGCTTTAATTCCTCTGATTATAATATAATTTTCAAAATCTCCTCATTTAGCATCTTTTGTATTTATATGAAATTCGTCCAAATTTTTGTGTTGAATATTCAAGTGTAATTTTTGAAAAAAAAAGCTGGGAAATTGTTGGGATTTAGGCGTCTCATCTTGTTTTTGTGAATGAATTACAATCACCTCATAGAATTATCGTTCTAATGGACATATATATATCTCAGATTCTGAATGCAGAATTTTAGTACCTATATATATTGCCTTTTCTTATTTCTTCAGCAGCTTCTCAAAATTGACTTTTAATGGCGAGTATTTCGTTTTGTTATTGCTGAATATTGTTCAAAATGCTTAGTTTTCGTGTTAACGCCCTCTTGGCCTATTGTTTGGTGTATTATGACTGATATTAGAATGAATGTTGAACTATCTTAATTGCTAGACCTTTTGAAATGTGTTATTAAAGAGTGTTAATCTTCTTCTTGATTTAATTACAAATTTATGACTACTGGTAAATAAGCATCCCAATCCCATTGCATGGCTACAAATTTCACTGCTGATTTGCCCTAATAGTATATCTATTTTGCAGGTATCCTTTCCAGTTTTGTCCCAATATTTGCAGTTTTGAGCCCTTTTCACTTTTTTATTGGTGCTTGATTGATAGTTAAAAGTTATTCATACCGTTTTACAGTCCCCTCAATTTTACAGAAACAACGAGACATTAATAGGGAATATATGGAGAGAGGTAATTCAGGAAGTTTCACGATTCATTCTCGGACAGAAAACCATAGTGTTGATTCTGTTGATCGGATCAGTGATTTACCTATCTCAGTTATTGGTCATATTCTCTCTTTTCTTCCCATAAAGAATGCTGTGGCCACCCACATTCTATCACAAAGGTGGAAGTTTCTATGGACGACTATTGTTAATCTCGATTTTCAATACCCCAAATGTTACCTTGGCAAAGGCCAATTCGTCAGATTCGTGACCTTTGTTTTATCTTTAACATGGAAAACCTCGTGTATTCCGTTACATGTTAATACTTGGATCAGTGTTGGTAGGAATGTGCATGAGCTTATTGTACATGTTTCGGCTTCTCATCTACAGATTCAAGTGCTAAGAAGCATGTTCACCTCTGAAGCACTACGATCTCTGGAGTTGAATTCTAAAATCTGCATCACCCCTGAAATTGTGGTTTCTTTTCCAAGACTTGAAAGCCTAACGCTTATTTCAGTTTATTTCCAAAGTAAGGAAGATTTTCGTGAGCTTTTAGGTGGTTGCCCGGTTTTAAGAGATCTCTACATAGATATGGATATTGGGGAAATGATGAAATATCTTCACTTAGATATAGACGATGGTGTTGCATTTGAATACATTGTATCGTCTACTTCTTTGAGACGCCTTGAGATATATGCCCGTGATGAACACAAAGAACTTGAAGGTACTTCTCTCTGCAGTGTCCTATTAGATGCTCCATTGCTTGAATATGTCAAGTTAGATGGTCAAATATCTAGCATCTTCATACAACAAGAAAGGCTTACTTCTTTGGTTGAAGCTGATGTCCAACTTGTTTATTTGGAGTCTGTATCGAAGGAGCAAAATTATTGCAACTCCGTTGTTGAAGCAATCTGCGCTCTTGATTGTGCAAAGACTCTAAGTTTATCAGCTCAAGTTAGTCGGGTAAGTTATATATTGTTCGCGACTCTATTCTAAATTAGTATTTTGGAGATTTGACATTGATTTTTCTCAGGCAATTAGTTGTGCCACGACTAAAATGAGAACTACGTTTGACAAATTGAAGAGACTGGAGATGAAAATAGATTGGAACTATTGGAGTTCATTGCAAGACTTCATAGAGTTATCAGACAATTTGGCAGTTCTCACAATACGAAAGGTTAGCTTAACAATGTCATTCGTGAAAACTTGGATAGAGTAAAAATATAAAATAAATACTACTACACAAGATTACTAATTTTGTGAGTGTTTTATTTGTGATATCTTTCAGGACTATGATTCGTCTGGGGGTCATTTTAATGACAAAAACTGGGAAAATCCTAAAGGGATTCCATGGTGCGTGTTGTGTAATTTGAGGACGGTTTCAATGGAGGCTTATGATGGTCATCGGGATGAGCTCGCAATGATAGGTTACATTTTAAGACATGGAACTTACCTCGAAGTTTTGCAGATAAGTTTTGGCAAATCATTTAAAGACTTACCAGAGTTTAAGGTGCTCCAAGATATATTAATGTTACCCAGAAAGTCTCTTGTTTGTGAAGTTGATTTTCGTAAATAATATGGCAAATGTTGCATTGTCAGACGTAGGTTTGAGGCTGCAGATTTTAGCAAATCCTGTCATTAAATGTCTCGTTAGGGTGACTTTAATTTCTTATTATTTTAGCAATTCTAGAATTTAACTCCTTGGAATTATATGATCTTACTATCAATTCCTTTTTCTGCACGGTGTTTGTTGTTGTTGTTGTTGTTGTTTTTCCTTCAATATCGAGTTAAGACAAGTAGTTTTATAACTACAATACACATACGTATCGCATGGGCGGCTTCACCGAGTCAATTGAGGATAAAAATGAATTTCATTGTCATTCGTTTTCACAAAACAAAGATTTAACAAAGAGAACAAAAACTCCACAAATGTGAGAAAAACACCTTATACGAGAGTAAAAACCGGTAATGCTCGAAACTTTGACTCTCTAACGAGTTTTGCAGTCTTTTGTCATCTTCACGAATTCATCGAATGTGGAGAAATCGGTGTACATGTTTCGTGTTTGTTAAGGATTAGTCAAGGTTCTTGACACATATTATTGATTTTTGAAGGGGTTACTGTCTCCGCTGATAGTACGTTGTTAGATTTGTAGGGGACACAAATATTTCATTTTGGATAAAGGGGAACACAAATACTAAACATTTACAAGAATATTAGTTAAATTATATTTCAGACTTATTCACCAACAATTATATCATTAACTCATCTACTTTATAATCTATGTCAAAATCCCTAATTACGTTACTCTTTCCATTTCTCTTCCAATTGAGCCATCCGAACTGGTCAAATTGTTATCTTTCAAATCCCCTACTTTCTTCTCAAACCACAAATCTAAAATGTGAAAATGATCTAATCGTACATTTTTTTTAAAACTACACCGTTTTGATGATAATGTGTAAAACAACTGTACTTGTCCTTTAAGTATTAAGCAATACTATGACTACACATGCATGTACACCACACTATTTGTACACTACAATAAAATCGACGTTGTAAAAATCAAATCTAGAGTCAAACAACAACCACCCGCATAGTCGATTCTTAACTATAGAATCGACTTTTGATGAGCGAAAATTTACCCCTCAAAAATACATTTATAAAGACTCAGAAACCAGTGGGTAAACTAACTCTCTAACCTGGCAGCAGTAGTACTGGGTCGATTGCTAGGATAGCTACAGAAGTACGAGGTCGTCCCAAGAGAAATGTGGTTGTGAGTACCAAAGCGAACGTGGTTCTTAGTCTAGGCGATCAAAGTTTTAAGTGGAGTGTTTATACTAATGCTAAAAAGTAAAGATTATTCTAACGAGTTTAAGTAGGTGATTAAAAAGCATAGCCGAGCCATGATCCAACAGGTTATCTTCCCACAGGAAAAACTTGATAAGGAGTGTGTTTTATCGATTCATTTCATATGATATTCACGGAGTCAACTCTTTATTCTTGCGTTAAGATCTCGAACATTTCTCTCACTTAACCCCACACTAGGTTTATTAACCTCCCTTTGAGAGAGCTAACTCGCTTAACATGGTTGACCGGAATAAAAGCCGTTGAAAAACCTCACAAAAACATAATTTTAACGTATCACTTAGATTGCCAATCTAACGATTAAGACTATGGTTTAGTGATTTTAAAACATGTTTCGCACATCTCGTAAAAATAAGAATTTCACTTAGGCATAGTCCGGATCATCACTTAGATTGTCAATCTAACAATCAGGACTATGATTAGTTATATCCATATCTCACATCTCACCGCAAAATACATTTATAAGCTCGATGTAACCGTGAACAAAGTTGTCAATTTTTATTCAAAGTTATTAAAATGATCAAAACAAGTTTAAAACATGATTTTATCATAAAAACGTTAAATTAAGCACAACACAACTCCATCTCGTCTCCCAAGGGTTAATTTCACCCGTTTTCACATAATTCGGCTATGTTGAGTTTAACCACTCATATTAACTAAAAAATAACAAACGAAAATAACAAACGAAAGAAAACAAAACGAAAAAGATAACTACAATTTATATAGATATACGTATAGATATATATATAGATATAGATATATATATAATATACATTATATATATATATATTTATACTAATTGCATAAAATAAAAGAAAGCAATAAAAAGCGGAAAGCGAAATTATATTAAAACTATAACTAGTCGGGTTATTACACCGACATTATAACGATATATATATTACATATAGGCCCCTCCATAACATAAATAAAAGAAAGAAGAAGGAGAAGAAGAGAAATGGGAGAGAGAGAGGCGAAGCTCTCTCTGTATCGAGGCTCCATATATATAGAAAAAGTTTGAGGCCGGACCGGTCCTGAAATGAGAGCGGACGGTCCTGAATCATGATTACTCCACATGCCGTAATCATAACCCATGTGCGCGTGTTACAAACTAATGATTATATATCCATATGAAAACAACAAGCAAACGCATAACCCCGCAAACTACGGGTGCTCGGGAAAAACGAGTATAAAATGCTAAAATAAGGTCGAGTTTATTGAAACCGGCGATCACTTCGCCGTGCAATAAATCCTCATTTAATACTCAAGATAGGTCTAAACTCACCCGAAACATGCCGAAATGTGATAATCGTAATGAATCATGCATGTAAATGTATTGTAAAGTTGGTTCCTATCATTGCACCCATCCGTTATCATTATAACCGTAGACTAAACCTTTACGTCGCTTCATTTCTTGTCACATAACCATTTCTCTTTCCACATTACTCTTATAATTTAAACTTTTGGAAACGCCTCCCTGCAATCGCAAGTAAGTCTTTATTCATTTTATTCTGCATTTCTTTTAAATCGTTGATCTTTCATGAGTTTGAGAGCCAATACTGCTTCTAGTGAATCTGTAGAGAAACTGTTTGAATCCCCAGAGAAAATATCTAGAGACATAGATAGTGAGGAAGTGAATTCATCTAACCCTGTGTTTTGCCCTGAACCTGTAATAAACTTTGATCATCCATCCTCCTCAATTGATTTAAGAAACACCTCCACTTTTGGAGATAACCCATTGTGTCTTTTGCCTCCTCACCATTTGCCTCCTGGGATATTCACTCCCACTTCAATCGTGACACATTATCCGTAAGATCACACGCCTTCCTAAACACCTTAAAGAGAGAAATCAATCGATTTGACAAAACCAAAGCGATAATGGCTTGCCACGGTGTTGCCAGCAAAATGACCAAGACTGAGATGGCTGGTTTATTAAAAACTTACAAGATCCGTGATCGAGCCTTTCGAAGTTGTTCTTCCTAAACCGACCGAGTATGCTCTGAGTCCTCCAGCCGGTTTACGCACGATATCGCCGATCGACTCCACGAGTGGGTTAAGGTTTCCTCTTCCCCCAGGTGTGTAGAGATAATGAAGTATTATAAGTTAGGAGTTGGTCAGATCCATCCGAATAGCATTAAATTTCTCATAGGTTTCATGCTTTGGTGTCGTATGAATACCACTCCTTTCACAATAGCGTTATTCAGGAACTTCTATCAATGCAAGTTAACACAAGGTAGTGGGGGGTGGTACCATTTCTGCCGTAGGGCCAGTGCTCCGATCATCCCGATGACTGGCAAAGATAAGACAAAGAAAAAGTGGCAAGAACACTTTTTCTTTGTGAAACACAATTCGGATGCCACTTTAGGGCGATGGAATACCTCTTCCATGAAAGACAAGTTGGAAGACTTCATTGATGCTACGCTGTCCCAATATCTTGTCAGTAACAAAATTTATCTCAACCTAGACTTCATAAGTTCGCTTCGATGAGATCTTTGCTTCGGCGATGCAGGCCTGTTGGTTACGTGGAGTTTTCCAAGAAGCGATCTGAGAAAATGTATGTTTGTACTTGCGTTTTGTTTTGATTTTTGATAATAATTAATGATTCCTTTCTTCTTGTAGTGGCCAATGTAGATGACTTGCTCAGTATCGGCGTTGGTGAGGAGGAGGAAACGGAACAGATGGTGGAAGATTCTGAGCGGACTTTGTCCGTTATTCCAGGAGGTGATGTTTCAGTCGGCACCAAGAGGATGCGAGATAGGCACTTTGGATCTAGCAATCTTCTGCGTGCGCAGGAAGAAACTCCTGCTGTCAATCCTTCTGAGCAGAATACTCTGAGCACCATTAATCATGTGGATCTGACTGTTGAAGAAGATCTCCCCGGGGGTCAAACTACTGGGTTGGATGCAGTTCCCCTCAGGACCGTTTCCCAAAGGCAAAAGAAGAGGCCTAGATCCACCCCCTCTGGCAATTCTGCGAGTGGTTCCTCTTTCAACTTTGAGGACATGTCTGCTGATGATTTTGCAGATTCTGTAAGTGGTTTTTCATGAAGTTTTCATTTTTCCTTTTATTTCGTTTGGCTCTAAGACATTCTTTTTTGTAGTGTTACCGCCTGGGTAAGGCCTTGCATAAGAAAACTTCTAGTATGGCCAAAGACATTTCTGCTCTGCAGCACCAGGTGATCCAGTTGGATGAGGCCAATGCTAAATTGGCCAGTTTGGAAGAATCCAACCTTGAAGCCAATGCTAAGGTGGCCAGTTTGGAAGAAGCCCACCTTGTTGCTCAACGAGAGATTGAGAAGTTGAGGTCTGATCTTGCCAAAGCTGAGGGTGTGATATTCACTCAAGAGGAGCAGTTGAACTTAAGAGATCAGCGGTTGGCGAAACTGAATGAGGAGCATCTGCAACATCTTGCCACTGTAAAGAAGATGAAGGCTGACTTTGACGAAACCTTGAGGCAGATGGAGGAAATCCTCGCTTTCGAATATCGTCGAGAAGGTTGTCATTTGGTATAAGTCTTCTCCTCAGACTTATGAGGAAATCCAGATCATATTGGCTCCCGCTGCTGGCAGAGGATATACACTTGGTGTTGATGAGGCCAAAACTCGCGACTGGTGATTAACACTCGCCTAATCACCGGTTGTATGATAAAAAAGGGGAGATCTTCACGAAGTGATATGATGAATACAAGAATGGAGAAGACATAATCAAGCAAATATGCTAAGAAAAATCCGCTCACCTTGACTCCTCTCGCATCTTAATTTATTTCCTTTTGAAAACTTTGAATTTCTTTGCCTTTTCAAGCAAAGCTTTTGATGTAAGTAACTATGTATGTTATTTCTTGTCGGTGACATTTACGATCTTTTGAACCTTTTGAGTTTGTACCTTTGAATTTGTGTCTTTGAATTTGATATTCTCTGTTTAGATCCTTTACATCTTTGAATTTGACATCCTCTGTTTAGAGATACTTGTCTTCATGTTGCGCTGCAAAGAAGTTAGGATTTGTTATCCTTAGCTTCTTTAGTTTTACGTTATATGCTGCATGGAACATACGTTTCCTTCACAGAATTTTCTTGCACTGCAAGTTTAACAGTTGTTTGGGGTCTTCTGCCCATAATTCCTTCACGCTGCAAATTTGGCAATTTCATTATTTAAGTGGGACTTCTGCCCAGAATGCCCTTGCGCTGCAAGTTTGGCATTTTTGTTCTTTAAGGCAAGATTTCTGCCCAGAATTTTTGTGATGCAAGTTTACTGATAAATTAAGTATCATGTCATTAATTTTTTGTTTTAGCACAAGTTAAAAGCATCCACATGTATAATCACAAAATTAAAAAGGAAACATTGATTCAAAGTAGCATTATTTACAGGAATAAAATTGCTTTAAGGAAAAAAATTCTTAAGTGAACAGCATTCCAACTTCTAGGAACTGTTTTCCCAGAGGCATTAGCTAGTTGATAAGATCCTTTCCCATGCACTTTGATGATTTTATAGGGACCTTCCCAATTTGGGTCTAGCTTTCCAGTGGGGCCTTGCTTACTGGCGTCATTTCGCCTTAGTACTAAGTCACCTTCTTTAAAATACTTACCTTTAATTTTGGAGTTGTAGTACTGGGCAATCCTCTGCTTGTATTTGGCCATCTGTATCAGTGCAACGTCGCGTTTATGCTCCAGCTCATCTTTGACATGCAACATGTCTACCTCTTGTGTTTCTGGATAGTATAATTCTGTCCTGGGAGACTTGTGTCCAATCTCTGCAGGTATTACTGCCTCACATCCATATGCTAGGGAGTATGGAGTTTCTTGGGTAGCAGCATTTGGTGTAGTCTTGTACGCCCATAATATATTTGGGAGATGGTCTACCCAGTGAGATCCCTCTTGTTCCAATCTTTTCTTCAGTCCCTGCTTTATTTGTCTATTGGTCTGCTCCACCTGTCCATTGGCTTGGGGATAGGCTACTGATGTAAAGTGTTGGGAGATTCCTAGGTTTGTGCACCATGCTTGCACTCCTTGATCTTCAAATTGTGTTCCATTATCAGAGATGAGAACTTTAGGGATTCCATATCTGCACAGAATATTTCTCCACAGGAATTTCTGTATTTGGTTGGCTGTGATGGTGGTTAGAGGTTCAGCTTCTACCCATTTGGTGAAATAATCTACCTCCACCACTAAAAACTTGAAATTTCCCGGTGCTTTGGGTAATAGTCCCACTAAGTCTACTCCCCTTTGATCAAAAGGCCATGGAGATACAATCGGTATCATCTTCTGTGCAGGATTATGTGATATGTTGCTATGCACCTGGCATGTCCTGCAAGTTCTAACCAGATTCTCCGCGTCTTCTTGCATTTCTGGCCAGTAATACCCGTAAAGCTTGCATTTCCTGGCCAGAGCTCTTGCTCCCAAATGATTTCCACAAATTCCGAGGTGGATTTCTCTCAACACATAGTCTCCTTCTTCTGGGGTAACACATCTCAGCCAGGGTGCCGCATAAGATTTTATGTACAGAACATCGTTGAAAAGTGCATACCTGGCTGAGAGTCTTATTAGTTTTCTGGCACATACTTTATCTTTAGGAAGCCTTCCCTCTCTCAGATACATTACAATTGGATCCATCCAAGTCTCTGCTTGTGTTATTGGTTGTACTTCAACCTCATCACAACTTTTCTGCTTTAGCTGCTCAACTAACACCTTTTTGTTGGATAAGAAATTTGATCCTAATTTTAATAAGGCATCCGCTCTGGTGTTTTGGGTCCGAGTGATCGCTTCTACTTCCACCATTAAGAAAAAGTGCAATTTTTTTCGAGCACTTTGCAAGGTATTTTTTCATAGGACCTTCATTTGCTTCATATTCTCCTTTGATATGATTTATTACAAGCTGTGAGTCCGTGTACACTTTCAGGTTTTGCACCCCTAATTTCTGTGCTAGGTTTAATCCAGTTATCAAAGCTTCATATTCTGCCTCATTGTTAGTGGCTTGAAAGTCAAAATGAAGTGCATATGGGAATTCTTCACCTTTTGGGCTAATGAGTAGAGTCCCGCTCTGCTCCTTCTTTGTTGGAAGCTCCATCCACATAAAGTCGCCACTGCTCGCTTCATGCTTCTCACCTTGTTTCGCCTTGACTTTTTGCTCTATAGCCAAGGCTTTTTCTTCTGCTAAGAAATCAGCTAATGCTTGAGCTTTAATTGTTGTTCTTGGCTTGTATTCGATATCAAATCCTGCCAATTCAACTACCCACTTTGCTAATCTTCCAGACTTATCTGGCTTTTCCAAAATTTGCTTCAAAGGTTGGTTTGTTAACACAATTCTTGGATGACTTTGGAAATATGGTCTTAATTTTCTTGTGGCATGTACTAAGGCTAAGACCAATTTCTCCACCTCGAATATCTAATTTCAGTGCCCTTGTGGCTTTGCTCACAAAATATATTGGCCTCAGATCATACCATGTTGCTTTACTAACACAAAGACTTATCGCTTCCTTACAAAAAGACAAGTAAAGGAATAGAATCTCACCTTACGAGGAGGAGTTAGAGTCCGCAAGTGACTTATATGATCTTTCAACTCTGAAAAGCTCTGTTTACATTCTTCATTCCACTCAAATGGGTGGCCTTCCGAGAATTTTGAAGAATGGCAATGACTTCGTCTTTGATTTTGACAAAAATCGGTTTTAGCGCTACTAATCTTCCCGTTAATCGTTGAACTTCTTTAATATTCTTCGGTTCGGGCATGTTTTTTAAAGCTTCTAATTTATCGTGGTTGGCCCCGATACCTTCCTTAGATATCATATAACCTGTAAATTTGCTCGATCTCACCTCCAAAAGTACACTTTTTGGGTTCAACTTCATTCTGTTTGTCTTAGAACTTGGCAAACCTCGCTACATCTTTCAAATATTGGTCAAGAGTCCCGCTCTTGATCAATAGATCATCCACGTATACTTCCATATATTTGCCAATCTGTTGTTTGAAAATAGTATTGATTGCCCTTTGGTAGGTAGCCCCTGCACTCTTTAATCCGAAAGGCATAGACACATAGTAGTAGGAACCAAATTCAGTAATAAAGGCAGTTTTTACAGCATCTACAGGGTCCATCATAATCTGATGATATCCCTTATAAGCATCTAAAAAAGCAAAAATCTCATAACCAACTGTAGAGTCTACTAGCCTGTCAATTCTAGGAGAAGTGTAACTATCTTTAGGACAAGCTTTGTTTAAATCTGTGAAGTCCACACACATTCTCCAACTGCCATCTGGTTTCTTGACTAGCACTGGGTTTGCTAGCCATTCTGGGTAGATAACTTCTTTAATCATGTTGGCCTGCAACAATTTTTCCACTTCCTGCTGGACAGCCTGTATCCTTTCTGGGGCAAATGATCTTTTCTTTTGTTTCACTGGTTTCCTGGTTGGGTCGATGTTGAGCTTATGGACAGCCAACTCTGTTGATGATCTGATGCATGTCACTTGCTTTCCATGCAAACACGTCATTGTAATCCTTTAAGATTCTGGCCAGCATCTGTTTTTGTTCAGCTGGTATCCATGATCCTATGCTGACTGTGGATTCAGGGTCCTGTCCATCTAGCATGATTGATTCCACAGGATCGTTGGATCGCCAACTTTTTTTCTTCATCCGAACTAGGTCTTCCATTGTCACCGCCGCACCTTCATTTTTCCACTGATTGATCAGATAATGATTCTTGGTGCATCCACATCCCCTTTAACCGTGGCTTCTCCCTCAAAAGTTGGGAATTTCATATTGTTATGTGCTGGCGATACCACTGCCCTTAGATCAATCAACGCTGGTCTTCCCAGAATCACATTGTAGGCCGAGGGAGCTTTTACTACCACATAATTGACCATCAGAGTCCTGCTCTGTGGTCCTTTTCCGAAAGTTGTCATTAGCTTTAACATACCCACAGGATGGATGGGTGGCCCGGTAAATCCAAAAAGAGGAGTTGACACAGGAGTCAACTCCGAATCTGTTAACTTCATTGCTTGGAAGGCACTGTAATCTGAAGACGCCATTTGACCGCCGGTGTCTACACAAATCCTTTCGACCATTTTTTACGGATAACCGCTTCAATTACTAAATTTCAAGATTGCTTACGATGGTCGGTAGCGCATCTCTTGGACCGTATTGGACGGTTCCCATGACTTTTGTTTCTTTGTTTCCCTTCTTTCCCGAAGCCGCCACTCTTCTCTTGTTGGACGACCTTATCACTTTCTCTGGTCCACCCACAATCGTATTCACAAAGTGTTGATTGAGGCGTTTTCTGTGCCCATCTGCATCCGGAGATGGATCTCAGATCTCCTCCGGTTATACCGCTCCGGTTTGTTGTCTTTGTCTTTTAAACTCTCTCCTCCTCGGGGTTGTCCTGTGCTCGATCGATGCACTCATCGATCTTTCCTTCCAAATCTTTGATGCGCCTATATCTCCGATCAGATCCCTGACTTGTTCGAATCATGTCCAATATCTTTATGGTATTTGCACCATTTTGTGTGGTCTCTCTTCTCCCTTGGACCCCTGATGGGAGTCAAATTTACGTGACTCCGGTGCACTAATTACCCCCGTTTATCACATTTTCAAAGACAATTTTGGGTGAATTAGACCATTTTCGGGTGTTATCGTGAGTTTATGGCACGGGAATGAATCCATTACTTTGATGAATTCTTACCCTTTTTATTGGTATTAACCTCATTCCGAGCACGTTTACCCTCTGGAATTGTTTGGATGTTTGTGGTCGTGAACGATATTGAAGGGTATTGGTGTCTCGAGGACCCGGAAGGTGACGATTTGTGGTGAAAAAGCATGACCGAGGCAAGACGAGGGCCTAAAAGGAAAAAGTGAAGATTTGGGAAAGCGGGGTTGAAACGCACGCTTGAATTTCTAAACGCTGCTCGCGCCTTCAAACGCGTGTTTGAATCCCTAAACGCGCGTTCCGAAGTTCGCACTGCATTCGAGTTGAAGCCCTCTAAACGCACGTTTGGGAACCAGGCCAAACGTGCGTTCCAAGATCCCAAACGCGCGTTTGAACCTTCCTAAACGCGCGTTCCAGATGAAGAACAGTCAAGTCCCTGCCCAGAATTTATGTGTAGTTGATGTATAACATTTATATGATAAAAATTACGATGTTTTATATACGTTATCGACTATTTTTATATAAAATATAAGTAATTATAACAGATAATCTTATAAAATATTAATAGCTATGAATAAATCTAAATATTATAAAAATCTAGTAAAAATGATAAAAGTTATAAATTTTGTACCGGGTTAATAACCGGAGTGTCGTGTCGATTCACGTGGGTATTTTTGGTATTTTACATGACCTTAGGTAAACCAAGACCCCGAGTGATGACATTTTTGGAGTAAAATCATATCTTTTGAAGGAATAAAGGAAGTGCCACGAGATTTAAAGTTCAAGTGGATCAATGGTTCGTGACACCGTATCAAGTTATATTTTCGACGAACAAATGGCCCAGCAAAAGGCATTTTCTGAAAAAGAAGTCTTCATGGAAGTTGTAGATCTTCTCAAGAGCTTTCCAACGATCTTGAATTATGTCATTTGGAGATCCAGAGCTCAAGTTATGATTTTATCAAGTTTCGGAAAAAATCTATCCGGATCGATCCGATTTACCTCGGATCGATCCGAGGAAACATCATGATTAGACCAAGCATGTGGCCCCTGCAGAGAATATCCTGGGATAATATTTTTTATTCCCGGATCGATCCGGCCCTTTTCGGATCGATCCGGCTTGGGAAAATATGCCTATAAATAGAGAAGCGACTTGCAGTGCACATAAAGGGGTACCAAATATATTTTCTTCACCTCTCTTTAGTAGTAGTAGTAGTATGTATATATATAGGCCTTATGCCATAAATAAAGTAGTATCGTTATAATGCTAGAAATTATCGGAAGATCAATGTTGTTGAAGTTGTTGTAGCATCCGGAAGAATACGATTTTCCGATTCAATCGTTGTAATCGGGTAAAATTTCTAAAGTATTTATGTTTGTTTTGTCTGTTTCTATTTTCGTATAATGTTAGTAGGCTAAATCTAATAACTAGCCAAAGTTATGTAATCGTTTTATTTCGATCTTTTCGTAAAGGAATGTTGTCTAAGTAAAATTGAATAAAATTGAGTTAATTGAATCTTTTTCTATTGATAAAGTTTGACTTGAAAGAATTCATAATCTAATTATGAATTGACACCTCGTAATTAAGTTATGAACTCGTTAATAGAAAAACCGGAGGGTAAAATTGGCCGAGTGAAAACGTGACAACGGAACCCGATTTCTACCCGGGGCGATTTGTTCTAAAAGATGAATCTTATTAAAATTTGTACTCAAGATCATACTAATGTTAAATTCATCAGTTTAATTGAAACTTAAACCGAAAGTTGAATCGGCCGGCCTTGACAACCGGAGCCTTTAAATAAAATTGACCGCTTGACGAACGGAATGACTCCTTTTATTCAAAGGTAGAATCGTACACTCGGGACCCGTTCGAAAAACCGTAATAGATTGTGGATCTTGGATCGATGACAATGGACATATGACAATTTCACACGCTAATGTGAGGAGGAATTGTTAACCTTAGGAGTGCACCGTTTCATTTACTCAATTGAACCTAAAGATCGAGCACATTCCATTCTTTGAAAAGATCGTATAAATCAATTATATAAACTTTGGCTAGTTCTCTAATAATATATTTGGCATCTATATATTTATATCTATATATATACTTTGCAACTTATGCACATCTATATATATTTATATATCTATATATATTATATTAGAATAACTTTTAAATTACGTATTTATTTTATGTTGACTAGAATAGTAGTGATACGTGTTATAAAATTGCGGTTTAGATCGAGTTAATAATAAACTCTTTGGTGTTTAACCACACTTAGAAGAATTACAAAGTTCCCGAGGATACGATACTCGACTCACCATACTAGCACTACAGATTTGACCCGATACATCGTCGGTTAAGGATCGGTATTAGCACTAGAAAAGGCCACGCCAAGAACGCACGCGTTCAAATAAGCTTAAACGCACGTTTGAAGATCCCAAACGCTGCGTTCAAACCATTTAAACGCCGCGTTTGGACCCTTTTGCAGCAGATTTTCCTCCACCTATAAATACCCCCTTAGACATTTTTTGGATATCAAGCTTTTCTTAGCAAAACTCTACCCATCTTTTGCTCGAATTTTGTAATAGCTTAGAATACTCTCTTTTAGTGTAAATCAACAATATCTTAGCATAATCTTTCCATTTCTTAGCTTAGATTTTCATTCCAAACACTAAGAGACCACCTTTTAATTACTTCTCTATTTTGTACTTTTGGATCTAATCTCGAATTTCGCAATTTTATGGTATATCTCTCTTCTCTTTTACTTGTTATGGCTCTTATTTCTTTGTTTTATGCATGTTTTGATTAATATAATGTGTAGCTAAACATCTTCATAGCCAAATCATGTGAAATTTAGTGAAATCACCCTTTGGGTGATGAAATTGAGAGTGGGTAGTGCTTTTTATTGTTGTTCCTTGCATATTTCACGTCTTAGAACTCGTTATAACGGATTTGGGCTAGATTGATCACCTAGGTCAAAAATCACACACATCACTCTTGAGAGTTGTTCAGAGAGAGGGGTGTGGGAAAAGGGTTCTAGGATCGCATTGTAGTGCGAGGTTACTCGTTTTTAACGTTTAAACGGCTCTTGTGCATGATTGTCTTGTGAATGAATCTCTCTTAGGAAAGGTTAGTTGACTTGGCATAAGGTGTTGGGGAAGAGTTGTTCGGACCTTAGCACCGGGATTAGGAGCACGCACCCGTGAAATTGAATGTAAGAGTTCGTTCGTTTATTGCACACTCCCGGTTTTGTCATTCCTTGGGGTGAAACTAGCTATTTTGATCATGGTTCGGCTATGTCTCTTTAACTATCTTTAAAACTTAGTAGTTTAATCTTCTTTCTTTCTTTTATCTTTAGACTCGTTAGTTAGAATCACTTAGTGTCGTTGTAGTGAACAAAACCTTAAGAACTTTGATCACCTAGACTAAGCATTACGCTCACTTTGGTACTTACAATCACGATTCCTTTGGGTTCGACTCGTACTCTCAGAGCTATTCTAGCAATCGACCCGGTACTTTGCCGGTTAGAGAGTTAGTTTACCCACAGTTTCGAGACCTTATAAATTGTTTTTGTTGGGGTAAATTTTATGCTCATCAACCCCTCAATGGAGGAGGAGTCTTGGCGATTCCTTTCTTTTCCATAATCGCCAGGACTTGATCACGAGGCCTGTTCAGAGGGATAAGGTCTATGTCCTGCAAAGCACCTTTCTTCCCTAACCTTTCAGAGATGGGGTTAGTTACTCTATCCCATACAGATTTTCTCTTTTTGTCGGTTTTATCTTCAGCTTTCCCTTTTTAGCGTCCCTGTGGGACTCTTCCCTCTTGGCTCTGTTAGCCTCTTCACCTTGGCGTTGTCTGATGCAATTTCCAAACATTCTTCCATCGTATCCGGATTTTTGCTGCTCAGCTTTGCATGTAGGCGTCCTTCTCTAAGACCTGCCACAAAGGATGCTACTAAAAATTTATCATCCAGATCTACTATTTGGGATGATTCTCCATTGAATCTCTTGATGAATTGCAAGACTGTTTCATCACTTTTTTGCCTGACGGTCAGCAAATATGTACGGTTCCTCTGAAACGGCCTTGCTACTATGAATGCGTGCATGAACTTTCTGGTCAGAGTTGGGAAATCTGGTATGGATTTGGGGTTCAATTTGTTGAACCAATCTCTTGCTTTTCCTGTTAGAAGAGTTGCAAATGCCCTGCATTTCATCTCTTCTGGAGCGTTATATAGGTTCATATGTTGAATGTACTGGTGCATATGGTCATATGGATCTTTAGTTCCATCATATGCTTGGATTTTTGGGATTTTGAATCCTGGAGGGCATGGAAATGCATCGATGTCCTCAGCGAATGGAGACACTAGCCTAAACTCATCGTGTTTAGGCTTAAGTATTGCGTCTAACTCTGCTCGTGCGTTATCACCACCTGGGTGAGTAACCACCACTCTGATGCTAGATTCCGCTTATTGTTTCTCCTTCTTCGCAGTTTGAAACGGAGTAGGTGCTTCAGAAACGTCATTATCCTGATTCCTCGCCCTCAAAACAGCCTCAAAGATAGTTTTTATTTCTTCTCCTTTGAGATTGGTGACAGACCTAAACCTAACCTTGGAAACGGCGCCAGAAAGCTGACGGACATTACCTAGGCTATACAGATCCTAACCGGCAGTGTACCGGGTCAAATTGTAGCTCTAGTCTGGTGAGTCAGTCATATTCCCTCAGGGAAAACATGGTAATTCTTTTAAGTGGGGTTAAACACCAAGAAGCTATTATTAACTCGATCTAAGTCTCAGTTTTTACTTTTTCCTAGGTTAGATTATGTTAGTAGTTAGATTGTTAGAGTTAGATGTTAGTAAAACAGTAAATAAATACAAATAGATATATAGATATATTTTTGGATCTAGCCAAGAATTATGTTTATGAATCAATATCTCTTTTAGTTAATAAATGAGACAGTCTTTTCCTTGATGCAAGGAGGTCAATTATATATGAACCGGTGTACTCTAAGCTAGACAACTCCTCCTCACACGAGCGTATGAAATTGTCATATGTCAAATGTCATCACCCAAGGTCCACAATCGCCCCATTCTAATCTTAGTTAGTCTCGAGCAGTACCGAGTACAAATCTACCCCGGATAAAAGAGGTTATTCCGTTCGTCGAGACGGCCGATGTTATTCAAGAGGCTCCGGTTGTCAAGCGGATCGATTTAACACAAACGGTGTAGTTTCAATTAAAGCTGGCTTGATTTTAACATTATTAAGATCTCGAGTACAAAGTTAATAAGATTTGTTTTTCTAGGACAAATCGCTTTCGGTAGGAAATAGGATTCCGTTAATCAGACGGTCATTTTTACCCTCCGGTTTTTCTATTTTTATCTCATATCCTAACTTCTCTCCGGTCAAGACATCGCCAGGTTATATGTGGTATTCATCATGATTGATTACGTCATTCGAATATATTATCAATACGTTGCAAAATAGAAAAAGATTCATTATAATTAGTTTTAATCATGATTACGTGAGTCGATCATTCATTTTACCAAAAGATTAACTAATTGATTCATATCTTGGCTAGACATATTTTTAGTTTAACATAGTGATAGATACAAAAGTAATAACTTGATAAAATTACCCGTTAAGTGCAAATCAAAGCCGTATTCTCTCGAAAATAACAACTTCTTCAATAACAAATTTCTCGGTAATTTCTCGAGCATTACAAGCAGATATTACTTTTATTTATAAAAACATATATACATACATAGACATATGTATATATACGGTAGAAAATAAAATAAAACGAGAAAGAGATGAGAAGCGAAGATGAAGAAGAGGGGAATGGAAGAAATGGGAGGAGGTGGAGAAGAGAGATCTTGGCCAAGAGTGGCCAAGATGGGGCAAAGGAAAGTGATGGGTCTTGGCTTGTATTTATAGGCAAAATATTCGAACCGAGTCGAAACCGAATCGAACTTATTCATTTGTTTGGTAAAACGACCATAACTTGAGTTGTAGACCTCCGATTGACGTGATTCAAAATCCGTTGGAAAGCTCGTTTGAAGATCTAAAACTTTCATCAAGGACTCTTCCCCTGAAAATGCCTCTAAGTTGGGTCGAAATGCAGATCAATGACAGTATAGTTGTAGTACCACTGCGTTTTGATGCGTTTGAACATTTATGCTTCGGGCACACTCTTCTATCCCTCAAAAGACATCTTTTAAGCCCAAAAGTGATGTATTTTGACTTGGCCTTGGGCTCCAAGTTTGGTGAGCAAAATATCAAGGATATTTATTTTGGTGATCAAATAAATATCCAAGTGATATACCAAAATCAACATTGGCCAAGGCAACGGAATAAAGCGGCTAGCAGCTAGCGCGGTACTAGGTGCCAGGGGCCTCTTTGTGTCCTCTAGGACTCTGTGTCCTCTTGGACTCTTTGTGTCCTCTAGGACTCTGTGTCCTCCTGGACTCTCTCGTGTCCTCTAGGATTCTCGTGTCCTCTTGGACTCTCTGCCCGCCCGGGGGGCCTCTTTGTGTCCTCTCTAGACTCTGTGTCCTCTTGGACTCTCTCTCGCCCGCTGGGGGCCTCTTTGTGTCCTCTAGGACTCTGTGTCCTCTTGGACTCTTTGTGTCCTCTAGGACTCTGTGTCCTCTTGGACTCTCTCGCCCGTCAGGGCCTCTTTGTGTCCTCACAGGACTCTGTGTCCTCTTGGACTCTTTGTGTCCTCTAGGACTCTGTGTCCTCTTGGACTCTCTCGCCCGTCGGGGGCCTCTTTGTGTCCTCTAGGACTCTGTGTCCTCTTGGACTCTCTCGCCCGCTGGGGGCCTCTTTGTGTCCCTCTGGGACTCTGTGTCCTCTTGGACTCTTTGTGTCCTCTAGGACTCTGTGTCCTCCTGGACTCTCTCGTGTCCTCAGGATTCTCGTGTCCTCTTGGACTCTCTCGCCCGCCTGGGGCCTCTTTGTGTCCTCTGGGACTCTGTGTCCTCTTGGACTCTTTGTGTCCTCTAGGACTCTGTGTCCTCTTGGACTCTCTGCCCGTCAGGGGCCTCTTTGTGTCCTCTAGGACTCTGTGTCCTCTTGGACTCTTTGTGTCCTCTAGGACTCTGTGTCCTCCTGGACTCTCTCGTGTCCTCAGGACTCGTGTGTCCTCTTGACTCTCTCCCTTGAGGGGCCTCTTTGTGTCCTCAGGACTGTGTCCTCTTGGACTCTCTCGCCCGTCGTCGGGGGCCTCTTTGTGTCCTCTAGGACTCTGTGTCCTCTTGGACTCTCTCTCTGCCCGCCTGTGGGCCTCTTTGTGTCCTCTGGGACTCTGTGTCCTCTTGGACTCTCTGCACGCGCTGGGGGCCTCTTTGTGTCCTCAGGACTCGTGTCCTCTTGGACTCTTTGTGTCCTCTAGGACTCTGTGTCCTCTTGGACTCTCTCGCCCGTCAGGGGGCCTCTTTGTGTCCTCTAGGACTCTGTGTCCTCTTGGACTCTCTCGCCCGCCCAGGGCCTCTTTGTGTCTCACAGACTCTGTGTCCTCTTGGACTCTCTGTGTCCTCTAGGACTCTGTGTCCTCTTGGACTCTCTCGCCCGCCAGGGACCTCTCTGTGTCCTCTTGGACTCTCTCTCGCCACCGCCTCGCTCTCTCGCCACTGCCCCGCCTCTCGCCATTTGTCGCCCACACTTCTATAAATATCACCTTCACCTCCTTTACAACTCTCGGACTTTTTCTCCTAAGAACTACGATTGGCTTGATCCCACTACGGAGGTACGTAGGCAGCCTTTCAGCACGACTAATAATCGTAAACACCATCCTTCTCCTCTTACTCCCAAAAGCTCCATCTTTTCTTTAGCTCCACCGTGTCCTCACCGGAGAAATCACTCATATCACTTTATATCCTCAAGATAAACATCTTTACACGCAAGCTCGATGTTTTACGCAACATCGCTTGGCTCTGCTACCAGGAAAATCATCAAGAAAAGCCTACTCCGGTAGTCGCGCACCACCGCAAAATCCGTTTTATGGCGTCTCCGGCGAGGTCTTTCCTCCATCTTCAACTTCAAAATCAACAAAAGCTTTGGTTTTTGGGTTGTACTGACCTAGAAATCATCGTTTTCACCTCTTGAAGTAAACTCGGTGCAAGGATCACCGGTTTTACGGATCGTTACAACGTCATCTTCAAAACTCGCACACGAGTCCTCATAATTTCCAGGTTGGTATACGTGTTTTATCAACTCACTTTTATGTATAAAGGGATTGCCTCTCGCAAGTGTTATTTGAGTCCATTTGGGGTTGCATCGCTCGAGCTCCGTCGGATTCTCGTTTGAGGCTTCACCGCCGGCACCGCCTATGTTGAGTTTTTCGCCGGCAAGCTCTAAGTCCGATTTGTGTCGGCCACTCTAAGTCCGATTCGCGCCGGCAAGCTCTAAGTCCGATTTGTGTCGGCAAGCTCTAAGTCCGATTTGTGTCGCCAACTAAGTCCGATTTACGCCGGCAAGCCGATTTGTGTCGGCCGGCTCTAAGTCCGATTTACGCCGGCAAGCCGATTTGTGTCGGCTAGCTCTAAGTCCGTCTTTCGCCCACTCTAAGTCCGACCTTTGTGGGCAAGCTCTAAGTCCGACCTTTGTCGGCAAGCTCTAAGACCGACTCAACGTGTATTTCAACCAAGCCCGCAACGGTCTTGCTTAAAACAAAGGGGCCATACATCGGATTTTTATTTCGATTAGCAAGCTCCACAACAATGAGCTCACTTTATTACAAGCTCCACATCGAGCTCATTTATTACAAACTATCTTATTACGAGCTCTTCGCATGTGCTCGCCATCAACATGGATTTCTACAACGAAAAGCCCGTCGCTTCATGCACGGCACTTTATGCCCGAGCAGAGCGTTGTCGGCGACCTAAGCCCGTTAGAACGTTAACGGCGACTAAGCTCGTTTCACGCAATGCGCAAAGATATAATCGTAATTCGCTACGCGATACAAACACCGATTCAAGCCCGATAGAGCGTTATCGGCGATTAAGCTCGTCTCCGCTCAATGCGCAGAAGACATAGTCGGGCGGTTTCCACCAACACCGATTCAAGCCCGATAAACGAGATCGGCACTCTAAGCCCGACTCACTCGGCATCATATTTTGAGCTCGCGCCGAGCATCTTCGTAAACCCGACTCGGCTCGGCATCATATTTCGCCGCACCTAGTAGAATCTTCTATCGCTTTACAAACAGCCGTCTCGGCAAAACGACACAACAGGTCACCTACAACTTTACTCCATGATTCTTACCTGTGCAGTGAAGAGCTCAAGGAGTAAGGGGCCATTGATATACCAAAATCAACATTGGCCAAGGCAACGGAATAAAGCGGCTAGCAGCTAGCGCGGTACTAGGTGCCAGGGGCCTCTTTGTGTCCTCTAGGACTCTGTGTCCTCTTGGACTCTTTGTGTCCTCTAGGACTCTGTGTCCTCCTGGACTCTCTGTGTCCTCTAGGATTCTGTGTCCTCTTGGACTCTCTGCCCGCCAGGGGCCTCTTTGTGTCCTCTTGACTCTCTCGCCCGCTGGGGGCCTCTTTGTGTCCTCTGGGACTCGTGGTCCTCTTGGACTCTTTGTGTCCTCTAGGACTCTGTGTCCTCTTGGACTCTCTGCCCGTCAGGGGCCTCTTTGTGTCCTCTAGGACTCTGTGTCCTCTTGGACTCTTTGTGTCCTCTAGGACTCTGTGTCCTCTTGGACTCTCTGCCCGTCAGGGGCCTCTTTGTGTCCTCTAGGACTCTGTGTCCTCTTGGACTCTCTCACCGCCTGGGGGGGCCTCTTTGTGTCCTCTAGGACTCTGTGTCCTCTTGGACTCTAGGACTCTGTGTCCTCCCGGACTCTCTGTGTCCTCAGGATTCTCGTGTCCTCTTGACTCTCTGCCCGCCAGCCAGGGGCCTCTTTGTGTCCTCTAGGACTCTGTGTGTCCTCTTGGACTCTCTCGCCCGTCTGGGGGCCTCTTTGTGTCCTCTAGGACTCTGTGTCCTCTTGGACTCTTTGTGTCCTCTAGGACTCTGTGTCCTCCTGGACTCTCTGTGTCCTCTCAGGACTCTGTGTCCTCTTGGACTCTCTCGCCGCGGGGGCCTCTTTGTGTCCTCTTCAGGACTCTGTGTCCTCTTGGACTCTTTGTGTCCTCTAGGACTCTATGTCCTCCTGGACTCTCTGTGTCCTCTAGGACTCGTGTCCTCTTGGACTCTCTCCCCCGCGGGGGCCTCTTTGTGTCCTCTAGGACTCTGTGTCCTCTTGGACTCTTTGTGTCCTCTGGGACTCTGTGTCCTCTTGGACTCTCTCGCCCGTCAGGGGGCCTCTTTGTGTCCTCTAGGACTCTGTGTCCTCTTGACTCTCTGCCCGCTGAGGGCCTCTCTCTGTGTCCTCTTGGACTCTCTGTGTCCTCTTGGACTCTCTCGTGTCCTCTAGGACTCTGTGTCCTCTTGGACTCTCTCGCCCGCCAGGGACCTCTCTGTGTCCTCTTGGACTCTCTCTCGCCACCGCCTCGCTCTCGCGCAATTTGCCCCGCCTCGCCAAATTTGTCGGCTCCACACTTCTATAAATATCACCTTCACCTCCTTTACAACTCTCGGACTTTTTCTCCTAAGAACTACGCGATTGGCTTGATCCCTTACGGAGGTACGTGAGGCACCTTCTTTCGAGCACAAACTAATAATCGTAAACACCATCCTTCTCCTCTTACTCCCCAAAAGCTCCATCTTTTTCTTTAGCTCCACCGTGTCCTCACCGGAGAAATCACTCATATCAGCCTTATATCCTCAAGATAAACACTGTTACCGCAAGCCTGATGTTTTACGCAACATCACCAAGGGAATATGCTTGGAATATGCCAAGAAAATATCCAAGGGAATATGCTTGGAATATGCCAAGGATAATAAATATCCATTCGGCCATTTCTTCAATCAGACATAACTCTCGTCTCGTTATTCAGTCTTCAATTCCGTCTCCGCAGTAAATCTTATCTTTTTTACCTGAACACAAAGAAACGAACCGCGAGTAAATCTGACAACAAAAGTTCGTAAGCTGCGTTGAATTTTACTGACTCTTTTTAGGTTAATATTACAGTCTTTAGCTATGATATTTTTAGATCTAACATAATAGTGAAAAATAAAAAGTTTATAAAATATAGTAATTTTTATCACGACAAATCCGGTTATTAAATCGATAAAAAACTTATAAAAATACCATAAAAACACGATAATTTATATAATAATTACTACTTATACATTTTGATAAAACTTAGTATTTATGACTTGATTTGATACATAAATGCTCAAAATGGTATCAGAAGTGGGGCGAAATGTCATAATAATGATCATAAATTTATCTCTCATCACAACCCCCCACTTAGCTTTTGGTCGTCCTCGAGCAAAACAAGCGATAAAACAAAATGAATAAGAGAAAAATTCATGAAGATATAAGGTATAAGGAACAACTAGATAATACAACCATTAGAATTACAACCAGGCGTTAACCTCAATATAAGTGTATAACAGAGTGTGTGTGTGTGTGACAAGCCTTTTCAATTTCCACTATCCTCTCTTGAATAAATCAAGCAAAACACACAAATATCCATTCAGACAGTCTCTAATGACTTTCCTAGGTATAAGCGAGAATGATTCCACACAAAGTTCTTCCGAGTACTTATTAGGATAATCCCTAAAACATATCATTCAGTTTATACTGGGGATAGTCAGAAGATAGCTAAGTTTTCAACCATATTTCCATATTGTCAATTTTTTTTTTTTTTTTTATATTTTAATTTTCACATTTGTAGCATATGCCTTCATTCCCAGCAATAGGACGTTTCGTGATAACACCCTAGCTGGACTACTATCATCAGGCAGTCGGGAGCTTTTAACCTCATAGTGATATAGGACGTTTCGTGATAACGCCCTACTGCACTCAAATCATTGGTAGCTACAACCGAGATATAAATAGTTCATCTTTATTTATTTATTTATTTTTTTTTTTTTATATTCTTCCTTTCATTCCACTTAACTTATATCATTTCTATCACATTCAAACCTTCAGATATTCACAGTACATGTTCAAAAGTTAGGTACTAAGTTACTGCAATTATCTATAGAATAACCACTAGGATACTGAATGGATACAGTTTAAAATTTTCTGCTTCAATATCAAAGGCTTTACGTGAAGGAATTCATGTTACACAAATATATTTGGAATTACAATGCACTTACGGTTCACGTTGGTTATACACATCCAAATTGATCATTATATCTTCAAATCCATGAAATATATGTCTTATATAGTTTATTTTAATCAACTAAATAATGCTCGAAAAAGATCGAAAACTAAAGGATTTATTGATACAAAATAAACATTAATTCCATTGCTAGACCAACGACTCCACTCCCCACTTACGAACTTACATTGTCCCCAATGTAAAGTGAGTGGAAAAAAAAATTGTTGGGAAAGCAATGGTGCACTAAAACAAGCTAAAATAAATACTCGGATGATAAAAAAGGGTGGGTGGGTGGGTCAAAGTTATGACCGTTGTGTGTGCAAATAAAATAAAAGTATGTGAGTGTGATGATTGTAATGCAAAAGGGTAGATAAACACACCACATAAACTTTTATTGATTTAAAACACACAATATTCCACAGTAGTTGAACTAATACATGTCACACATTATTTGAAATTTAAAACAGACTAGATCATGATATGAAATGTGTGGCAAAGTATTAACTCTGAGTCTTTTATACCCAGATCCTCAAGGGTTATTTCAAATCGTTCTAACAACCTAAGTCTAAGAAATGATGCATTTGAATTTTCTCTTTTTTCCCTCGGGATTTTCGGATAACCACCTAATCATTCCCGTTATAATGACATTCAAATATTCATCCCGAGACTTGGTGAAACAAAATGAAAATCAATCCAAGTATTACCAAAGTATCATCCAAAGTATGAGTAATTATTATATTTAACATTTTTATGGTCGCCTCCGGTAGCGCTTTTGGTTAACGTCGTTTGCTCGACCAAAATGATAAGGATTAACTAATATAATATACTAAACAAAACGGGATACTTCTAACAATTACTCACAAAAGCACGTAACAATTAAGCACATAATCCACTAAAAATAAATGCTTAAAAGTAAAAAGGAAGGATAGTACCCGTCATTGACTACATTTATAGTCTATAGCCAGACTTTACCGTGCTTCAGTTTTTAAGGCACTGGTGGTGGGTCATCCTCACGCACCGCATCCTTCTTCAATACCGGTTTCCAACAGAGGTTAGACAATTCCCACCAATCCAAACGATTCTTGACATTTTCCTTTGATTTTCGAGCTTTAGGTTTGCGAGCTTTCACATTATTCTTTGAAGTCATCTTCTTCAATTACCTGCGTGTTAGTACAATCCACAGCAAAAAAAAAACACAAAGTGTACACACAAGAACAAGATTCTAGTGTAATGCATGGAAATATCAATGAATTGTAAGTGTTGAAGGCAACGCTCTCATGATTAACTCTCAAACTTCTCCCTTACTAAAATCGTCAAGAAAACATACATACTTTTTATCCAACTTCATCTTTGTAATAGGGATAGAATGTATACCTCCCTTACCCTTGTCATTAGATGAATATGGTAAAGCTTCCTCGAATGACTGTGTTTCATCATTCTGTACCTTTTTCTTCAAAATATGCATTGGATATGGTGTTGCCTTATCTGGTTGAACCGAGATGAATTTGGGTTGAGTTTGGATAAGGTTCGGTTTGAATTGGCCCTTTCAAACTTGGTTCCTTCCAACCGCTTCCAATTTCGATTATTCCTATTTTTATTTTATTTATTAATATTCCTTGGGCATGATCAAGCCCTCGTTCGGGGTTTCATCACTAGTTTCAGTCATTCTCGTATTTCGATTTGAAAATGATACTTGGTCGATTTCCTGATCGATATGACGCGCTTACTCTCTACTCTTAATCGTCTTTTCGTAAGTGTTTAAATCAGCCTATAAGGAGTGAGTGGGGCCTTACCACTTCGGTCATCAACTCTCGAAAAATAGAAAAATAACTTGAAATAGATAAAACCCGAATCGGATGGTGTTTCATTACCGATTTCGCCGCTTTCATAACTCGATTTGACAATTCTTGTGGAATAGAAAATATCGAATAGAAAATAACACTAAATCGATAAAAAAAAACCACATTTTTTTCTCTCTCGTAATTACGAGTCCACTCGGTATTTACCGAGTGTATTTTTTTTTTTATTTTTTTTTAATTGGTATCTTACCAATAGGTAGGTACCAACAAAATAAACGAACGCGTTTACTTTCTACTATCGAAAATAGAAAATAACTCAAATTGGTAGAAGAAGAAAATTGGTAACTAAAAGAAGGTAGATACCAACGGAAAATAAAAAGAAATGTGATAAGAAGAGTGTTGACTTATCCTCTAGAATTTTGAGCTAATACAAGTAGTAACCCTAGACACAAAGAAAGAAATTAGCGACGTTTTCCCGGCAACGACGCCAAAATCTTGTGCATCTAAACCTAACCTTGGAAACGGCGCTAAAAAGCGACGGGCATTACCTAGGCTATACAGATCCTAACCGGCAATTGTACCGGGTCAAATTGTAGCTCTAGTCCGGTGAGTCAGTCGTATTCTCGGGGAAAACATGGTAATTCTTTTAAGTGGGGTTAAACACCAAGAAGCTATTATTAACTCGATCTAAGTCTCGTTTTTACTTTTTCCTAGGTTAGATTATGTTAGTAGTTAGATTGTTAGAGTTAGATGTTAGTAAAACAGTAAATAAATACAAATAGATATATAGATATATTTTTGGATCTAGCCAAGAATTATGTTACTGAATCAATATCTCTTTTTAGTTAATAAATGAGACAGGTCTTTTCCTTGATGCAAGGAGGTCAATTATATATGAACCGGTGTACTCCTAAGCTAGACAACTCCTCCTCACACGAGCGTATGAAATTGTCATATGTCAAATGTCATCAGTCCAAGGTCCACAACTGCCCTATGCTAATCTTAGTTAGTCTGAACAGGTACCGAGTACAAATCTACCCCGGATAAAAGAGGTTATTCCGTTCGTCAGACGGCCGATGTTATTCAAGAGGCTCCGGTTGTCAAGCGGATCGATTTAACACAAACGGTGTAGTTTCAATTAAACTGCTGATTTTAACATTATTAAGATCTCGAGTACAAAGTTAATAAGATTTGTTTTTCTAGGACAAATCTGCCCCCGGGTAGGAAATAGGATTCCGTTAATCAGACGGCCATTTTTACCCTCCGGTTTTTCTATTTTTTATCTCATATCCTAACTTCTCTGGTCAGTACATCGCCAGGTTATATGTGGTATTCATCATGATTGATTACGTCATTCCGAATATATTATCAATACGTTGCAAAATAGAAAAAGATTCATTATAATTAGTTTTAATCATGATTACCAGAGTCGATCATTCATTTTACCAAAAGATTAACTAATTCAGATTCATATCTTGGCTAGACATATTTTTAGTTTAACATAGTGATAGATACAAAAGTAATAACTTGATAAAATTACCCGTTAAGTGCAAATCAAAGCCGTATTCTCTGAAAATAACAACTTCTTCAATAACAACTTTCGGTAATTCTCTCGAGCATTACAACAAGATTACTTTTATTTATAAAAACATATATACATACATAGACATATGTATATATACCAAAATAAAATAAAACGGAGAAAAGAGATGAAGAACGAAGATGAAGAAGAGGGAATGGAAGAAATGGGGGAGAGAGGTGGAGAGAGAGATCTTGGCCAAGAGTGGCCAAGATGGGGCAAAGGAAAGTGATGGGTCTTGGCTTGTATTTATAGGCAAAATATTGAACCGAAGTCGAAACCGAATCGAACTTATTCATTTGTTTGGTAAAACGACCATAACTTGAGTTGTAGACCTCCGATTGACGTGATTCAAAATCCGTTGGAAAGCTCGTTTGAAGATCTAAAACTTTCATGAAGGACTCTTCCCTGAAAATGCCTCTAAGTTGGGTCGAAATGCAGATCAATGACAGTATAGTTGTAGTATCTGGCTGCGTTTTGATGCGTTTGAACATTTACGCTTGAGCACACTCTTCTATCCCTGAAAAGACATCTTTTAAGCCCAAAAGTGATGTATTTTGACTTGGCCTTGGGCTCCAAGTTTGGTGAGCAAAATATCCAAGGGAATATTCTTGGAATATGCCAAGAAAATATCCAAGGGAATATGCCAAGGATAATAAATATCCATTCGGCCATTTCTTCAATCAGATATAACTCTCGCCTCGTTATTCGATCTTCAATTCCGTCTCATGATAAATCTTATCTTTTTTATCTGAACACAAAGAAACGAACCGCGAGTAAATCTGACAACAAAAGTTCGTAAGCTGCGTTGAATTTTACTGACTCTTTTTAGGTTAATATTACGGGGCATTTGTCGATCTACCACTCCTTTGGGAGCCTATTTGTGCGGCTACCACTGTGTTGTCGATCTACCACTCTCATTTTCGCGTTTTAGGTGTTTTTGAACCAAACTAAACCCTAATGGAAAGGGAACCCAATAGGGAAGGGTGCACCTTAAGATCGTGCACAAAGGTGAAAAAACGGAGAAAATCGCGAATCAAAATCAGTTTTTTTTGCCTTGGGTGGTATTCTCACAATTCCAACCCAAAAGCAGTGGTAAACTGCTAAAAATCCCTAATATTACAGTCTTTAGCTATGATATTTTTAGATCTAACATAATAGTGAAAAATAAAACGTTTATAAAATATAGTAATTTTTATCACGACAGTCCGGTTATTAAATCGATAAAAAACTTATAAAAATACCATAAAAACACGATAATTTATATAATAATTACTACTTATACATTTTGATAAAACTTAGAATTTATGACTTGATTTGATACATAAATGCTCAAAATGGTATCAGAAGTGGGGCGAAATGTCATAATAATGATCATAAATTTATCTCTCATCAATTGGCCAGATTTTCTACTAACATTTGTTTAATGGCGTCAGGATTACTCGTTTGCCCTTCTTCCAAAATTCTTTTTCCAGGATCTTGGTCATTTCGACCTGGGCTTTTATCTCTGGTTTGATTTTTGTCGTTCTCTTGTTGATTTTGTTGCTTTTTCGAATTTCCTTGATTTCGTGCCATTTTTTCGTAAGAATCACTCACTAACTAGAATTATGCCCTCCTTCTAGCGCCAAATGATGTAGTTAAGAATCTTACAACGGGTACTCGGATAATTCTAATTAGGAAAACAGTACAAGAATAAGAATATTGAATGTAATTTGGACTGAACTCCCGAAAGAGCTGCCTACGTATCCAATTTAAGTCGTTAATTGGAATCAAGTCCCCCTCGTAGTTCAGGGTGTTCCTTATATAGCTGTAGATCGTGTGTCTCTTCCTAGACATGCTGGGAAGTTATTATCGACTATCTTCTGGACGTGGGGTCTACCACGTCCGTAAAATGATTGAGACATTGTTGACCCGGTCTTTACCACGTTCACCTGTTATTCTCGCTCCGGGAACCATTCTCGTGAGGATACGCGAGTCATGCTCCTCCGACTATTCTCGCCCAAATGCCGTCTTGATCCGTCAAGACTTGGTGGTCTGGCTTGACTGGCTCGTCCATCTTCATTATCTAACTTTGGGCCTGGCCCAATTACAAATAATCCGACCCACTGGGCCCATATATCATCAATGACCATTTATGATTTAATATTAATCCTGATGTGATTATAGACTCAATCCTATTTCATGGTGGTGTTTGATGTGGCGTTAAAATTAGCTCAGTGAAGCTTTCCCAAACATGTCCATGTTGGCATCATTCAAGGATAAGTAGCCGGGAATTTAAGTCACAAAGATTGAGTCCATTCCTTCGTGTGGGAAGTCGAAAGATGGTTCCCTCATTTGTTAATTTTGGACCTGATTGATCGGCCGAATTTATGATCTTGGATTATAATTTCGATCACTAGTAAATTAATGGTAGTCGTGGATATGATGTTACGAAGGGGTTAAGCGGAAGATTCCTGGATTTATATACGAATCATCTATGGAGAGTTATCTATAGGTAATGGTTATATTAGTGGACACTCGGTATCTATTTATTTATATACATATAGTGGAGTAAGTAATTCTATTATCAAAGGAGTGCAATCATGAATTTATGGTGGCATAATATCGGGATTAATAAAAATGATGATATGATTGAAGAGTTTGATCAGTTATTCGATTTATTGGAGTTTTTTGTCATAAATCCATAGTCTCCAGATTGGCTGCCGATATACGAGTTGAAATCAGTTCTAATTAGCTGTCTGATTAAATAGAAAATAATTTTGTATTTAATGAAATATGCTATTTGTTATTTATTTGATAAATAAAGAATTTTTTTTTTGTTAAAAGATAAATAAAGATTAAAAATAGAAAATAGTTTTCTCTTTATACGATGCGCTACTTATAAATCAATTAAGTAGAAAATAGTTTTCTATTTGATTATATGTACACAAGTTTATTATTTATATTTCATCAAAAATAAAATTTATTATTTATATGATAAATAATAAATTTGTCTACAAGATATTATTTATTTGATAAATATTATGATAAGGAGATTTATTTATTATTTATTGAATAAATAATAAAATTCTAAATTGGTTTTCTTTTTCTTAAAGGAAAAGAAAATTGACTTAAAATTAGGGGTGTTCATTTTTTTAAAAACCGACCAAACCGAACCGTTTAAATGGTTTTTAAAAATTGTAAAGCCGAACCGGACCGACTCTAATTGGTTTGGTTTTGATTTTAACTAATGAAACCGATGAACCGAACCGAACCAAACCGAAACCGAACCGATAGCCATAAAAATACATATTTCTACTTTTAAGCAAAAGAAAATACATTTCAATGTGGTCAAAAAAAATTATACGTTTGAAAAAAAGTCCAAAATTATACTTCAACAATATTGGGCCAAAAAAATGTCCATTACAATATTTTTTTCTATATATGTATTATATCTTCTGAATATTATTGACATCTTTTTTTATGTTTGAATTACTTTGTCCTTATTTATGTATTGTTGTTAGACTTTTGATAGTTATTTTGAAACGTTTCGTTGCTTTTGCTAAATGCTCATTTGTAAGTCTCAAGATGAGAAATATAGATTTCATTTCTTCTCACATTTTATTCTTCCATTCGATGAAGCAAGCACGAAATATTGTTTCTATTCTCTAAAATTGGTGGCTTTTGTACAAATTTGTTAATTTAGACACAAAATTAAGAAGAAAAATGTTTGAACCTTTTTTTAAGGAACTCTGATGTCTGAACCTTCTTGGTTTCTCTTTCTCTTTTTATAAAAGGAATTAAAAAATTAGATTGAATCAATTTTGTCTATAATCAGGAAAATGTATTTTTTGAGCTCATATTAGTAATATATCTGGTTGTCAAACTCTTTGTATTGTAAACCGAGAACCGAACCAAACCAAACCGAAGAAACGACGAACTGAACCAAACCGAACCGAACCGAACCGAAGTTAATATTATTGGTTTTTGTATCATCTTTTGCAAACCAAAATTATTGGTTTGGTTTTGAAAATTCAAAAACCGAACCAACCCGAACCGTGAACACCCCTACTTAAAATAAATATTAAGTTTATAAATTAGAAGAGTTGGTCATCTGCTAGGGATAACATATGAAAAGCAACGTGGCTTTTCACAAGAAAAGTGGCGTTGGAGAGTGGCGGACCCAGAACCTTTTTTCAGCGGGGTCCGTAAATATTTAACACAGTAAATAATTTTTTCACGGGATCCGAAATATTTTTCTATAGGTGAAATGTAGAGTATTTTTATTTTTAACGGGGTCCGTGGACCCCCATATGTATAAGGTAGATCCGCCCCTGGCTGGAGGAAAAAGTAGTTTTTTATGAACTTCAAAATTAAGGGATTTTAAATCCGACGATTTTATGAACAATAAAACTATTTAAGAATGACGATTTAGGCGTCCTCCCGTCTTTGTGAGATACACAATTTGGAAGATTTTGACATTTGCATAGTTTTTCAAGATTGATAACGATTTGTATTATTATAGAATAATTAAATCTAATCAATGATGAACATTTTTTTTCATATTTAACGGATTTTAAATTCGATTCCGCTGCGTGATTCAGTAAGATTGATTTTTTTATGATCCAGTTGGATTTAAATTTCCAACATATATATGTTCAGGAACTTAATTGAATGTTTACGAAATTGCACGCGTTTGACGCGCATAAATTTGTTTAGCTTAACAAACTGAGTCACTAACGGTCGGTACTTTTTGTTTCTCTCTCTACAAACTCCCTCTCTTCTGAGCGCATTTTCTGGCAATCTCCTCCGCCCCTCCGGCACTCGCCGGCCGGAGATTTGCTTTAGCTTTTATTAGTTATCTTAGATTTCTTTTTTCTGTTCTTCTTTCTTTTTGCCTATTCTTCATAGTCTGAGTGATTCTTCTCTTCTTCAGGTCCAGCTGACTTGTCGATTTTGAGGCGGATTTCGACGGTTGTTGCTTGTATTTGTCCGATCTTCTTTTGTATGGATGCTTTCCGGCGTTTCTCCTCTTTTTTAGCGGGTTTTGGGTTTGATCTTGGCCCGATCTGGTCTCTCTCTTGCTATTGAAGAAGGCTTCGTCATTGGCTGCGCTAATTTTGGTCCCAGCGGAGTCTTTCTTCTTCCATCTTTTGGGAGCTAATTGAGGATCTCTGCTCCTCCCCATTAGGAGGCTTAGCCTTCCCCTAACCTATCTCTACAAGCTTTGCTTGTATGCGGTGGTGGTGGCTATCTGTGGTCGTCTTGTTTGGTTCATGAGCGGATCTTTGATTTTCAGCTCGGTATCATCGACGGCTAGGTTGCTACGTCCGTGTATGCCTGCGTCTCCTGCAGTTTGTCATCTCTCTAATTGGAAGGGAAAGCTTTTCTTTCGGGTTTTTTCTGATCTGGTGGTGGAATGCGGCGGAGCGTAGGTGGAGTGGTAATTTTCCGGCGGTGGTCCCATAGAAGAGGAAAAATATATATAAATTTTAATATTTGTTGTCTGTTTTAGTTTTAGTTTTAGTATGTTCTTTGTTTTGGTCGGGTAATAGACGGCTTTAAAAGCCCCACGTGTTCTAAACACCATTTCTTTCAGAGAATTCTTTCTCTTTTGTTCAACACCCTCTTCCCGTTTTATTACTTGGCCTTGTTGTTTTGTTTCGTTTGTGCGGCGTTAGGCAGGTTTGTAGTGCGGTGTAGGGTCGCATTGTAATACGGTGTTGGGTCGTGTTTTTAGTCTAGCTTCGGCTAGTTTTTATTGTAAATCTGTTTATCGGCAATAAAACTTTCGTTTTGGTGAATAAAAAAAAAAAAAAAAAAAAAAAAAAAAAAAAAAAAAAAACCAAATTGAGTCGAATCTTTATTGTTCTTATCTCTTTTCGTTGCCTACACTTGGTTTTCACGCCGTTTAATTTTGTGATCTGCGTTCTTCTTCTTTGAAGAGAGTCTCTGAATGAAGTCTCAAGGTAGAGGAACATGTTGTACAGTCTGTTGTTCATTTCACGGATTCGGCGAGACAACAACAGGGAATTTATGGAGAGAGGTAATTCACGAAGTGTCTCGGATCGTTCCCTAAGACGGAAACATGGCGTTGATTCCGTTGATGGGATCTCTGATTTACCAGACTCGATTCTTGGTCATATTCTTTCTTTACTTCCCACAAAGGATGTTGTGGCCACTCACATTCTATCTAAAAGGTGGAAGTTTCTGTGGACGACAACTGTTAATCTCGATTTTCATTACTCTAAGTCTGTCTTTGAAGCCAACGACCAATTCGTCAAATTTGTTAACCATGTGTTGCTTGTCCATAAACCTGGATACTTGAATAGGTTTTACTTAACCTGGTTAACTCGGTGTAGTCCGTTCCAGGTTAATACTTGGCTCAGTATTGCAGTCGCTAGGAATGTGCAGGAGCTTTTTGTACATGTTTCGACTTCTCGTCTACAGATTCAAGTGCTAAGAAGCATGTTTAGCTGTGAAGGACTACGATCTCTGGAGTTAGATTGCGAAATGTGCATCTCCCCTGAAATTGTGGTTTCTCTTCCAAGACTTGAAAGTCTAAAGCTTATTTCAATTTATTTCCAGAGCAAGGAAGATTTCTGCAAACTTTTAGGTGGTTGCCCGGTTTTAAAAGATCTCTACATTGATATGGATATTGCGGAAATGATGAAATATATTCACTTAGATATAAACGATGGTGTTGTATTTGAATACATGGTATCTTCTACTTCTTTGAGACGCCTTGAGATATATGGCCGTGATGCACCTTTGGAACTGGAACATACTCTTCTCTGCAATGTTCATCTAGATGCTCCCTCGCTTGAATATGTCAAGTTAGATGGTCAGATATCTAGTATCTTCATACTACAAAAAAAGTCTTACTTGTTTGGTTGAAGCCGATATCCAACTTGCTTATTTGGCGTCTGTATCTGAGGAGGAAAATTATTGCAATTCCGTTGTTGAATCAATTTGCGCCTTTGATTATGCAAGGACTCTAACCTTATCGGCTCAAGTTATTCGGGTAAGTGTAACATTGACAACAACTCTATTTGCTAAAATCATTAATAGCTAAAGAAGTTATTAAAGTTATGTTCCTCTGGTGCTTTTACTTCTTTTTCTTTTTTAATTTAATATGCTCATTGTCTGCATTGAATTGGTGAACACGCGCGCTCTCTCAGGCTCTTAGCTGTGCAACAACTAAAATGAGGAGATTGGAGCTGAAAATAGATTGGAACCATTGGAGTTCACTGCAAGACTTCATAGAGTTATCAGATAATTTGGAAGTTCTCACAATACGAAAGGTTAGCTTAACGACATCATAGAGAAAACTCGGATAAAATAGATACTACTACTACTACACCTAATTACTAATGTTGTGAATCTGTTTTATGTGATATCTTTCAGGACTATTACTTGTGTGGGGATCATATTAATAACTCAAACTGGAAAATTCCTAATGTGGTTCCCAGGTGCTTGTCGAGTAGTTTGAAGACGTTTTCAATGGAGGCTTATGACGGTCATCAGGATGATGAGCTCGAAATGTTAGATTACATTTTAAAGAATGGACTTGTCCTCCAAGTTTTGGAGTTAAGATTTGGTGAATCAAATGATGGCTTGAAAACAAAATTCGAGGAGTTGCAAAAGATACCATGCCAAAGCCTCGATAAATTTTTGAACATTATTCGTATTAATTAACATTGTGTTATCAATGTGGTATCACGATAGATTAATAACCCCAATAACCCCATTATAACATGTGTGGTGTACGTTTTACACTACGGAAAATGATATGTGCACTACACTTGATATGATATGTGCACTACATGTGTGGAAAATGATATATGCACTACATGTGTGGTAGTCCTTGATTAAAGTGATCAATTATTTTTTGTGGTGGGTCCCAACAAAATATGCGGTGTTGATTGTGTTGTGTAAGATGTTGTGGTTGAAAGAGTAGTGAATGTATCACGACTCTTTACACTACATGGGATGTCGGTGCAATTAAAGGTCTTTTGTAAGAGTGATTTTATTACATGCATCTGTTGTAGGAAGGCCAGATTAAATTCAAGATATTTTAGAACCATTCATTTTAACTCTCTTTCACATAATACACTTTTGGCGTGTGTGAGAGGTTAGAAATGAAAGGTGGTAAAGTATGTCACTTGGTACAACCTTCATACAACGGTTGCACCATAAAATTTTTCCTTTTGTAAATCCATATTGGCCGAAGGCCAAATTTGAAACGTATAAATATCTACCGAGTTGGATAGTTTTTTCATAGACGATTTCTACGGCATCAATAAAGGCTAAGCAGAGGTCCCAAGACCTTGAGTACCCCCAACTAGACGTGACGGTTCCGGCCCATAAGACGACCCTTTGTTCTCGGGTAAAAATGGGAACCGAATCGCGGTTTAATTTCTAGCGGTTAGAAGCGGCGGGTTTGGCGATTCTCCGGTCGGGTCCGGTCTCGGCGGTTCCTGGTCGACGGTTCAGATCACTTGTTCCGATTACGGTCCGATCACTGTTCCAATCGGTTTCAATCCGGTTCCAAAAAATCAATTTTTTTTAAAATTTTGTGTAACTTACGTTAAAATTATTAATAAATTCTAAATGGTTATTAAACTATATATAATATTTAATTTCATAAGTATGTTTTAAAAAAAACGCACGACTTGTATAATATTTAATTTCAACCAATCTATATATAATATTTAATTTCATAACTTATATTCTAGATAATATGAAAGTAATATGATACTTTGACAACCTTTCTTAATCTAAATGAACTTATTTTATACGAATAAAAGAGTAAGGTGTAGTTTATTAATATTTTGTAACATTTAAAAAAAAATTGTCATTCAAGTTTTACGTGTTTTATATAATTTATTTTATAATTTCATAAATCTAAACACTAATATGTTGTGTATTGAATAAGTGTTACAAAAAAAAAAATATAGGTTGCTAAACACTAGCATGTGCTCTTCCTTGTCATAATAATTTAAATAGTAGTAGTATTTGATTAATAAAAGTGTCACAATATATTTACTAAAAAGTAATAGTAAAAAAGAATATATTAGTATGTCATATTTAGTGTCACAATATATTTTTAATCAAAGATAGACTTTCCAACATTTTATGGTATATTTTATACATTAAATAACAACACTATTTATAAATAAAGAATTGCTAAGAAAATAAATGACGGTTACATTGATAAAAAAATAAATTATTCAAAAAAATTGAAATAATATACGTTGGATTCAAGGTGGTCCAACTTGGAGAAAAGAAAAGGAAAAAAAAAATACAGGAAAAATAAAATTTAAAAAAAAAAAAAAAAAACATAGAACCGCTGGTTTGGGTCCTCTCAGTACAGTAGATCCCGGTGGAACTTAGCAAGGTTGGACCTGAATGGGCAAGTGGACCCTCCGGACCTGTAAAACCGCCGGTTCGGAACCGGGAACCGCCGGATCCGACCCGGATTTGGATCCGGAACCGCCCAGGTCTACCCCCAACTCTAGTGGTTAAGCAGGTGTCCTAAAACCTCGAGTCCCCCAAGTGCGTATGAGTTTATCTTAAAAAGGAAAAGTAAAGACTATATATATATATACGGTAAACCTAAAAAAATATTGAAAATTTTGACCTTAGCATGAAATTTTTATGTAGTGTCCCGTACCGTGCAGAGAGTCGGAGACACCAATTTACTTTTTAAAAGACCCATGTTTTTTAATTTTTCGTTTACTTACGACTCGTAAAACACATTGTTTTTAAAGTATAATTAGTTTCTTTAGATTAGTTTGGAAGTTGTATCTCTGTCTATTATTTTTGGGACAAATATCCGAAAGGACACATATTAGACTTAATTAGGTAAATAGGACACTAAGGAATCTTATTTGGTTATAAGGACACAAAATTAGTACATAGACTAACCTACCCCTAATTTTGTTTTTTTAATGTTTTTTTTCCGGAGCATAAAGTGGTTTTTTTTTTTAATTTTAAATTATGGACGTAATTTTTTTTCTTCAGGCGCTGAACGTTTTTTCTTTTATTTCTTTTTCTGAGGCGCTGAAAGTGTTTTTTTTTTCCTGACAGGCGTTGAAAGTTTTTTTTTTTTCCGTTGTATTGACCATCACGATACAATGACCACCCCCGATGCATTGACCACTGCGATTCAGTGACCACCGTGACAAATTGGCCACCGCGATGCATTGACCACCGCGATGCAGTGACCATCCCAATGCATTGACCACCGCGACGCATGAAGCATTGACCACCGCAATGCATTGACCCCCACAATACATTGACCACTGCGATCCAGTGACCACCGCGATCCAGTGACCAACCCGATGCAGTGATCATTAACCACCGCGATGCAGAGACACCGCAATGTAGAAACATCGCGATAAAGTGACAACGCGATGCAGAGACACTGCGATGAAGTGAAACCGCGATGAAGTGACGCCGCGATGCAGAGACACCGCGATGAAGTGACACCCCCGATGCAGAGACAACGCGATGCACAGACACCATGATGCAGTGACCACCCCTGATGCAGAGACACCGCGATGAAGTGACACCCCCGATGCAGAGACAACGCGATGCACAGACACCATGATGCAGTGACCACCCTTGATGCAGATACACCGCGATGAAGTGACACCGCGATGTAGTGACCACCCCCGATGTAGAGACACCGCGATGAAGTGACACCGCGATGCAGAGACATCGTGATGTTATAACATTTGACGATGCAGAGTCATCGCGATTAAGAGAAACAACGATGCATAGACACCGCGATGCAGAGACGCCTCGATGAAGTGACACCGCGATGCATTGACCACCCTAGATCCATTAACCACCTCGATGCAATGGCCACCTCCGATGCAGAGACACCGCGAAGCAGTGACCACCCCGATGCAGAGACACTACGATGCAGAGACACCGCGATGAAGTGACACCGTGATGTAGAGACACTGTGATGCAGAGACATCGCGATGTAGAGACACCGTGATGTAGAGACATCGCGATGTTATAACATTTGCAGAGACACCGCGATGCAGAGATATCGCGATTAAGAGACACCGTGATGCAAAGACGCCACGATGAAGTGACACCGCATTGCAGAGACACCGCGATGAAGTGACACCGCGATGCAGAGACACTGCGATGAAGTGACACCGCATTACAGAGACGCCGCGATGAAGTGACACCGCATTACAGAGACAGCACGATGAAGAGACACCATGATGAAGTGACACCGCGATACATAGACACCACGAGGAAGTGTCACCGCGATGCAGTGACCACCCCCGATGCAGAGACACCACGATGCAGAGACACCGTGATGAAGAGACACCGCGATGCAGAGACACCGCGATCTCTCTTTAGCGTTTAAAGAAAAAAAATCACGTCCAGAAAAAAATGCGGCTAGGAAAGAAAAATCACGTCCAGAAAATTATAAAAAAAAAAAAAAGTTTTAGCTCAAAGAAAAGGAAAGGAAAAAAAAGATAGTTTTGTCTAATTACTCATTTTGTGTCTGTAACGCTCCGTTCCCGGATACCGAGTCTTTATCCGGAAAAGAAACGTTCGGCACGTATAATACTAAATAGATTCAATATTATACGTAAGCCTCTACTACGTCGTATCGAGTTTAGCAAACGGAAGCTAAAAAGACTCGGCAAGTATCATAAATGCGTCTAAGATTAGATTAAGACTCAACGAAGATAGAAAGGATTTCTTACAACAATAGGGTAGCTTACAACATACGATGTCCAAAGCAAAAGTAAAACAACAAATCTTACAAAGCCTTAAAGAGAGTACAACACCTGTCTTGAAATTTAAATAACAACATAGTCTGATACATCTTATAATAAATGAAACAGAAAACATCAAGTGAAACTTGGACTCAAACATCGTCCCCAAAGTCGTCATCCATCACATGCTCAACATGTTCGCCTTATCACCCAAAAGCATACAACAAAACATGCAATTGAGGTAAGTACAAAGTACTTAGTAAGAGTAAGAAGCTAAAGTATAATTAAGTCTTACAACGAAAGGTTCATTAGTTATTATCAAGTTATTTTTATGAGACCGACTCAACTCTAGGGTTCACTTCATGCTCATTAACATGTTGTGACTATTGGTTTCTAGCTTAGCTTATCTTTGTTACATCATCACTCAATGGCACTACGCATGGTGCTACTCACCATGTAGTATATGGGTGCAACATATTGGCGGATCACACCAATATCCACGGGGGAAAGCCTGATAGTGTACACGCTCGGCGGAGTCCCTCCGTATGTAGGGTCTCGGACTTACGGGGTGATGTTCCTCCCTACGTAGGGTCCAAAGACTTACGAAGTTATCCACTTTATCTGAACGCCCACACATCGCGATATAGACTTGTGTCTTACCAAAATGCCTCTGTAGGTTGTTTGTGGAACAGTATATATCAAGATAAATTTCAGACTTGAACCCAATGCCTTCAAAGCCGTTGTTGGCTGTATTCTATGTAAGCAAATTTTACTTGTTTCTCTTCTTCTTTACTTTACAGATGTTGAGTGAGGTTCTCCTGTTTTCATTTCTTTGCTTATAATGGGTTGTTCAAAAGCTCCTCTTTTAGCTGCTTTTTTATATTTTTTTTCTGCTGAATATTCAATAGTAATCTCCTGTGACAAATGATCGTAAGTCTAAAAGCTATTTGAATTTAGGCTTCTCATAGTCTCATAAGCTGTTTTCATGAATGAATTACCCCATAGAATAATGTTTGTTTTGCTATATTGACATACTCTGTAGTCTCATAACATGTATGTAATAAATCTGGAATTCTGAATGCAGAATATTATTTACCTATTGTTTTTCTTATTTCTCCAGCTGCTTCTCAAAAGTTAAACTTTTAGAAGAATGCAATTGTAGCGGAGAATTTCGTTTTGTCATTGCTGAATATTGTTTAAAATGGTTCCTTTTCATGATCAGAACTTGTTAAAATACCTCATAAACCCCTCTTTGCAAATTGTTTGGTGTATTATGATTGATATTAGAAATCTAGAATGAATGTTGAACTACTTTGCAAGTCCTCTTTAGAAATGTGGTGTTAAAGTATTGTTGAGCTTCTCTAGGACTTAATAGCTAATTAATCGGTAGTTGCTAAATAGCATCACCCCACCCTGCATTGCAGGGCTACAAATTTCACTATTGGTTTTGATAACATTTCAAAGCCCTAACAATGTCTATTTTGCAGGTATTTCCCCCACTATTTTCTTTGTCATCCGTGGCAGTTTTGAGCCAAATCACCCTTTTATTGGTGCCTGGTAAACCTGAGGTAAAGTTATTTGTATCACCTTACAGTCTTCTCGGTTCCACTGACACGACGTGACATTATTAGGGAATTTATGGAGAGAGGTAATTCAATAAGTCTCCCTGATTGTTCTCGGAGACGAAAACATTGTGCTGGTTTTGTTGATGGGATCAATGATTTACCAGACTCGATTCTTAGTCATATTCTTTCTTTTCTTCCCACAAAGAATGCTGTGGCCACCCACATTCTTTCACAAAGGTGGAAGTTTCTGTGGACGATGACTAATAATCTCGATTTTTGTTGCGGTAAGGATAATATAGACCAAGTTGTCAGATTTGTGAACCATGTTTTGCTTCTCCATAAACCTGGATATTTGAATAGGCTGTCTCTAACATGGACTTATGGATGCATTCCGTACTATGTTAATACTTGGATCAGTACTGCAATCTCTAGGAATGTTCGTGAGCTTTTTCTTTGTTTTTGGCTTTCTAAGCTTTCTAAACTTTCAATTCATGTGCAAAGAAGCATGTTCAGTTGTGAATCACTTCAATCTCTAGAGCTGAATGGTAACATTTGCATTCCCCATGAAATAGTGGTTTCTCTTCCGAAATTTGAAAGTCTAATAAAGCTGATTTCAATTTCTTTCCAGAGTGAGGAAACTTTGTGCAAACTTTAAGGTGGTTGCCCGGTGTTAAAATATCTCCTCTTAGTAATTGATATATTGAAAACAATAGAAAATTGTCACATAGACAATGGGACTGTGTTTAGACGCATAATATCATCTGCCTCTTTGAGACGCCTTGAACTATTTGCTGATGATGAAGGTCGACGCTCTTGCTGTATGTCTATTTGTGTTGTCCAATTAGATGCTCCCTCACTCGAGTACATCAAGTTAGATCAGATATATCAAGCATCTCTATACGACAAAGTCCCATCTTCTTGGTCGAAGCCAATATCCAACTTGTGGAACCTGATTTTGAAGTTCAAAATCATTACAATTCTGTGGTTGAAGCATTTGGTGCTTTTGATTGTGCAAAGATTCTTGAGTTAAACCATGAAGTTATTTAAGGTTTAACACTCCTTTCTTTAAGATCTTTATCAGGAAAGTGGCCATGTCATCAGTTTGTTTGATCCGAAATCTAAAACATTGTGAAATTTGGTGGGAGGAATTGGTCTCAATAATACAATAAACCGATTCATGTGAAACCCTCTGAAACCGACAATCCATTCCATTTATTAATAATACATCATCTTCATGTAAAATTATTTCTTAGGTGCTAACTCCATTAGCGGAGTGGAGTTTAGCCTACATTGGTACATGTAGGCCAATACCTAAGGTATGCAAAATACAATAAGTTTTGTTTATTATATTGGGTGATCGTCATAAATGCTAGAATTACAATCATTATTTGCAGGTAAAAAGAAAAGTACAAGAAAAATCATCAATCTGCAACTCTGCCTCTATAAAGCTTATATATACACAATTAAACTACCATAACTAATATACAACCGCAATCGTTTGATGAAATTTGTCCATGGATCACCGTTGTCCAGCATCTTAAGACAACAAATTCCTGCAAGTTTTTAGCTTAAAGATTTGGAATCACACTCTAATGTCTTTTAATCGTTTTCTTCTTCTCCCAATTTCAGATTTCAAAAGCAAATGTTAGATTTTCACTTCTAACCCAAAAATAAGACTGTCATATGAAAAGGTAGATATCTGGATTAACTTGTTGTAGTCTTTACATTGATGAATAACATGAGTTATCATCCTACAATCATAAAAATTTATATAAAAAATTAGCAATCCAGTATCAAAATCTTTGGTGAAAAAACACAAGTCAAAGAATGAATGCTCAGAAGCCAAGCGTAACAAATGGATTTCATAGAAAAACCAAAGCACAAAGCTTTTGGAATTTCTTACATGTTAGCTCCTCATCATTGCATACCAATAATACAATCAGCAATTTCAATCCAATTACTAACCCAGATTTGCACAAAAGCAATTTCAGCAATACAAATGAAAAGTAATTATTTTGAACAAATTCATAGCAAATATAGCTACTTTTAATTTGAAGAAAGGCGTAAATAAGATTATTCGACTTCCTTCAATCGTGATAAGTAGCTGATTTTTAGGCACTATGCAAAAGGTAGCTCGTCATCTCAATCACAAGAACAAAGCACCCGTGTCTGACTCAGTGCCCATCATTATATGATGCTGATTTTAGATTAATAAAAATCTAAGAAAATGTAACCGGGTTATTGAATCATGAACTGACAAAAAAACAAATCCATGGATCTTCAACCCGGAAATCCGTATAGGCTCCATGCGGCAGACGGGTTGCCATTGAAAAGACACCTGCTGCTGACTCGTATTATAGAGCCAAAGATGAATCAAATTACACTTAACTATATCTCAATTAGACAGCAATTACACTGATCCCTTAAGAAAAGATAAACCAACAAATTAAAATGCAGAAATTCCCAGCTGCCACAAAATATACAACGGGAAAGAGTGAACACCCAGAAAGAAAGGATTGAGTTGGAGGCTCTGGAAGTGAAATTGGGCATTATATATAGTAGTGGGGTTGAAGTAAAACCCTAGACGGAGAAAATTTAATCAAGGACGGAAATTGATGCTCCACTCTGAGTCCAACCCCAAGTTTTACCTTAAATAAATAAGGAGTCCCTAAACTTTTAGATATTACAGGTGTTACCCTTGCACTACTTTTATGTTCAAACTTGTATTTGCTTAAATTTTTAAGCTTCTTCATAATCGTTTATTTAATAAAGGAACAAAAATATGAGTCCATTTTTGAGTCGTTTATGTTATGAGTTTGTTTGCGATCATTTTATTAATCAATAAACGAACAAAAAATTATGTTCAAATTTGACTCATTTAAAAAGAAATTTTATTTGAACTTGTGTTTAAATTTGACTCGCTAAACGTATCTTAATAAACTTTCATAGGTTGTCATGATATATCTGGTGGTGTGAAAATAAAAGTCGTTATTTAATTTTGCCATAGTGCCTATGATATAGTGTTTAATCTGGAAGCCTTGAGTTTTATCGGAAGACGTTTGTTTATCGGTCTTTTATAAGATTTTGGATCCTCAACGATTCAACGAGAGGCCCATTGAATAGTACAATTATCACATTTAGACATAACATTATCAAAACGACCTCTTAAACTTCAATAAATGGAAAATAAAACAATAAATATACGTTCAAATATCTTTCACATTATGAGTACCCTAGCGGGTTTTCTCCACAACACCATCCATTGCTGGAATGGATGAGTGCTCCTTTGTGTAGTGCCTTTATGATGGACTTTTATAGGATTCCAACTTTTACCGGCAAAATAAGGAGTTGGTTATACTATAGAATGACAAGTAAGACCGTACCCCATGAAATATAGTTAAGTACCAAAGTCAACATTGTTCTTGGTTCATGTTAATCACAATTTGGAGGTGATGTGTTTCAACCACCGGTTCTACCAGCTAGTGAGGTTAAGGTATGTAAAGGATATAGCCGAGATGTGTCCAATCATCTACTATCCACCCTGGTTCATTACCAGAGTGTGAAGAGCCTTTAGGTAAAAGATATAGCCGATATGTGATCCAATCAGTGTTTATATATATATATATATATATATATATATATATATATATATATCTTCCTATATATAAGAAGGAAGGGTTTTTAACCCCTCCCTCCACGTGTCCAAGGAAATTTTATTGTCCAGGGGAATTTTATTGTAAAGGGAAAAATTTACGCTGAGTAGAAAACTGGGCCTCTTTTTTACTACATCCTGGCCCATTGTCGTGAAATATGAAAGCCAGGCCTTTAGGATATGCGTTCCATTATTGTCTCAACCGCCTCCCTCTCTTACCCTAGGTTTTCTAGGGGACTTCTTCTCTCTTTCCAATCGATCGAGTTGTTGGGGTTGGTTTTTGCAGCAGAGGGCAGGTGAGCGGGTGGGATTTCCGGATTCATGGCGTCAGCAGTACGAAAGAGAATGGAGGGTTCTCACAGATGTTCAGTGGATTCGGCCATCTCAGTTGGTAAGTGTCTCTCCTCCCTGTTGATTTCATCATTACTTACCTACGTACACACTTTTTAAGCCACTGAATTTTTTGTTTATATACTCTCGCCTTTTCACTCCCACTGGTTTCTGGTGTAATTTGAGGGTCATCTAGCACCAATTAGTGTGTGTGTGTCTGCAAAAAATCCAGAAGGTTAAATGGCTACAAATTTGTGTTTAAGAATTTAGGTCATGCATGAATCCTTCTGTGCATACATTTTTGCCTGTAATTAAGCTCAGATTAAACACCTGCATGCTCCATTTATTGTTTACCCTTTACTGTGCATCATCATTTAGGTATAAATTGGTGGGTTGCTACCTGCGTGCGGTCTGATTTGTAGTATTATTCATGTTGCCTGCACTTTCTTCTTGCTTTGATGTTGATTTCTTGAATAAAGCTTCATCCTTTCCCTCTCTTGTACGCCTGAAACTCCTAAAAAATGCTGGAGCTTAAAATGTTGGTCTAAGCCTTCTTTGTTAGGCATCCCTTTAAACCTTCTGAGGGCTGTGCTTGAATTAATGGTTTATGTGGTTGGAAAATATATGGTGTGTTGTGTTCTCCTCACACCCTGTTAAGTAAATGTTCTTTGTTCTGCTTGTTGGGAGCTTGTTTCGGTCTTTCATTGGTTTGTCGTTTATTAAATAAGAACATCTAACCCATAAATAATGATGGTGCTTGAAAGGTAAAAAACTTCTGCGATGTTTCGTTTTTCGGGTGTGTTATATCTATACAAAGTGGTGCCTTTTTGAAATCCAAGCTTCTGGTTTTGGTTATTTTGACATATTTTGTGTTGCTATGTATGTTTTGTTAATATTTGTGCGTTGTTTTACGCTGTCTTCTCAGATGTTTCTGGTTTCTAGGCTGTTTCGTTGTCTTTGTGGTTTTTTTACATCTATATGAGCTGATGTTTTCTATTTAGGTTCCTCAGTATGACTTTGAAACTTCTGCTGCTGCTTATATGTAATGCTTGATGGTCAAATCATAAGTCTCTGCTTTAATATGAAAAAATTCCATGTGCCTAGCAAGACATAGGTAAAGATTTGAAATTTAGTAAACTGCAATCAAGGTTATTCATCTTTCTTTAGTATATGCTTCACCAGGTTAGAAAATGTTCGTGTGTGTATTGATTAACCAAATAGATCACAGGGTAAGAGTAATCACCAAATAAACAGCTTTGTATGTTTTGCTTGCAGCCATTAAAATATATTGATAAACAAAAGTAATCACAAACATTAATATGAAGAAACAACAGCTGATAGAAATAACAGCTTGGTATGTTCTGCTGTGATGTACAGCGACAACAGAGAACTTAATACAATAATTTGTGATTTGAAAAAAAAGCTTAGCTTTATGGTGTACAACTACAGAGTTAAAGAAATAAGTCACAGGTTCTCCACAGCCAAAGGTTTCAGAGGCCTTTAAACTAATTTGGCCTTTACATTAAACAAATGCAGTAACAACCTTTAAACTAATTTGGCCACAGTCACAGGTTCTAAAAACTAATTAGTTTAATTTGTTTAGTGCTACCGGAGTCTCGACTAGCCCCCTGTGGTTTTGATGTTGCTGGTGTGCCTGAATTTTGGTGAATGACAGAATAAGAACTGACATCAGATTCTGCTTAAATGGCCTAACTTTTTGTGTGATTTTCTTCTTGTTTTGTGATTAAGAAAGTTACAAGCTTATGTGGCCTTTCAAAACAAAAGCTTTATGTTTTCTGCTGAATGTTGTTGCATTAGAGAGAGAAACAATGAACCTAAAACCTAGGTCTACAAGAAAGCACTGTAATTTTGTTCATCTAGACAACTTTTAATGCATTAGAGAGAGTAACAATGAACATATTATGCATTTATTTTTCTTTTGGTTTTTCTTCGTCTGTCATTTTGTTGCTTCTTTTGCTTTTTAGACTTCAAGAAATCACTGTTTTCTATGCATAAATTGGGTTTGGATCGGATTCTGCTTAAATGGCCAAACTTTTTATGTTGTTTCGTAACAGTAACACTTCTTCTGTGCCTTCTTCTACAGGATCTAGGGAAAGCATACTTTCAAGAAAAGTTTGCTGCATACGCTCAGGTTTGTGCTCCCTTTATGTTCTTTGAAAACTTCATTCAACTATTGCTTTGCATTGCTGCTCAATTAAAATGCTTCTGTTGGTCTACTATTTTTGTATGTTTTTTACTCACCCCCAAAATATCTACGTGTGCATGATTTCGTTCACAAACTTTAACATAATTTAGTAAGGTGGTTCTTTTACCTGATCCACAAATAAAAAAAGCATAAAAATATAGGTAAGTAAAAAACAAAGCTTGGTTAGCTTTAAGAAATTAAGACATCCGTGATCATACACATGTACAAAGCAACCAATAGAAAAAACTCCTTTATCTTAAAATAACACAAACGATCTATGAACTTAAACAGAAATTCTCGAAGTCAGGGAAAATGCTAAGCACTTAGAAAACGGAGACTAAGAACAGCATAAAAGATCAATTTTATGTGGCTTATTCTACAAGATACTTGTTTATGTGGCTTATTCTACAGGATCTAGACTCAGCATACTTACAGCATAGACAGTGAAAACAGAAGTGTTCTTTAGTAAAGGTATTTATACGTGCTCTTTAGCGAAGAACAAGTTGTTCAGTCGAAGTTGGTTAAGCAAGTTGTTTAATCCATGTTCTGGTTGACCATTTAATCCAAGCTGTTTAATCCATTGTTAGGCAAAACACTTGTTCTACTGTTTTATAAATGGTGATGTTGCAACAGAGATTAAATTTTAGAAACATCAATAGACCATACATCAGCAGACTTATAGATCAGCAAACCATATATCAGCAGGCTTTGTTGGAACTCAGCAGGGTTAGTTACCCTGCTGAATGTGTATTAGTAATTAATGTTATACTTAGTATTTGGTATTATTAAACCTGCCAAATTAATACATCAGATTCAAGGCATTTTACTATCAGAGGATTCAGAAACTCATTTTATCTAGCAGCTATGATGGTTTGATAGTTAAGTGTGAAAAAAAGTATACAAGCGGAGTAATCATCAATAAACACCTAAATAAAACCCAAAAAAAAACAAAAATGCCTTTGATATCAACCTTTTCTTTCAAATGTTTACTGGTATGTTTAATACTTGCTGTTTAGTCCTTACTGTTTAAAGAACAAACTCCTTTTGAATTCATTGTTTAATCCATATTTTAACAAATATACTTTCAAAGCTTCATCTTAGGACAAATAACATAAAGAAGTCGTGAATTTTTTTCGTTGTTAGCTTCCACATGTTTCTGTGTACTGTTCTTACACTGACATATTTACCCCTCTGGCTGTAAAGTATATGCTATCAATTTCTTCCCATGCTTACCTATGCTTTGCTTGTGACAGCTTTTGGGATTCAAGGTTTTTACAGTTCCTACGCAACACAGTCTGCAAACTTTCTCCAGGTCAGTGTAGTTAGGGGATCTACTGCAAACCCCGTAGTTAGGGGATCTACAGCAAACCCCGTAGTTAAGGGATCTACAGAAAATCCCGCTTCGCACAATAGTGTGGTGAACATTGTAGGTAGATTCTTTCCTCCTTTAATGTGATCTTTTATGCACTCCTCTCTTGTCGCCAATCCTAAATAAAACAGCTCGACTTTCCGAAAGTGTAGGATAACTAAACGTCATAGTTACTGTAGTTTACTTCACATTCTAATGCGTACTAAAGGGGCATTGTCGTGTAAAAACTTTGGCTCATGTTTGAAGAGCAACTGTCAGAGGATTACAAAAAAAACCATTCGATGTGCAAACAAGAAATTCAAACAAAAGTACTCCAGCAAATTAACGGCTTCTTACAATCTATGGGAAGACATATAAATACTTTTGGCATTCTAGACAAAGAATTTGACCATGCATCCTTGGAAGATTTGACTAAAGAACTTCAATCTGAACGAAACATAGAAATTTCGTTGGCTGATCTAGAATCAGTTAACAATTTAAATGCCAAGCAAAGACATGCTTATACTACAATTATAAACAGAATCTATGAGAATAAGAAAGGAGCTTTCTTCATAGACGGTCCCGGAGGAACAGGCAAAACCTACCTCTACAGATCTTTGCTTGCAGAACTTCGTTCCAAAGGTTACATAGCACTAGCTACTGCTACATCTGGAATTGCAGCATCTATTCTTCCAGGAGGTAGAACTGCACATTCAAGATTTAAGATACCAATTGATGAAAGTGAAGGCCCCACGTGTAAGGTGTCTAAACAGAGCAGTCTCGCTATGCTTATTAAGGAATGCAGGCTAATAGTTTGGGATGAAGCACCAATGGCCAAGAGAAATGCAATTGAAGCATTAAATATGTTGCTTCAGGATTTGACGGATTCAACCGAACTTTTTGGGGGTAAGGTTGTAGTCCTAGGCGGCGACTTTAGGCAGACTTTGCCTGTCGTCAAACAAGGTAGTGCAAGTCAAATTATAAACGCTACACTAATCAGTTCTAACATTTGGCCCAGACTTGAAAAGATTAGCCTAACAGAAAACATGAGATCCTTGAATGATCCCACATACACAGATTTCCTGCTGAACATTGGAAATGGAAGCCTCCAAAACAAAAACATTGAAGATGTAACGCTTCCTGACTCGATACTCTTAAGCATGCCAAGCGACGATGCTGCACTTAATCAACTAATTAATAAAGTTTATCCCCTCACCGATAATTCGTTGCACAGCACAACTCACCTTATGAACAGAGCAATTCTAACAACAAAAAATTCATTTGTCGATGATATAAACCACATTATGATACAACAGTTTCCAGGAGACCCAGTTGATTATTTCAGCTTCGACGAAACAATAAACCCTAATAACCAAGGCCAATATATAGACATAATTAATAGCATAACTCCAAATGGTTTGCCTCCTCACCATTTAATACTCAAAGTTAATGCACCAATCATACTTCTTAGAAATCTAGATCCATCGGAGGGGTTGTGCAATGGAACACGTTTAATTTGTAGAGCATTACAAAGAAACGTTATCCATGGTGAAATTGTCTCTGGTGATTTTTCTGGAAAACATGTCTTCATTAATAGAATACCCTTACAGCCTCCAAAAGATGATCACTACCCTGTGCATTACAAGTGCACACAGTTTCCAGTACGTCTTAGCTTTGCGATGACTATCAACAAAGCGCAAGGGCAAACATTAGACTACGTAGGCATTTACTTAAAAGAGCCTGTATTTGCACACGGACAACTATATGTGGCTTTATCAAGGGCTAGGACTTCAGCCTGTGTCCAGGTTGTAATAAAGCCTCCGTTCTATGCTTCTCTTAGCCCAAAACAAACCAAGAATGTCGTCTACAAACACATTCTTACGCATGCATGACTGTTCAGCATTTGTGCCAAACAACAAACATGAATTACATCACTGTAGGTACTGCTTTTGCCTAACATAGAAAAATCGCATGCTTTGCTCCTTCGGTATTCTTGTGTTTCAGCTTCTATGACTTACAGCCACACCGCCACTGCTTTCTTCTCCCATGAACAAAAAAAGCTTGCTATTATAGTGACCGTAAAATTACTACGCACAACTGCTGTTGTATGTAAACCCTCACACGTTGAATAAACATACTAAGCAACATGCTTACCATAATCCCCTGTCTGAAAATATTATTCTCTTTTCACAGCACCATGCCAAGACAGATACTAGATGCTCAAGAGATAAAGCCTGGACAAAAAGGCTGGACTTGCATTGTCCAAGTCATTGAAAGACATCCTGTTGGATACAAGACCTTGACAACCTACCCTTTCCAAAGGCGATATAGGCACTATCTACTTACTGATATGAAGGTTATACATACTTACTCTCACGTTCTTCCTTATTCAGCACAACAAAACATATACGCAATAACTCCTCTTCTTGTTCTGCCTAAAACCAGGGAACACAAATCAAAGCTGTGATGTTTGACAATGACATTGAATTCTTTGAACGATCTTTGCAACCATTTCAACGGTATCAAATCTCCAACGCAGCTGTCACACTACCTCAACAAAGGTTTCAGCTGGAAGGGTATAAATACTCCTGGATTATCACCGCAAAGATACCTGTCGAACCAATTGCTGATCCGAAGCCGTACCCTCTACCATGCACCTTTGCAGTCTGCAAATTTGCTGATCTACACAAGTTTGCAGAAACTGATACAAATATAGGTAAGCATAAAATTTAACTTGTTGCCAGCCAAATGCTTATATGTTACAATGTAGTACAAAAACAACTGTACTTACACTGTACCTTTGCAGCATTTTTTCCCTTTCACCCATAAACAATGCCATCACTTTGGTTCACTAACAAAACCTCGAAACATATGTCTTCACAGCCATCAAGGGTATAATTGTCCACCAGTTTCCAGTGCTCGACATTTCAAATACAAGATCTACCAAGGATTACGTTCTGGTTAATGAAGAGTACGTTTAGCTCTTTCCTTTTTTTCTTCTCTTTCAGTCCGTGCACAAAAAAAATTAACAAACTTCTCGTCCGTAACAGAGAAATCCCACTTGTCATACGCTTTTGGAAAGACTTGTTGGCTCCTTATGATCCAAGCGTTGACAGCTTCCACAAAGGGCCAGTCACTATAATTGCATCAAATCTTCAAGTCAAGACATTTCATGGTATGTTTGCTTTTCCATTTTACCATTGACTGCATTCTTGTCTTGCTGTTCCAACCTCTAATGCTGCTCTACTGGCAGGCCTCTCCTTGGCTACACGAGAAAACACTTACATAATTGAGAACCCACCGCTGCCAGAAAATGACATCCTAAACAAATGGTAACATGCTTTTCCTAAAATTTAACATACAGCCTCGAATACAATGCTTACCTATACTGTTTCTAATTCACAATAAAAAGGTATGCTGAAAATGCACAAAAAATTCCTGACTGGTTGAAAGATAAGGCCTACGAGGATGCACGGCGCTTCTTTGTACCGCCCGAACAAGACAGTGTCTTGGCTTTGACAACTGCAATGTCGTCTTTCGACAATGTTAGTCGCTACATCGCTGTCACTCACTCAGTGTTTCTTTTTTTAAAAAAAAATAAAAACTCACTTTTACTAATGTGTAGGTGAAAACATGCTGGATTAAAGCCAGCCTTCGCTTAAGTGTCACACGTAATCCTTTGCACTACATTGTTTCTGCCAACTGCGGAATAGAAGTCACAGCTGGCTTAGACTGGGATGTTACATGCTCCGGATGTCGAGTTCTATCACCAATGGAAATAAAGTAATCCTCCGTGCACTTCCCTAATAAATATATTCACGCTTTTACTGCCACCACTTTTATGTGTTTCCCTTACACTTATGCTCGCCCTTACAGGCTCAAACTTCCCGTTACATTGAATGATGAAAACACAAACATGAGAAGTACAATTAAGTCCCCGGATGCTGAAAAACTTGTCCCATTTACTCCAACAGAAATAATGCAGAGAGAAGAACAGGTACTCCCTTCGACCTTGCTTCGTCATGCGTTATCAATTGGTGCCTTCTTCAGGCCACCCCTTCTACACCTATTGTATAGTTGTTTTATGTTCTTTTCTCTGTTGCATGTTTATAGTAGGTGCTTATAAGAGTACACATTATACATCGTTTGTCTTTATGGTATTTGGGCTGATTTTAGGAATAAAAATAAGTTTGTGGTGTTCCTTTTTAAGCAATTGATTGTTTGTATCTATCCTTACCCGCTCCAAAACTAAGGCTGTAACGATTGATACATAGTTAGCATACGCTTCTTGTTTATTAAGGTCTACTACTATTGCAAAGCTCTTTTTGCTTCTGCTACTATTTGGAATCCCATGTGTAATATTTTTGCATAGAATAAAGTATACATTTTAGTTTCAATTCAGCAATTGAAATTCTGTGGTTTTACCAACAACACTTGCACCAAAAAAACAAACAAACAGCACTTTCACTAATCCACAAAGTTCTTTTGTTGCTGTAGTGGTTCAAAAATGAGGGGAAATAAACAAAATCTGGTTTAAATATTACTGTACTAATTACACACTTATTGCTTATCCTAAAATTAATGGCGCATAAGTATGAACAAGTATTGGCTTATCTCGTGTGTTCTTTTTGAAAAATATTGTGGTTTTTCAGTATTCATTTCTTCAATCTTCCAGCATCTGAGACTTTTATAGTATTGAATTTTAAGTTAAAAAAACACAGCATAGAAAGGATTCTGTGTAGTCAATAGACCAATTCTAATTGGTGAAACAATTATGGCTGCCCAGCCCTCATTTTTAAAGAACATTTTAGACACACACCCTGCACTGCTTACATACCTGCTTCCTCCTACGCAACGCCTACATTTCCAATCACCTACATCACACACGTGTATGCTTATTTTTTTTCCAGTTAAATTCACCTACATAAATGATAAATGTTACATTCCCGCCTTCTACGCAGGGTCAATCAATTGTGGACGATATTTCTATTGCAATGGATAACACAGAAGTTGTTTGCTTCGTCAAGTACTACGACAAAAAAACAGATTCTGCACCGGTACGAAGATATGTCATACTAAAGACATATACACTTGATGAACTAGAAGGCATCCGCCAAGGCAAAGCATTGACGACACCTGAAACTATCAGCATTCATTCACAAGATCATTCTGCTCTACCTTCTGAAGCTGCCCTCTTGTCGCCTACGTCAAACAAAGAAACTGGCTCCCAAACTGAATTCTTCACCCCAACAACCAAACAAATCCTTGAAGAAGTCGGCCAACAAAGTAACCAAACACCATCCAGTAGTGTAGCTTCACCAGCCGCTAAAAGAAGCATTAGCTTTGGCACCATAACTGCCGAAGATTTGCAGGCTGCTACCTCAGAACAGCCTACCCAACAAAGCCCCGCCTCCGCAGAGACACCAAAGAAGAAAAACAAAGGAGAAAAAAAGTGAAGCTTAGGCATTCCCAGTAATTCTGTCTACCAGCCATGGAGGCTTTTGTGTACCAGCCATAGAGGCTTTTGTTTTGCACTACATTATGCCTGCTAAGGCGCTATATGTATAACTTTATTCTACTCTTTCGCATCCGTCGCTTTCTTTTGGTTACGCTTTTGCTGCACATCTGATAACACTTTTGCACAGTTATCAGTTCAGTTGCTTCTTTATAAACATGCTGTCGATATATGTAATATGTCTTTAAGAACTCTTGTGACATTTTATGTCTGTGTTTAATGGTCGCAGATTTAGCCTTCCTCTGACATTTAAATTCTTCGCTTCGCACTCTACAATCCCCTTACATTAACGCACTTTTTCTGTCCTTCTGCATGCTACCGCACCATCATTCATTAGCCAAAAACAACCGCAGCTCATGGGCCTTGCGACGGACTTGCGGTGCAAGTCCCCAAAACTCTCTAGTATATATATAAACACTGAAACCTTAATCTAGCGCCGTATGTTGAATTCAATAGTCTGCCTTTAAGGATCTAACTGACCTAACATGTATTTAATCACTTTCAGATACTCAACTCACGTTGACAAACCTTATTCAAGAAACCGAATCTGACTTAGTCAGTTTTATATTGCGATTCTCAACCCATATTCCTACACCCTCTCGCAAACTACATATGTAAAAACGATGTGTGAAATACAATTATTGAGTCATGGCTTCAATTAAAGACATTTAAGATCGATATTTAGAACACCAACAATCCAAGAAACTAACATTCAAACTCAAAACGCTTCCATCAATAACCCACTATTTGATTTCGAATGTCTTCACATCCTATAAAAAGATTAGCTACTCATTATTCTACTTGAAATGGAAGAAAAAATCAAAATCCAAGACATGCAATAAGAAATAAGAAAAGAAATCATGGTATCACTTGTATAGAATTTGGAGAAAAACAAGTTTTCGAACAACAGCCCTTCGATAAGTGTAAAGAGAAATGATACAACGACAACTAAATTATACAACATTGATCTTACCCATTGATTATTGTGGGACCTGTATTGACTGATCTAGATCCACAATAATCAATGGTTAAGATCAATATTGTGTCAAACCGTTGTGTAATTTAGTTGTGGTTGTATCACTCCTCAAATGTAAAGCTATTTACAACGGTCTATACACTAATAAATTCTTAAATTCTATTGGCTAGACATCACCGAGTTATATTTGTTGGTGAACCATCATAAAATTTACCAACGGCTGGAGTATTGAATATTAAATATATATAACCGGTTGATTTTAAAAAAAACAAAATAAAAACCCTTAATCAAAGCATAAAACCCTAATCCATATATATAAGGTACGTAATCATCTCATCCTGCACTGTGCTTCATCTACCTAGTTAATTTCCATGGAATATTTCGATTCTTGTGACGATATAGAATACCAAATATTGAGTCAAATCACTTCACTAAAAACGTTAGTGACGATATATGGGCCTATTTGGGCCGGTTTATTTATTCTTGGGCTGTGCTCATTTCACAATCAGATAATAACGGGATTGGGGGAGCAGGGCTCCGCCAAGACTGAAAGCGTAACTAGCGAGAGCGTAGCGGTCTCTCTGGGACGTAACGGTCCTACAACCGCCAGAAAACAGAGTTCATAAGACATAACCGTTTACAACGTGGATAGAGCCCACGTCTGATAGTGTCCAAGATAACCGATGATACCCCCCCCAATTATGGGAGCAAGGTTATCATCACGATCTACAAGTATAAAAAGAAAATCCTGAACTACGAGGTGGACTTGATTCCGATTCGATGCTTGAATTGGATACGTAGGCAGCTCTCTCAAAAGAGTTCAGTCCAAGTTCATACAAAATTCTATCTGTTTCTATATTAGTTTCCTAACTTGAATCAGTTAATTACCCGGTTACAATTTTAAGCAATATCAGTTAGATAGATGCAAAGTTGTATCCAAACGATGGAATAAGATAATCAATGAAGCTTTTTTCATGCCAAGTTATTGCAAAAACACAAGAAACATGTATGGCTATATACTACAAGTCCGGAAGGATAGATCATCAGCCAATAAATATTCGAAAGCGTTTGTGGGCATTAATCAACAAGAGGATGAATTTTGAAAATTAGTGACTTTCGTCAATAAATTTTGAAAATTAGTGAATTCCGACAGTGAATGTGGACAATGAATTTAAACAGTGAATTTCGACAGTGGATAAATAGTTTTGTCTTTTATGCAAAAGTTTTAAAAAACTGTCATTCTACTCAATTGATGAAATATTTCTGTCATTCTCCCTCATTCCCCCTAATAATTAATTAAACCGGTGCAAGAGATCGAGAAAGTAGATAGAAAACGCACCTGAATGAAAGAAAGTGAAAAATAACTTAGAACAACATTAACGAAAATGCAAGAAACACGAAATATTGTAGCTAACTAAACCACACCAATAAATTGTAATGACTCGAATTTATCTATGATAAAGCTGCAAAGGAATCTTCTTCGGTGATTTAAGCAGTTAAGCTAGAGAAAAGAAATGGCAAAACTCGTGCGTGCTTTTTGTGTTCTAAAACTTTTATATATACAGTAAAACCTCTATAAATTAATAATGTTGGGAACGGGATATTTTATTAATTTAGCGAGATATTATTATATCGATAAATTAATAATTTATTAATTTAAAGAGGTTTTACGTATAACTTTTAAATTTCCAAGTCCAATGTACTAGTTTCAATGTATATTAGTTAGAGATGAAAAATAAATTACAAAAACAAGATCCAAGGCACATTCTATGAAGGCACATTATATGAATGAGGAGATTTAAAGATGAACTCAATATAGATTTGAAGTTCAATAAAAAACAAGTGACTATAGATTCATTTTTTACTAGATAATCTTAGAATTTGGAATCTTTTAGTACATACATAATTATTAATTTATAGTTTCGTTGGGACCAATATATATACACTGGGATTTCAAAAAAGTTATTATCTTATTATTTTATCGATTGGGGTCCAATTTTGTACTGGTCCCAAGTTGGGACTGGACAAATTATTAATTTTATCGATGTTATTAATTTATCGAGTATTAATTTATAGAGGTTTTACTGTATATATATATATATATATATATATATATATATATATATATATATATATATATCGGTGGCACCACTAAGCCATTCCGTGACTCCGTCCGCATTCTGCTCTATGCAATTAATCATGAGATTAACCGTAAAGTCTCACATCGGTAAAGTAGTAGAATGCTCACCCCTGCATAAGTGTGGGATATAAATGTCTTATCAACTCGGGCCATTTATGACTATTTAAGCGAACTGGACCAAAGTGCAGGCGCGTTATGAATGGTATTCTCGAGTCGACTATCGATGGAACTATGCACATTTGCACCGCATACAAGAAGGCGGTGTAAGGATGATCTCTAATTACCGCAGTAAGACGATCCGAAACGATCTTGGTTGTCCTCGTCCCTTAAAGTGGGAAGGGGGGGGGAAGAGAGAGAATGTAAAGTTTCACATCAGTAAAGTAGTAGAATGCTCGGGTTAGCCCTTCTAGCTAGATCAAGTGAGGACAAAGATCTAAGTAGTTGACCGGACCATTTATGACTATTTAAGCGCTAAACTGCACCGGGTCCTGAGGCGTTACATTAACGACAAATGCAGACGCGATGATTGATCGACAAAACGAAGGATATGATATCATCTTTAATTCCACCAACTTCCGCTAGCCATTGTATGAAGGTCAGATTAAGCTTGGTTGCTACGCTATCCATACTGCGGCCGCAGACTCGATATTTGATTCAACTCGACTCTATATTTGTCTATTTTGGTTTTTTTTCCTTTTCATCAATTTTTTCTCATATTAATTTGTCAATAAGCATCATAACGGGCTGAATTTAATTTTTTTTTTTTTTTAAAAAAAAAAAAAACAAACCTTAATCAAAGCATAAAACCCTAATCAATATATATATAAGGTAATCATCCACATCCTCCTGCACTGTGCGCCATCTACCTAGCCAATTTCCATGGAATATTTCGATTCTTGTGACGATATAGAACACCAAATATTGAGTCGAATCACTTAAATTCTAACATTTCGATGGATGCAAAGCTGTGTGCAAACGGTGGTACAAAATAATCAACGAAGCTTCATTCATGCCTTCATATTGTCAAAACACCGGAAACATGTATGGCTATTTACTACAAGCCCGGAAGGATAGATCAATCGATAAATATACGAAAGCATTTGTGAGCATTAATCAACAACAAGATGACGAGTACAACAACTTGAATCCTTCATACACAGCAGATCTAAAGTTAGACGACGACATATTAATGATTGTGGCGTCGTCAAAGCAATTAGGGATATTGTATTGTGTTAAAGGCTCTTATGGGAAAGTAAGGCTGCAATCTTATGTTTGCAAGCCAACCACTGGACAATGGGAAAAGATTCCTCACTCGAAATGGTTTAGTAGAGACATGGTTGGGTTTATTATACTTTCAAATACACCTTTGCGCTACAAAATCTTATGGATTTCGCGATACGGCTGGTAATTATTTCTCTTCTGTGAACATCATGTTTTTATTTCTTGGAATATATAGATCATTAATTATTATTTGTATATTTATTGAGCTTTTAGGCAAATTAATTCTTGTGTCATTATTCTGGCCACCGGCCATAGACGACAGACCTTGAATCAAGGTGACATGGACGTCAAAGTCCAAAGGCAGATGAATGTTTAATGTATTAATCTTACGTTTGAAAAGGTTTAATTTAATTGATTCAGTGGTGTTGACCGTTCTTTCAAATATTGGAGCAAGATCTTTGATTCAACAACATGGAAATGGAGCGAGAGAGTAGAGCTACCATTTCCGGTTTCTAAATTTATTTATAAAGAGCAAGGAATTCAGGTTGACAGATTCTTATACTTTCACATGGACACATTCATCTTGGCTTTCCATGGGGATGATGAAAATACTTTCCAGATTCCATTGCCTCAATCTATATCCTCTGTAGAGGATGCTCGTAGTACAACACCACCGATTTTTCTAAGAAGGAAAGTAATTGAATACCGAGGAAATCTTGGTTTGATCTGCGTGAGGTTTAGTTACATGCAACTTTGGATTCTTGAAGATCAAAAGACTCTGATCTGGAGGAAGATAAAGGAAGTTGACATGAGTTTTCTCGGTCCCTACTGCGGTGTTGTTTATCCAGTTGATTTCTACAATGAAGATATTCTGGTTTTACAACAATACAAGGAATCATTGATCTTATGCAACCTTCAAGACTTGACCTACAAGAAAGTGAAACTCAACAACTCATATTCTATGCTGGAAACTTTCCATTTCCGGTCTGACCGGGAACCAGTGGATCTCAAGAATGCCGATCTCGCTTCTGCTGACTAGCTTGGTTATGTTCTTTGGGGCCATCGGAAGATCGGTACCGTGTTTTCCAATACTATATTATTGTTGTATTAATGTTAGTCAAAAGAGTATTTTTTTTTTAAGGTTAAAGATCCTTTCCAACCACTATCTTTTTTTCTTGTCATTTTTTCCCATTTTATATCTTATTTTGTCCTTCTGGTCCACCACCCTTTTTTATTATTTTTATAACATTCAACTATTTTCTCAGTATATGTGAAGTTTATAAAATGCCCTATAGTAGGAGACGGATGGAGTAAATTGGGATTAATAGCAACAATTCTATAACTATTTACTTTTTAATGTGTACCGGTTGAAGGCGCCTGAGTGGGGCTGGGCTACAAATAAGAGAGCTTCATCATCGGAAGTTAGGTTATGATGTGATGAAAGTTCATCTCTAAATACAAATACTCAATGTAGGACAACATTAAGATGTTAGGCTTTATTTTCTGGGAAATACTTGTGTGGGAGAGGGATTTTGAGGTGAAGTGATGAGTTACACAATCACAATCACAATCACACGGTTTGAATACATAATGGTTCATATTTAACCACACGATGTCTCCACATTTCTTTTTAAGTACTGTACCAGTATACTTAAACATCTTTGGATTGATTGATTGACTTTTTGCCAAGTTATTTAGCAGAGATTGTCCTCCTGTTGTTAAATGAGAAAAACCACCGATTTTGAGAGAAATAAAGATGATTGCTTTTCTGTCTTTGTGTATGAGTTCGGACCCTCACCGCTTCGATTCGTTGGGAGGGTCTCAATGAATATTGCAATCATATCGTGTTTTAACACACTACTATTAAAACGACTTGTCGTTTTAAATTTCAATTGAAAAATAATAAATCTCCCTAACATTGAGTACACAATTGGATCTGCAAACTACCACTAAACCTGCACTTTCTAGTAAGAACCAAGGTTCAATTCTCGTCCTCGAAAAAATATTTTATGCAGCAACGGTGATGAAGGTACAGAATGAAATCAACCAAATGGGAAATAAATAAAGATTAATGCAAGTCGAAAGCCAGCAAATATACTCATCCATCTTAACCGTTTACAAAATAAACACGTACAAAGTGTATCCATAAAAGAAGTAATACACTCATTGATTTTATAACAAAGGGTAATAAAAATAATTCCATTTGCAGACATTTATTTTCCAACAAAAGAAGATAGAAGTAGGCCTTCGATACACTTTGGAATCGATTATTTGGTCCACCAATGAAAGAAATCCGTGCGCCTGTTAATCTTTTTCTGAAGCTGAAGAATGCTGTAAAGCAGAGCATCAGCAGTAGGTAGACAACCGGGTACGTAGATATCCACTGGGACAATCCGGTCACAACCTCTCACGAGTCACGATGGAGTATGAATAGTGGTAGTACCCCCCCACCATTGGCACAACTTCCCACCTTGGCTCAGGCATTTGGTCATACACCCTGCAAGCGGTTTCAATGATAAGAAAAAAGTACTTAGCAATGCAAGGCTTGGGATATCAATACAGAGAATTTCAGTAAAAGATCATTCAAAATGTTTTTTATTGAAAGAAGAGTGGGTTGCAAATGACCCGTCCCAAACTTCATATCCACTTAAAATCTTATCATTACGGCAATACAGCAGCAACCCTAGAACAGAAAGGCGTGATCAGTGCATTGATTTGCTAGGAAATGATTGATTTTGTACTTGATAGCTCGTCTGTTAAAGGTTTAACAGGTACGCGTAGATTTAGTGTCCGTCCAGTAATGGGATCTTCTTTCTACACACCGATAGGAAGGCAAAGAATGTGGATCATAGTTTGTACGAAGAATTCAGAGCTTCGTTCAGCCAATTCTTCAATATGTGTCCATGTCTGTCACCAGATACAATATCCCCTGAGGCTAGTTACCACTGAATTGTCCTAATAAGCTTCGTTTCTTCTTTATCAACAATACAATAAGGCGGTAGGAGCAATTAAGATGTATTTAATTTGTTGTAAACACAGACGAGAAGTTTGCAATTTAAAAAAGATAAATAACATATAGCAATGCAAACATAAAATATAGCGGAATTAATAAAACACGGAAACAAAGAGAACACAGTGATTTAACGTGGTTTTCGGCGTTGTGCCGACTATTCCACGACAGAAAAGGAGATATATTATTATGCACAGAATTACATGTTTTTCACAAGTGTGTGAACAACACTCTTGAAAGACACACATTGCATTTATTACAACATTGGCGTTTATAGGCACAAATCCCAAACCCTAACCGCCAAACATCTTTGTCGGAATTCTCATAAATACTCCAGATGTGGACCCCAGCTCCAGCTGTTATCCACCAGATGAAACTCAGCTTCAAACTGACTTTCCGGACTTGTAATCAATCGCCAGATGTACAACTCGGCTATACTCAAGCAAAACTCAGAGACGTAACTAATCTGCCGACTTTAAAAACTCGATCGCACTTCATCAAACTGACTTTCACAGAACTGAATATACTTAACTTAACTGACCATCATTCTCAGTCTCAGTTTTCCATATTAGTTCCACCGGATTATTTATCAGTTTAGATATCAAGTCACCAAAACTGACAGTAATAAATAAGATTGTTCTGATCTAAAGATGCAAGTAGATCATATTTTCAGTGATTTGAACAATTTCAAGCTTTGCACGTTGTGTGATTCAAGAAAGCTGATAATTACAACCATTTGTTTACCGAAAAAAAGGCTGGTAAGTGGTAACTGCAACAAAAGAGTACATATAGGAAGGATCTAACATACATAAACGGGAAAGGTCAAAGGTGTGTCCATGATATTATTGATCAACTACAGTGTAACTAGTTGAAGTACGATCAAGAGTTTGTGATCTGTGATGGAATGAGGAAGTTCCACTATGTTTATAGTTCGTGATATAACTTACTATAGATAAAATAAACTGATTCAGCCGATTTAAATTCCCTAAGCTCCAAGCTTTTTGATGAACATACAGTGGGCCAACACTTCTTAAGAAAGCAAGTAGGTATTCCATCAGGTCCAAGAGCTTTGTGGTTTCCATTTCAAACAAGGCTTCCTCAATTTCTTTTTCTGATACTTGTACATTTAAGAACTAGATATCTAAGTCTAACAGAGCTAGGAATCAGATGCAATCTATAATATTCTGATCAATGGAATATGCTTGGTATAGGTTGGTGTAATTTTTTGGTCATCCCTTCAATCAGAATACTGTCCTCTGTCCACTTCCCCTGACCATATTCCAGACATGTAATTCCGTGTTTCTTTTGATGGTAGTCATATGGCAAAATGGGTGTTTCTTTCCCCTTCAGCCAACTATTTAAGTTGAGATCTCTGTTTCCAGTAGATCTCTTCCTGGTCAAAGATGGCCTTCAGTTCCAAGTTCAGACTCTCACGTAGTAAAGTCATGTAATGTGAGGGAGCTTTTTCTAGACTTCTCTTAACACTTTCAATTCTAGCAAGGCAGTTTTTCTTTCTTTGGAAGATGTGTCCAAAAATCTCATAGTTCCATCTTTTGGTTCTATTGGAAATCAATTGGATGGTGGTGAACGAGTCATTGTTAATATTTCTAGCCTCTTCCACATGCCTTTTAAAGTTATCGTGTATAAGCAGGCTCTTTGGAAATAGAAACAATTTAGAAATATTTACTTTCGGGTGATTAAATTTAGTGTCCCGACATATAAGATTATGATCCGAGTGCTCTATTGGTAGATGTCCCTGAGCATTACTGAACTTCTCAAGTCATCCCATGTTACATCAAACCTGATCAAGCCTTTGTTGGATTCCCTCATTGCCATTGGCCTTCAGACTCCAGGTATGCTTAGGTCCTTGAAAAGGAACCTCCATGAGATCACAATGTTGTATCATTATCAAAAACTTCACCATATTGATGCCTCCAACTTTTCTTCCCTTTTGCTTGTCTTTATGGTATACCACTTGATTATAATCTCCAAAAAAAAGCACCAAGAGAGGGTTAGCATATCCCCAAGTCTCTCAAGAAACTCCCAAAAGCCCAAAACTCATTTCTGGCACTAGCAATGGAGCTAGCATAGATCATAGTAAACATTCAGACCTTTTATTATTTTTTTAATTTTAAATACTTTTATTGAAGCAGAGCACGTGCATTTTGCTACTATATATAGGCAAAATACTAATGGTGATTAGGCTAATGACGACAAGACATAATTGAGTATGATGTGACACTAATTAGATTAGACTGTTGTCGGGGCGGACTTGGTGAACGGTGGACCCAACACTTGGCCTTTTGCTGAGTCTCTGCTTTGTGGTCATCATGTGATTAGCTTTTTCGCCTAGTTGAGCGGGTTTGATCCGGGCTGGCGGATTGGAGATCTGAGGGGCGGACTGGCTGGCCCCCTATATAGCTTCGCTTCGCACCATGTGAGGCGGACTAAAGGCTTCAGATGGAGTCGACTGGACTCGACCCGGTCCGGCTTATTTTAGATGCGGACTAGATGGGCCGAGGACCCTACCCATAGTTGGGCCGCCGGAGTGGCCCAATTAAGGATCCGCGGGTTCTTTTACGGGTTTGGCGTATCACAAAAGTTAACCGTAACCGAACCATTTACATCCAACATGTATAATTAGCTTTTATAACCAAAATATTATATTTTTTTACAAAAATTGCTTCTAACCCCGAACCGTGTATAAGTGAATGAAAACCCAAATCGTGTATGATCAAATAGAATTGTTAAATTTTATTTCGGTTTCGGTTAACTGAACCGAACCAAACCATATATTTCAGTTCAGTTCAATTTAGTTTCCTAAAGCAGATGGTTCGGTTTCGGTTTCATATATTTACAAACCGAAATTTTTTGGTTCAGTTTCGGTTACGGTCATTAACCGTACCGAATCGAACCGTGAACACCCCTACATGCGCCGGAGCAATTATCGGTTCACCTCAACTCTATATTTGTTTATTTGGATGGAAGTATATATTAAATAATAAAAAAAAAAAAAAATTTTAATCAAAGCACAAAACCCTAGTCCATATGTATAAGGTAATCATCCGCATCCTGCTGCACTGTGCGCCATCTACCTAATTTCCATGGAATATTTCGATTCTTGTGACCATATAGAATACCAAATATTGAGTCGAATCACTTCGTTAAAAACGCTCGATAGATGCAAAGCTGTGTGCAAAAGATGGTACAATATTATCAAGGAAGTTTCTTTCATGCCTTCTTATTGCCAAAACACCAGGAACATGTATGGCTACGTAATACAAGCCTGGAAGAATAGATCAGTCAATAAATATTCGAAAGCGTTTGTGGGCATTAATCAACAAGATGATGAGTACTGCAACTTCAATCCTTCTTCATACACAAATCTAAAGTTAGACGACGACGACGTAATGATTGTGGCATCGTCAATGCAAGGGATTGTGTGTTGTGTTAAACGGCCTTATGAAGCAGGAAAGCAATCCTATGTTTGCAAGCCAACCACTGGACAATGGGAAAAGATTCCGATCCCGAAATGTCTGATTAGAGACATGGTTGGGTTGATTATACTTTCAAATAAACCTTTACGGTACAAAATCTTGTGGATTTGGACATACTACAGGTAAATTATCTGTTTTGAACATCATTGTTATTTCTCAGAATGAGTAATGCTTTTGATTTCCCAATAATTTCGAGCTTATTTTATTAGTACTATGTACTACCTCCGGTCCAAAATATATATCATCCTAGAATTTTCACATTTCCGTGTAGGAAGCCTGTCAAGGTTTGCCCTCCAACAATTAATGTGTAATATATTTATCTTAACTTACATTTGAAAGTTTTAATTAATTGATTCAGTGATGTTGACCAGTCCTGCCAATATCAGTATGGGATCTTTGATTCAAGTGCATGGAGATGGAGTGATACGTTCGAGCTATTACTTCCGGTTTCTACATCACGCTTTAATGAGCACGGAATTCAAGTTGACAGATTCTTATACTTTCTCAGGGACACCCTCATCTTTGCTTTTCATGGAGATAATGAAAAGATTTTCCAGATTCCATTTCCACAATCTATATCTTCCATAGAGGATGCCCGTACGACGACATCATATTTTTTCCAAAAGAAGGTAATCGAATACCAGGGAAATCTTGGCTTGATTTGTGTGACTACATGTTTTGATTCCATGCAACTTTGGATTCTTGAAGATCAAAAGACTCAGATCTGGAAGAAGTTAAAGGAAGTTGACATGAGTTTTCTCGGTATAGACCGCCGTGTTCTTTATCCAATTGGCTTTTATGGTGTCGATATTCTTATTGTGGAACAAATAAATAATTCATTGATCTTCTGCAACGTTCAAGACTTTACCTACAAGGAATTGAAACTCAACAACGACTTTGATTTTGTACACGAAACTTTCCCTTTCCGATCTGACCATGAACCGGTGGATCTCAAAAATGCTGATCGATCTAACTTATGTTCATTAACATGGTCATGTTCTTTGGGCTGATCGATCGGAAGATCGGTACCGTGTTTTTCATTACTTTACAATTATCGTATTAATGATAGTCAGAAAAGTATTTTAAATGTTGCATCGTTCTAACAATCAACTATTTTCTTAAATACTGCAAAATTTCTAAAAGGTCCCATAATATAGAGTCTATTTTTTTTTTCCCCCTACATTCTACTCCATTCCCGTAATCATGCGCGCGCGCAAAGGATTATGTGTAGTGTTAAAGGCTCTTATGGGACATTAAGGCAAATCCTATGTTTGCAAGCCAACTACTGGGACAATGGGAAAAGATTCCTGACTTCAGATGGTTTAGTAGAGACATGGTTGGGTTTATTATACTTTTCAAATCAACCTTTGCGTTACAAGATCTTATGGATTTCACGATACGGCTGCTAATTAATTATTTATTTCTCTTCTGTGAACATCATGTTTTTATTTCTTGGAATAGATTATTATTTGTAGATGAATTGTTTGCTGTATTAATCTTACGTTTGAAAGGTTTAATTATGTAATCGATATTCACAGTGATGTTGAGCGTTGTTTCAAATATTGGAGCAAGATCTTTGATTCAACAACATGGAAATGGAGCTACCATTTCCGGTTTCTACGTACATTACATTATAAAGAGAAAGGAATTCAGGATGACAGATTCTTAATACTTTCTCATGGACACATTCATCCTCGCTTTCCACCGAGATGATGAATATACTTTCCAAATATTGTTGGCATCAGTTTTCTCGATCCCTACAATGTTGTTGTTGTTGTTGTTGTTGTTTATCCAGTAGGTTTCTACATTGAAGATACTCTGGTTTTACAACAATACAAAGAATCATTGATCTTATGCAACCTTCACAAGAAAGTGAAACTCAAGAACTCATATTCTATACTGGAAACTTCCCATTTCCGGTCTGACCGGGAACCGGTGGATCTCAAGAATGCGGATCTCCCTTCTGCTGACTAGCTTGGTTATGTTCTTTGGTCGGAAGATTGGTATTGTGTTTTTGAATACTATATTATCGTAGTATTAATGATAGTCAAAAGAGTATATTTAGACTTTTTTTTCTTCTTATATTTTATAACATTCAACTTTTTTCTTAGATTGCGTGAACTTTAAAAATTGCCCTATAACTTGAGACGGATGGAGTAAATCGGGATTAATTGCAACAATTGTATAACTATTTGCTTTTTATTGTGTACCGGTTGAAGGCGCCGGATTTGGGGCTACATATAAGAGGAAAGAAATAAAGATTAATGCAAGTCGAAAGCCAGCAAATATACTCATCCGTCTTAACCGTTAACAAAATAAACACATAAAAATGTGTAATCCACAAAAGAAGTAATACACTCGTTGATTTTATAACAAAGGGTAATAAAAAAAAATCCATTTGCAGACATTTATTTTCCAACAAACAGAAGATAGAAGTAGGCCATGGATACTTTGGAATCGATTATTTGGTCCACCAATGAAGGAAATCCTTGCGCCTGTTGATCTTTTTCTGAAGCTGAAGAATGCCGTAAAGCAGAGCCTCAGCAGTAGGTGGACAACCGGGCACGTAGATATCCACTGGGACAATCCGGTCACAACCTCTCACAACGGAGTATGAATAGTGGTAGTACCCCCCACCATTGGCACAACTTCCCATTGATATAACCCACCTTGGCTCAGGCATTTGGTCATACACCCTGCAAGCAGTTTCAATGATAAGAAAGAAGTACTTAGCATGCAAGGCTTGGGACATCAAAACAGAGAATTTGAGTAAAAGATCATTCAAATGTTTTTAATTGAAAGAAGAGTGGGTTGGGATTGACCCGTCCCAAACTTCATATCCACTTAAAATCTTATCATTAAGGCAATACAGCAGCAACCCTACAACAGAAAGGCGTGATCAGTGCATTGATTTGCTAGGTAATGATTGATTTCGTACTTGATAGTTCGTCTGTTAAAGTTTTAACAGGTATGCGTAGGTTTAGTGTCCAGCAATGGGATCTTCTTTCTACACACCGATAGGAAGTCAAAGAATGTGGATCATAGTTTGTATGAAGAATTCAGAGCTTCGTTTAGCCAATTCTTCAATATGTGTCCATGTCTGTTACCAGATACAATATCCCTTGAGGCTAGTTACCACTGAATTGTCCTAATAAGCTTCGTTTCTTCTTTATCAACAAATACAATAAGGCGGTAGAAGCAATTAAGATGTAATAAATATGATTGTCCTGATCTAAAGATGCAAGCAGACCATATTTTTAGTTATGCGAACCATTGCAAGCTTTGCACATTGTGTGATTCAAGAAAGCTGGTAATTACAACCATTTGTTAAATGAAAAAAGGCTGGTAACTGCAACAAAAGAGTACGTATTGGAAGGATTTAACCGACATAAACTGGGAAAGGTCAAAGGTGTGTCCATGATATTATTGCTCAACTACAAGTGCTACTAGTTGGAGTAGGATCAAGAGTCCGTGATGGAATGGAGAAGTTCCACTATGTTTATAGTTCGTGATATAACTTACTATAGATAAAATAAACAGATTCAGCCGATTTAAATTCCCTAAGCTCCAAGCTTTTCGAGTTTCATAAACACAAAGGGTCGCAAAACTAATCAGAATGATAGCATCAAAGTAACAAGTTAAGTTATAAACACTTTTATTATAAGATGCTAGCTACCAATTCAAAATTAACTACATCAAGCTGATGGCAAGCATCAAGTAAGAATATCTGGAAAGGAAAACTATTATTGAGTTCTCAAGCTAACAAATTCTAAACACCCAAATGACAAACTTGCAACAATGGTTTCCAATACCCAAGCATAGTGCTACCAAACTTAAATTTCTAACCAGAAATGGTCTTTTACTTAAGTCAACTGCAGGTTCCTAATGAACTAAGAGTGAAACCTCCATATAAAAGATGAATAGCATGTTTTGAAATAATCTGATGTGAGAAGCCATTTAATTATGAAAAAGCAAGGGAACACAAATAACTCCAAGCATATAACCAATAACAATAGCAGAGACAGGGAGCTTAAAGCTTGTAATGGAAGAAAGAAGGGGTACGTGTAGAAAACAATCTACACATCACTGCCCGCCCACCCAATATCTGAAGAGCTCCTAAGTTATCCCCTCTCATGACATTGACCAATGACACTCTCTGCTGTATGAAATCTAGACATCCACATAGACAAAATGTTCCATTAAAAGCTTTCTGATTCAGTTTCAATCAAACCTTAAGTCTATTATGAATCCTACAGACCGGCAAATCTAGTAAAGATATTATACATAGACATCCCTTCCCCACGCCTTTATCATTTAAAGGAATTATCCATAGACCTTTTAACCGGTTTAGAGTTCCAGTTCCAATTCCGATTCGAATTTGAATTTCATTTTATGATGAAGATTTAATGTCACAAGCTCTTCAATCTAACCATCCAACGAATATGTTCCCGAGTTATTTTCAAAACTCTCAAATTCTAGGGAATCATGAATCAGATACCTAGACAACTACACTAAGATTGCAAAGTTTCTATTACGTTTATGGCAAAATGCTTAGAAAAACACAAGGAGACCCGTTAGCTCAGCTCAAGCGTCAATATTCATTCCTGTGAAAAGAACTCAATAATAAAACTCCAACAATACAAAATATTGCAGATGATTCGTTGCAATTTAAAACTTACTTGCGGAGAGCAGGAGCCATCTTATTGGTAAGAGTTCCAGCAACAATCATACAATCAGACTGCCTAGGGCTAGGCCTAAAGATAATCCCAAACCGATCAAAATCGTAGCGAGCTGCGCCGGCGTGCATCATTTCCACAGCACAACAAGCAAGACCGAACGTCATAGGCCAAATCGATCCACGGCGAGCCCAATTCATCAGATCATCAACCTTAGAGATAACATACTCCACCGGTTTAGCAAGGCCGGTGGGAGACGAAGTCGACGGTGGCGGTGGGGTTGCATACGTAGCTGGCGTCGTGGATGTTTGCTGGGATATCGGAGCTGGTAAAGTCGTATGAATCGATGCTAAACCTACAGCTCTCGTATTCATAGCTGGTATCATTAGGCGGTGAGCGTTGCGAGCTAGCTGAGCCATTTCTCCGGTGCTCTGTATTGGAAAGAGGAGATCTCCTGCAGGAACCTGATATTGGATTTCTGTCTGGTATTTTCTATTTTTTATTTATTTTGCTTATTTCTCTTTTAAGTATTTCTTTATTTTTTGAAAGAATTTCTCTTTTAAGTAAGTGGGTGTTCCACTCAAAAAAAAAAAAAAAAGTAAGTGGGTGTTATTCGGGTTGTTTCTGGTGGATATGGCACCAAGTAGTCAGCATTTGACCCACGGGTTTCAGCCCCTAAGGTGACGACCCGATCTAAAAACTGATCTATAAAACAGTATTTTTCATCTTAAGAAGAATACGCCAGAAGAACACATGCAATAAAACGTAGAAAATGTAATGTAATGTAGTATTGTCCTTCTCAACCATTTAAGTTTAAAAGCTCATTCTTATGAATTTCATGGCCTATATTTTATTATCCTATACAAATGTTACAATTCAACTAATATGATACAATAAAGACATGGAAAAGTTTATCATAGACAAGCTACTACTTATATTATACATAGAAAGCTGGAATTTAACGATCTAGTAGTTTGGTACAAGGGGTAAGTGGCATATGAATGGCTAGTTGAGATCGACGACCGGCAGGTGCTAGTTTTCCCATCTCTCCTAAACTTCCCCTGGTAGTTGAGATCGACCATTAGACTCTGTGAGCACTCCCCGGGCTGAACTTTTTTTGGCCTATCTGATGCCTTCAGCTCCCATTTTTGCTGGTTTTTATCAGCTTGCAGTCTGTTCTTTCATGACAACCCAAGAATTTGGCAATCTTTTACAATCATGGCTGCTTCATGATTTTCAGAACACCGTCCAACCGCTTTGGTTTGTTTCCCAATTTTGCAGGTTCTTGGCCATCTCTGGTCCATTCCGTCTTCAACAGATTCGGTTTGTGTCTCAAATCCGTGTGCCATTGCTTCTTCTTTCTCTCTGATTGCCTTTCCAATAGTTTCCATACCCCATTCATGAAGCTTCTTCATCCACACCCTAGCGTTAGGTTTGAGTGGACCAGCCCGGCTTCCTTTGAGCTTACTCCTCTCCGCTTTCCCAAAAACCCGCGCTTCCAGTCGGGCTTTCTTCAAAGCTTTCATCGCAATTTCTTCTGTCTTTAAGTTCATTGAAGACTAAATTGTTCATTGCTTCCAAAAGAGGTATTTCGTGGATTCATGCAGCCCTGTATCCAGGCTATTGTGAAACAGCCATCCGAAGTTCAAAACCAGACGCACATAACACAGAACCATTGACAGGTCAGTAGACATGTTGACGTCTTCTGTCTAAGCAGCAAGCAATATTCATTCCGTAAAATAGTTTCGTACTACACAGAAGACGGTGAGAGGAGAAACTGTGGTTGCAGTCTTTGAAGAAGTATTCCGCAGAAAGGACACACAGGTTTAGTTGATCTTGATTGGACAGCAACATCTGGAACATCATTTATATCTGAAGGGTAGGCTACCATTTTGAAAATATTAGGAGGAGCCAGTTTCGATGCCCTTCTGTGACAAGACCTGCAAAACCATGAGGAAGAAACAGGGCAGACTTCCATAGAAACCGAGCACCGTGCAAGTTTGTGACTCTGACGGACTCCAACATTGCTCTTTAAGCCCTGGCATAAAGCGAATTCTGCAGATTCAAATGAGACAGGAGCTGAACATAAACTGCATTTATCTTCCACGATATTGACACCAAATGAGCCGAGCCTGCAATTGATTGAGAAAAAATAAAAATCTCAAAGTTAAGTGGTTAAAGAAAAGTGTAATTTATACATTTATATCTAATAACAGAAATGTATTGAAAATATACAAAGGACATAAGCACGCTAAAGAAGGATCAGGGAGGGAGAACAGAAAAGATGTACATGGAGAATACAAAAGAAAATACTTAGATATTAGAATTTATGGTATGCTATACAACCCACCACAACGTATCTATATTGCTCACCATATTCCAAACAGAATAACGTTTATATATAACAAGTATAAGTTTAAGTTTATATGAAAATATGGAAAAATAACTGATCTTTGACCCAAAGCAATATAGCACAGAAAGTAGTAACAGAAGAAAGCTCCTAATGCTTACTTGCTTAGACCTCCTCCTTAACACATGCAGAATGAAAGAAAAAAAAAATAGCGGCATCTTGAAGAAATGTGGAACAGCAATGTAATGGAAAACATATTTTTTATGCATGAAGACTTGCTATAGATAAGATGTGTTATACCTATTCTTGTGTTTCCCAACTTCTTTTTCAAGTCTTATAGTTTGATCCTGTAGACTGCGCTTATTTAAAGATGTCCATTGCATCATTTGGTTCACACCAGAAGGATTCCAGCCTCCATGCGTGTATCCACGAATAACAGAGCCAGAAGCCAGTCTTAATACAGAAGAAAAGTTGTAACAAATAAGCCGCTCTCTAAGCTCTTTTTCACTATCCTTGACTAGCTTCAACCACAACGTCCGTTCTTCTTCATCACCATTTAGCCCTTTAACACCTGCCTCGTTGTAATGCATATCATCTAGATTTAACTCCTTAAGCACTACATGTCTGCTGAGAATATTGATGATATTTAGCTGACGAGATGGAATGCTTGAGAGAAATATACGCATTTTATGTGAGATTTCATGCAAAACATCGAATTGGAATCCGAAAGTGTGTCTCAACCAATTATGTAATACGTATTGAACGAAACTGGGGACAAACTGATTGAAGGCACATAATGCAGCGACAGCATCCCAAACAACTAGTGGTCTATCCACACCTTGATACCAATTAAGAGACTTGGGGATATTATCCTTCCAACTTATTAGCTCTTTCTCAGGGAAACCAGGAAAGGCTTCATGATCAAAATCTGGACATGAGTCAAGGACAAGATCCAGCTGCTGCCCTCCAATCCAAAGGAATTCAATTGCTGCCTTATGTGTCCTGTTGAGTTAGCTCGAAATATAAGCATCTAAAAAACAACATGCTGACACACAGAAGCTCAAATGTCTCCAATGAATGTGTTTCAAGTACAAAACAAACAAAAAATTTACAGTGACAATTTTGTCTCACAAGATGCTTTTAAATATTTAGCATCTCACTCAAAAGCTTAAGCTACTAGGGAGATATGTAATTTAACATTTAAGACGGACAATGACATGGCAGGCTCAATACATGCACAACCTGCGGGCCAATAACTTGGATGGCCGCAAACATGTGCATCATTTTTTTCTTTACTAAAAAGGATACTGGTTGTACTAGTGAAAGTTAAGTTTCTTTACTAATACCATGTTATATTATGATCTCGCTAAAAAGTTAAGTTTTTGGGGAGATGTGTAACTTAATATTTAACCACTTAAAGAAAAAGCATGATAAAAAATCTAATTTAAGAAGGATAGCATAAAGGGAAAATTCACCTTTCTTGGTACATTGGATTCAAAAGATCAACATCAAAATTGTGAACCTGAAAACAAATAAAAGCCTTCAGATTACCAAACCACTGCTAATCAACTACTAAAATGTAGTTGAATTGTACACAATCAAATTCCTGAAGATAAATTAGGAAATTAAAACATAAGATACAATTACTGTGGTTTAGACCCCGTACACGTTTAAGAAACTGAGTAAAACAACCCGCAGAGGGTACAGTTAAGCATTTGAGACTCCAATTAAAGGGATGAGTCATGAGTGACATGTTACCCACTAAACAGCAGGTAAATGGCATATAGCAAAACGTAGACATGCCTAATGATAGTATGATACAAGAGGATGAAGCAGTATCTATTGATAACATTCACATCTAGAAAGGCTATTTTATTTGGACAGTTAGACAGCTGACCACATCCAACTCAATGTGGCTGCGAAAAAAAAATTATAAGCCCGTAGAAGTAAAAATAGGATCGTGGTACATGACATATGCCAGTTAACACACAAGATACTCACCATTTCTGCTTTTCGCTATAGCTTTTATTAACATTTCAAGTTTAACATAGCACGAGCAAGGAATTAGATTTACTTACTAAAGGTGTACACAGTTGTTATGCCACTTGCTTCAGAAGCCCTTTTCAGGAGAAGCAAGGAACGAGTTGCTTAATAGATATCCTTTGAAAAGGAACTATATAATAAGAAAAAAGCTATCTAAATCAACTGGTAATATCAAACTGATTGTAAGGAAAATAAGCTCTACTTCTCATGACGACTTTCGATATGAATGGCTGGTTTGGTATAAGAAGACAAAAGTTAAATTCGAAGATGGATTTTACACGTGTTTTCTTCCATCTACTTAGACATGCAAAAGCCAGTGTGGATGTGAGAAATTGAATTACACATTATGCATCGCAGTGGGAAGGGCAAAAATGGTTGGCTAATATAGGATGGAGCCGGGGGAGAGGGCTTTTCCAAGTCCAGCTCACATACCTATCACAGTCATGCTTAACTACGCCTCCAACAAGAACTGCAAAAAGAAAGTATCAGGAAAGGAGAACCAGAATTCATGGATGGACTCTAAGCAACACAAACAGGAGAAAAATGGTTTATGGTGTTTCTAACTTCCAAACAGTAGTAAGCCTGGCTATGGAAGAGTGTAAAAGTTACAACCAATCAAAAAATCTTGAACTAAATTTCAAGGACCGGTTTCTTTCCTTGTACATCTCAAACTTCAACAAAATGCTGTCATGCCACTCATTTTGATCAATAATTCCGAATTTCTTTCTCATCCATTATATTATTAAGGGCTTAATCTTTCTTCAACTTCTCCCTTCTTCACTTGGACATGGAGTTGCATGAATTTATATTAAGCCTGTTACACTCCAGCTAAACATGCTGCATGAAGAGACTACTCAATGAGCATTTAGAAGTTCAAGACATAATCCTTTCCATCAACCAAACGTTTACCACCATAAACTGCAAAGGTCCAAAGATACTTGTCCAACGGATTTCTGTCTAGAATTATGATTTTTAACAAGATTTAAAATATAAAAAAAGTGTCATCATCCAAAGAGATAGACAGAGTGGCAGGAGAAGGGCACTATTCAGAAGAAGACATGCACTAGAGACTTGCAAAAGCATTCTATGAAGGCCAAAACTTACAAATCCTATTTTCATCTCCATACAAATTTCCGCTATTTATGTCTGTTAGCCTGAAGGTACGGAGTCATAACTCATTTCACGCAGCCATTTAGCAAGAAAATAAAAATAATTAAAAAGGGAAGAATATGATCCAACAACTTCATACATAATGGCAAAGCAATAGCAAACCAATTGGATGAGAGAGAAACATTCAAGAGAATGGAGAAGATACCACAGCGAGAACCAAGCTTCCGGGAGATATTGCAAGACCAAAGCATAGATCATACACAGTGGGCACCTGAAGAGAAGCAGTCACTGGTTTGTCAAAAGAAATAACAGTATTTAATAGAGATGCAGAAAGCAAGAGGGAAATGATACCTCAGCTGGGCTCCGCATGCCAGGGGTATTTGAAGGAAGCGGTACTTCCGTTAATGCATTATCATGAAAAATCCAGCTGTGCATAATATTGTCCTGTGATTGGACAAAAATAATGAGCAGACTAACGTCATATACTATTCATTCTAGGACCATATAAACTACATAGGTCTAAAAACAAAAAAAGGGTCCATCTTATGTGATAGGTTTGGGAAGCTTTTTGATATTCCAAAGACGTAATTCTAAGGATATCAAGAATTAGAGTTAATTTCTCATAGAGTACTGCTGCTATTAGTTACAATGGTAAAGTAGGTCATGCTGTCTAATAAAAGGTCAAAATATGAAAGGTTCCCTAGAAGAATAAGCTTTACCAACAGCAAAGAAAAACAAAAGCACCAGTAACAACATTTACAGTTATCATGGCAGAAGGAATTTGATTTAAGTAATGAGATTTTTTATCTGGAAAGAACAGGGACAGCGAAATCAGAGACAAGAAGTCAAAAGTTCCATATACTGGAAATAGTGGTTTCCTGGACAGCTTAAGAACTTCTATTACTAGACATTGCAAGTGCAATGAAATGAATACAGCACTGCACTTGATGAAAAAAAAGGCAAAGGCTTTAGCACTGAGTGAACCATGCCTAAATACCAAAGACATGGTAATATGAATACAGCACTGCACTTGATGAAAGAAGCTCCACCAAAAACAGGATGTAACAAGCTTTCTAAATATTACCTGGCTGCAGCTGTACAAACATTTTCCACCAAATGCCCAGGCTAAACCTGTAATCTGAAATTTCCAATTAAAAGAAAAGGTTAGCCATTACCTTTTCCGTATATATATAACCGACAAACTAATCCCACTTACAACGTGTTCATGTACATGAGAAGACCCATCTTTCTCAATGTTCTCAGAATGTAAATCCAAAATCCATACTTCAAATGATCCGGAACCTTTTCCAAAAGCTAAGAAAATTTTAGCCATAGGGGTCTCAGGCACAAAAAGTGAAACCACTGAGACTGGACTGGAGTCTGCCGTGACAACCTATTTTCAAAGAACATGGAAAGTAGTAGATAGATCAAGCATATTCCTTCGAACAAAATTTAAGCATGCAAGAGAAGAAAATGAATATACTTCTTTTAGCAGAAAAAAAGGTTCATGGCAGGGTCCTGTTGATTCCACTAGTTCTTTGACATATGCCTGCCATATTTTCACACTGCAAAAGAAAGATAAAGTGGAGATATCACTCCGTCGGTAAAGTAAGATCAAAGGCATACATGGTTAAGTATCAAAGATGTGTTCCTAACCAGGCAACCCTACATAAGAGGAATAAAGTACCCTACACAATTAGAGCTTAAAATTTAATTCCTTGTCAAGACCAATCAAGTCCATGTGAAAGGAAGAAAGAATTTTCAGAAAAGAAATGCACCTCCCATCAGAACTCCCTGTAGCGAGTATAACACTAGGATTTGAATTTTCAGGGAGAATAATTGCAAAGGAAAGCGCATTGACCCAAGAATCATGGGCTCGGAGCAGCCCAACATCATCTATAACAAAAGCCTCATGGCTATCTTTAACGGAGTAATTCTCTGGCTCAAAAATTCGCCAAAAATAAACTCTGCCAGATTTCCCTCCAACTGCAAGTACAGAACAGCCACCACAGAATTTTCCAAGAGAAGTGTCTGCAACTCCAGCTGACCCTAACATAGGTGACCACGCCACGACAAGTGAAGACAACAGCCCGTTGCGTAATGCAAATTGTTCTGCAGATATTGTTGGAAAGCTGCAATTCTTAGAGACTTTCCTTTTAGAAACCCTTTCTTCACCAAAATCAGGCAAATAATCAGTGTCGCGCATACTATTCTCTTCAGAAAATCCAATTTCATCATTATCTACCTGAAAACATGTAATCAAGTTACAAGACAAAAGATAAACCAAGTTGATGAAGATGTTAAATAATGAAGAACATATAATCCATCTAAAATCTGTTCCGATGGGAAAGCAAAAGGTCATTATCTCGGTTGACGTGATCGGTGACACAGTATCACTGTGTATTGAATCACCAAAGCAAAAATGAAATGAAAGTAAAAGGAGTATATTACCGTCGATGGTTTCAGTCTCTTTCTCAAGGATCCCCTTCTCAAGCCAGATGGATGCTGATTGTTATCACCATTCGCGACTCCATGCGCTTCAATACACTGTTCCTGAAAACCATTAAAAAAAAGTAATATATGATAATTTACAGATTATCAAGATAGGTGGAGGGGAGAGAAAAAGAAGTGCAACCGGATAAGTACCATGACAACCGACTGCTAATACCGAAATTCAACATCAATATGAGCGAATTTTGACTACTGTACTATGGAAATCAAGAATAAATAGTTCACCTTTCCGTTGTCTCCTGGGCATAAAATTTCTGATTCTTCAAAATTAACACTAGCTAGATACGAGTGAAGCCTATCTGTAACATCCACAACCTGAAGCATTAGGAAGGAATCTCTGTAAATAAGCACCAAAACAAAAAAACAGTTCATGGCTAATGCAAATTGTTAGAGTTGATTCAGGATGGACAAATGACATGGGTGCATTAAGCTGTTGCTATGTGCATGCCATTTTTATGGATTAAACCGAAAGTCTCATCATGCCTAGCCTAGCAAAGCTAACGAGCTAGGATAGAACAAGATGAAGACTTTCCATAATAACGAACTTGGAATCAGAACCCTGCTTCACCTAACCATCTAATATGACACTCATACCAGTTGATTTACTCTTTCTTATTACTTATTAGTGTAGATTTCTTCCATATGAATACACCCCAATGGAAAAGGAGTTTTTCAGCAGTCTAGAAAGACGTTCTCATTCCAAATCTATATCAAACATTAACTGAAATTCAGAAATTCCATATACCTCGATCCACTCAGCTGAATAATCACAGAAAGGCATGCGATAAAGCTTCACACGTCCTTCATTAGTGCAGACAGCAAGCAAACAACTGCGACATGTAAAATATACAACTTCCCCAATCAATAACCAATCTTTGAAACAATGGAAGTGAACAAAAAAAGGTATAAAATCAGAGTCATGGTACATGGAATGCAGTAGAACTGTAGAAGTATAATTGTGAGCTGCCAAAGATTCTTACCCAGCATTGGGAGCGAGCCCTAAGGGAGACCAGGATATTGAGCGCACGCAAGGTCGAACATCCCGAGATAAACAAGTGGGTAACATACATGGAGAAAGTAAATCTGCAAAAGTTGCATATTACAATCACCAAAAACAGTCAGCAACAGACACAATGTTGATTGAGGCCCAACACTTGATATATAATAAAATATAAATAGAGCAGCAATGTTGATGATAATGAGATTTGATCCCAAGACCTCACGCTCTATGGTACCGTGTTGGATTGTCATCTCTCCCAAAAGCTTAAATTGTTGGGGAGGTATATAATTAACATATTAAACACAATTGACTTCAAAAGATTAATCAATATAGTAGTTTAACATAACAAATACAGCTGCAAAAGCTACACATAATAGAAAAATTACAGAGATTTATAATTCAGTTGCATACCTTTACGATCAATAACACCAATTGGAAAAGGCTGGCTTGTCTGCAGTGTGATTAACCCACGAGGACCAAGTAGAGCAGCAGGATTCTATGCAAGTAAAAAAAAATCAATTTAGAATGCAAGTTACAACCAAAATAAAAACAATTATTTCAGAATCAATGGAAGTAAAGTACAATAAAGTTACCAGGATAGTAACAAGATGACCGGAGGCCACAGCCACTAGATTTTCATCGGACCAGACAACGGCATTGGGATAAGACGGTGATGCCACCAAAGCAGCTGCCTGAAAACGCCGGGACATTTTTTTTTTTTTTTTTTTTTTTTGTTGCTATTACTGCTAAGTCAATTATTTGCTGCTACCCCAACGGTTCCGTTAGGGAAATTGGAGGGAAAATCGATGTTTCTGACTCTTTTTTTTGCAGTTTTGCTGTGCGGAGATAAAAAGGTGTACTTAGGAAAGAACCAGGGATCGAAACTGTTTGATCCCCGTATTTAGTGGTGGTCTTTAATAGCAGATTTTTCTTTTTCTTTTTCAGCGTCACTATTTTAATTTTTTTTTCGGTTTAAGAAAACATAATAAATGAGTTATATTTTAATATTTTAATATAAAATATTGTATTTATTTTTTGTACTAGCTAATAATATTACATTGTTTAATGTAAAAATAAAAACAATGTATTTAATAGTTTATCATTTTGTGAGAAGGACTTAAATTTTGGATACAACTAAAAAGCCAAAAGAACTTATATTACGGGACGGATGGAGTACTTCTATTTTTTTATATTACAATTGAAATATAGAACAATACAACTATTTACAACTATACAAGAGTAGATTAACACACCACATAATATGGATATAACTTTTATAAATAGGAAAACTAGGTCAGATGACTAATTTGCCTCCGGCTGAGACCAGAAACCTAAAGAGAAAAACTGCACTGGAGGACTAATTTGCCTCCAAAGGAATTCAAACATGGTCTCAGTATCTCAGCTCTAGTCATTTGAGCTAGGCCTCATTGACGTAAATCGTATTTATAATTTTGTTGTCCATTTAAAATACTACTAGGTTAATACTATTATTATGGAAAATATTTTTGACAATATATTATCCTCGTTACAAAAATATACTACACCCGTATCAAAATGTAACTTTTTTTTTTGAGGTTTTCGCACATAATAAAGTTAGTTAAATTTGTATGTATTATTAATTTTGATGTAAAACTATAAAATGACTTTTGATTGTAAAATACAAAATAATAAAAAGTCAGATATAAATAATAAATGAGGGATAAAAAATATAATAAATACCTTGTTGCTTATTTAAATGGACTTACTATGGAACAAAGCCAAAGGTAAATAAACTTATATTATGGACGAATGTAGTATATATAAAGGAAAATATAATTTCCTTTTACCTTTATAAGATTTTGAGAGTACAAAGAATCAAAGAACATTATCCTCCTTTCGAAAAGAAAAAAAAAACATTATTCATATTATTCATTTATGAACCACGAAAATTTTAATCTGAAGTCCATGCGTAGTGTCAGACACGTTTTCGATACGACATGCTCGCAGTATGTGTTCGAACTTCGACGCATTTTTTGTTTATTAATATCTGACAGGGTGTTTACATTCACCGACATGCCGTAACACACAGGGACGGAGGCAGGAATTACGCTTAGGGCGCATAGGGGGGATTCAAAAGAATATTACTTATTATTTGTTTCAGTTTAATATCTCACTGAAATATATGTGTGTTTTAGGTATTATAAAAATAGGGGGATTGAAGGAAAAGGACAAAAACCATTACAAAATTAATAAATATACATGGCAACTTTTTTAGTTGCAAAAAAAAAAAAAAAAATTGAGATTTGACAAAAATATCCTTTTTAATCAAGCAGCACGCACATATTCACTTGTTTCCGCCTTTCGCTTCAGCATATATGATACATGTTTGATTTTTTTTATTTTTTATTTTTTCCAAACACTCGTAACTTTTGTTTTATAACTCCAATCATCGAAATGTTTTCATCAAAATTCATATTTTTTTTTTTGCTATTCAATTTGAGCCTAAACACGATATCCTTCCGACGTATATTTTGAAAGACGAAAAAACATTTATATTAATCGAAGCGTTTTTTCTTATAAACGACCGTAACTTTTGATTTAAAACACCGATCATCAAAATTGTTTCACCAAAATTCATAATTTTTTTTATCTTCAATTTGAGACCACGTTTGATACATTTTCGACGTAGTATTTGAAAGCCGAATTTTATCGCTAGCTTTTACAAAGAATACAAAGAATACGGTAACACAAAGAATAAATGACACGGTTTATTAACATCCAAAATATCATCATTAACATTGCATAATACAACAATATATCAAAAAAATGCTTCATATCCTAATGAAACAATCTATGAAAGCATTATGGAGATGCAACTCCTGGGGAATCAAAAGAATAAAAACCTAATACTATTGGAAGTAATCAAAAAGCATATTAATGAAACTAAAACATTCTTCAAGTTCTTGAGACAAAAGCAGTTTGTTTTACCATTTATGGACCTTCATCCTTCAAACCCGCACCACATCAAACTCCATGAAAGATGTATGAAGCAGAAAATACATCAAATAGCATCGGCTCGGTCTCATCAATAGAGAATCTAGGCTCCTCCAATTTTCTAAAGACAGAAAAACACAAACATAACCATTTGAATCAAGAAAGTAACACACCAACAAAGTAACACACTAACAAAGTAACACACTAGTCTATTTTTGTTCTCAACAAAGTAACACACCAACAAAGTAACACACTAGTCTATTTTTGTTCTCAACAAAGTAACACACCAACAAAGTAACACACTACACCAACACAAGAATACACAAGAATACACCAACAAAAGTAGCACACCAACAAAGTAAAGACACTAGTCTATTTTTGTTCTCAACAAAGTAACACACCAACAAAGTAGCACACTAGTCTATTTTTGTTCTCAACAAAGTAACACACCAACAAAGTAACACACTACAGTAACACAGTAACACAGTAACACACTAGTCTATTTTTGTTCTCAACAAAGTAACACACCAACAAAGTAACACACAAACAAAGTAACACACTAACAAAGTAACACACTAGTCTATTTTTGTTCTCAACAAAGTAACACACCAACAAAATAACACACCAGTCTATTTTTGTTCTCAACAAAGTAACACACCAACAAAGTAACACGCTAGTCTATTTTTGTTCTCAACAAAGTAACACACAAGTAACACACCAACACAGTAACACAGTAACACTAGTATATTAGAAAGCTTAATGATATGAACCAAGTCAAAAAACACAATCAATCTTCTTTAAAAACTCATAGATACATCATTAAACCAAACTTTAAACTGTGGGATCACCAATATGATCAACCACAACAAATTTCTACCATTATTTACTGCTTCTCAACGGAACTATTAATCCTCTAAAAAAAATAGAACTATTAGTTTCAACTTCATGGTTATCAAAAGAGTTGACGATGGTAGCTTCAATATCTACCATGGCAGTTTCAATACCTGCCTTGGGATTCCTCTCAACCCCAGTTGCCAGAGGAACGGTCCCAAACTCAATACGCGAATTATCAAACTCAATTTGCAAATTTCTAGAATTTTCAAAATTTGAAATGGATAAGGGTATACGCCATAGTCATATTTAACAAAGAATACCTTTTCAGCAGTAGATGCACGGCCTGAATTTGCTCATGCACCAAGCCTACTAATCAAGTCTCTTGTGGCCTTCATCAATTTAAGCACTGAAAATGGAGTGTACTTTTTGAGGCTTTCATTTCTCTATCAATGAATTCATCAACTTTGTTCTTGAAATGACTGTCTGACAACTACTAGTTTTACCACCCGGATTACAAACAGCACAATAGATTTACAAGACCACCTACACCATGTGAAAAGCCGATCAAATGTGATGTAAGGTAAAATCGGTGTGGCCTAGAAGAAAATAATTGTGTAAGAAAAACGCATCATAAACAAGTACAAGGGAAGAAAAAGTTAACAAAAGAGTGAACGACTCAAATCGATATAAGTGCTTTTTCAAAACAAAAACAAAAAACACACTTGTTTTCTGGCTCAAAGTAATGAATCCAAAACAAGCCAATATTATTTTCTTACAAACACAGTAGAGAACCATTCATAGAGCAAAACTGTTATTCACTTCAAAATGGTTCTGGAAAAGAGCTTAGCAAAAGATGCACTAATGGTCACATGTTGATGTATTGACAACTACCTTAAAAACATGAAAGGCTTCAATCTGAAAACTCTTGCTCGACTCCTGACAAACATCAAACCCACAGTTCAGTATAATATGTAAGCACCGAAACAGCAGACCACATTATAATAGAGAAAGAACTAGCAACACAGCATTTATTCAACAGCTATTTCTATCAATGAACATAGACATAACTCTTAAGCGTTGTTATTAAGATCCATGGGGATTTTTGAACAAAAAAGGAGTATCGGGTTATCAAATAGCTGTATCTTTAAACAAGCTCACGAGACAGAAATAATGAGTTTATGGAGATAATGTCTGAATCTAAAAAAAAAAGCTTGCTGACACTGAACTTCATTGAGCTTTCCAAACAAGCAAATGATAAAAGAATCAAGCATCATCAAAACCTATTCAATACTTCCAAAGAACACCATCCTTCATTCATGTAAATCAATTTCCAAATTCTCAAAACAAAATCATTCAATTATGCCAACAATAGGGTCAAAAGAAAGGAGTATTAGCTAACGAAAATGTTCTGATAACCATGTTGCAATTGTCACAACAAGCATTGAATACCCTGTAGCAAAAAAAAAAAAAAAAGCCTAAATACTGCTGGAATTAATCTCAAAAGTGGAAAAGACATAACCTTTGAAATCAATTATAATGGATGGAGTAAACTTTTTCAAATCTCAGCATCATCTACAGGAAACCCACTTATAGATCTTCTTAATCACAAAATTTTAATTGAAAACACAGTCCCAGAAGCTTCTTACATTGGCTTTACAGCTTCCACTGCTTATTTCTCCAAAACCCATCAGGTTTTGAATTGGAATTTCACTTCCGATGATTTGCCCAGAAAATCGTTGAATCAAGGGGCGGAAAGGAAAAGAACGAGGATTATAGTGTCGGTGGTGGTGCCGACATTGGTGGGTTTTGGATTGTGTTATCTGATTATAGCAATTCGGAGGAGAAAGGAAATTCAGAAGATATGGAATTGTTGACGACAAATCGCGCTGATTAGTTTTGACTGAAATTAAAATAAAGGACAAAATAGTCCGAAAGAAAATGTTTTGTCCTTAAATCAATAAAAAAAAATTACAAACTGAATTAAAATTTATATACAAGATGGAAATTGGACTAGAACCTAATATTCCCATAAAAATATGAGGGGGACAAATGCCCCCTTGCCCCATGCTACCTCCGCCCCTAACAACACTTCTGGTTCATACTTTTGTTTTTCTGAACAAAAAAAGAAGGATGAAAGGACAATATATAATACATGATACGACAAGTAAATGCGATTTTACAATATTACACTTTAGAATCCTTTGTTCAATGATGATAAAAACAATAATTTATAATATGTGTCGTTGGTGTGACATGTTCTTAAATTATAACATTACTCGTATCACTATGTTAAGTATCGTCAGATGCGGCGTATGACGTGTCGCGTTAAATGCGCCTTCATAGCTATTCAACAATATCGTTCTCCCCATTATTATCATGTGGGATGCTCAACCCATTATAAGTTTTCAACCGGCAATCGACGCACATCGATTAATACCTCACTACCTACGTCATTACTTGACGCAAAGATGCTCACCCCATTCTCTCTAAAATGATTATGTTTACAATGTAATATGTGTTTTTTCCTGAGTGTAAATATGATAAAAAAAAATAAACGACATCAGACAACGAATTTACTATCGACATTATCTTTTCATTTAATTCACCATCACCTCCAAATTGCTTTTCGGCACCACGGTATGCGCATCTGCATCGACGTTTTGTTTTGCTAACAACGTCAGTGGTCTGACCTTTTTCACCAATGATACATTAATAATTATAATATCGCGGTGACCGAGCGTTGATATTGAAAACCAACATCGATGTCGATGTGCGCATCTCGAAAATAAACGTCAAGAATACGTAATTTATGTTTGCACAAAATAATAAAAATATTATGGTGGACGCCAACAATAATTTCAAAATGCGTGAAGTAAGTGTGCTAATTGAAGTAAAAAGCGTGATACCAATAGAATGCGCCAAAATAAATTATGGAGGTACATATATTTGTAATAGAGTAATTTTTTATTTTTTGGGAAAATGAAGTCCATTAAAATTAAGGGTGCCTATAAAGGCACCACGGTTTTTTTTACTCGTGTCACCATTGTTCTCTTTAAAAACAAATGTTTATCCTTGACACCATATTATATTTTTAAATGATAATCCTACTTAATACACCACACTTGTAAAAAAGACCAAATATATTATTTATAGTGCCTATTTACTATTGTCATTTTATTTATTTATGAATTAGATCCTCAAACTTAATATATTTTAACTTTCCTTACAATAAAGAAATAAAAAAATACATTCACCCACAAAATCAAAACTTCCCAAAATTACCCTATCTTTCACGTTTGTTTCCTCCGTTGCCGCTACTGCCCGTTCCTTCCTCCAAAATCTTGCACATCTACTTAGTGATATGTGGCATTGAATCCACAGGTTGAAGGAATTAGTGGAGAATAATTTTGTGACTGCAACATCGCCAAACAAAGTTGATGATATATAGGCCCACCTGGGTGGGTTATTAAATGAATCGGGGCGAGCCCATTATAAAGGTTAGATGATAAAGATAAACGGGTCGGTAAGGCAGACTTCACCTGACGCCGACTGAGTCAAACTCTGGACAAAATTATCAGAAGAGCAAGACTTCACCATGTTCTGTGCAGAAGAGTATCTAGGCAGAATAATCGAAGAAGCATGACGAAGACCGAGTCAATAACGGCTTAACTGTTCACAGACGTGGATAGATCCCACGTCCGGTAATGTCTAAAGATAACCGATAATAACTCCCCATTACATGAGGGAAGATGATCATGATCTACAGAGATAAAATGAAGACTCTGAACTACGAGGGGGACTTGATTCCATTTCATATGCTTGAACTGGATACGTAGACAGCTCTCTCGAAGAGTTCAGTCCAAATTCACACAAATATACTTGTTGATTCTCCTCATCCATCTTCTTCAACTGCTGGTCTCTAAGTTTTAACTGCTCCTCTTGGGTGAATAATAAACCTTCAGCTTTGGCAAGTTCGGCTTTCAATCGCTCTACTTCCTGACGAGCAGCTGTCTCTGAAGACATCAATGAATGGTTGGCCTCCTCCAGACTTGTCACCTTGGCATTGGCCTCCTCTAAAATGGCACTTTCTGTTGCAGGGCAGAAACCTCCCCAGCCATTCCAGAAGTTTTCTTGTACAAAGACTTACCCATGCGGTAACACTGCAGAAGACTAAATCTTAGAAGATATAAAATCAAAGAAGAAAATAGTAAACTTGTTTGGACGGTTTTGCATCATTAAACAAAAACAATTTATAAACCCTAACCTATATGCAAAACTAACTCCTAACCGGCCGAATACCGGGTAATTGCTAGTAAAGCGGGATAAGTAAGGGGTCGATCCACATGGAATTGGGATGTTGAATCTAATCTTATTAATTCCTTAAATTGTTACTTACGAAAACAAATAAACGAAAGAACAAACATAAAAACACATAGAAAAATAAACATAAGCTAAGAATAATAAAAACGACCTAAACTAAAGATACATGGGATTAAACATTACACAAACTAAGTGATTTCAATCCAAGTTCATCTCACGATTCTAATTCGATATTGTGGTTTCACCTTTACACGAGATACAAACTCCTAATCTCTTAGTGAATCCGTTTCTCAAGCTATGAATTCCTAATCTCTTAGTGAATTCAATTATCGATCTCTCCTCTCTCGAATGTTGAGACCAATTTCCATACAAAACGAAGGTGTAGATTCAAGTTAACTCTCGTATTTTAGAATCTAGCAACCTAGATAATTAACCAATTAATTTGTCACGAATTAACGATTAAAGATCCTATCTTTCTATGGTGATCTAGCCTAACAACGATTCTCATCTACGTTAGACAACGATTAGCAGCCAATCTCTCGATCTAGTCACACAATAGCATCATAAATCATAGAAAGATACATAACGAATCAAGGATCATAAGAATAAACAAAGGATTGAATAAATTAAAAAGATAAACTCGCATAGTTTGGTACAATGGATGATCTCCATGAATCAACAACGAAAAGAAAAGCATCCTAATCTAACCCGGATCACCCCCGAGCACAAGGCTCGGGTGACCGCCTGAAGCCTCGAAGTGCAATTTCTTTGTGTTGTTTTGGTGTATAGAAAATCTGATGATCTTAGGGTTGGGGCGATGCGGCTATATATAGAATACTAAGTCGGCTGTGGTTAAGTCGGCTGTGGACGCCCGTCCGCACCTTACGACGCTTCGTCCGGATCGTGTTGAACTTTCGAGTCGGGCGAGTCTTCGCCGACGACGCCCGCCCTATGCAATTTTGGACGCTAGTCCACTAAAAATCTGAACATCCTGAATGTAAAAGCTCCTCCTGGACGCTCGTCCAGCATGTCAAACGCCCGTCCTACTGGACGCCAGTTTGATGAATCTGGACGCCAGTCCAGATGGTTCAACACTTGATTTATTTCCTTATATCCTCTATTCTTCCATAAATCTGATTGATTCCTTTCCACTCGAATTTATCTCTTTAAAAATCATCTTTTCCATCAACAATGTGTATTTACAATGTAGGAAAAACATACCAAAGCGTAACGATATTCCAAAATAATATAAAATCACAATTTAAGCACATAATTCGTTACGTTTTGCAATTTAACTATTAAAAACACCATTTGCTCAATATTTCAATATAAGGCTCGATTTCTATGAAAAACATCCACATATGGGGGAAATTGATATAAAATATATCGTTATAAAACGTATAAAATCACCCTTAACAACTCTATAAGAAATTACTTACAGAATCAGCAAAATCCTCAGCGGACATATCCTTAAAATCAAAAGAGGAATCACTTGCAGAAGTCCCAGATGAAGCATGCCTGTGCCTTTTCTTACTTTTTTGAGAAATAGATCTCAGTGGCACAACAGTCAGAGCAGAAACCGGATCAGTAGGAGGAACTCCTAAGTCAGTTGACGTTATATTCTCCAGTGCAGCATCCTTATTCTGGGCAGCCTCGCCGGACTCAACATCTATCTCCCCAGTTCCCTTCTGGGCAGAAGCCTCACTATGCTCAGGAATGACCGATAAAGTCTGCTCAGAATCTTGCATCTGTTCTGTTTCCTCCTCCTCATCAACATCAATGTTAATCAAATCGTCCACATTGGCCACTACATAGACAAAAGATAATTAAAGTATGTTCAAAAACAAGAGCAAAAAATAAATTCAGACATACATTTATTATATTCTTCCTTGGTGAATTCTACATAGCCAGAAAGACCCGCAGTAAGAAGCTGTGCAGCGTTTATCAACGCAGAACTGATCGTATCCAAGGTCAACGAAATTTTGTTGCTGTTAAGATATTCGACAAGTGCGAGATCTATGTGATCTTCCAACTTGTCCTTTATGGAAGAGGTATTCCATCGACCCAGATTCACTTCGCTGTTGTGCCTCACAAAGAAGAAGGACTCTTGCCACTTTTTCTTGGTTCTATCTTTACCAGATACAGGAATAATCTGATTCGTCTTACCGGCTCTACGATAGAAATGGTACCACCCCCCGCTACCTTGAGTTATCTTACATTGGTAGAAGTTCCTAAATAATCTTACAGAGAAAGGGGTGGTGTTCAGACGACACCAAATCATGAACCCAACGAGGAATTTGACGCTATTCGGATGGATTTGACCAAACCCCAACTTATAATACCGCATCACCTCGACATACCCAGGAAGAAGAGGAAATCTTAGACCGCTACGAAGTTGGTCAGCATACACTGTACACAAACCTGCTGGGGGACTATAAGCATACTCAGTGGATTTGGGAAGAACAACTTCAAAAGGGTCAGTATGAATCTTATAAGTTTTCAATAAACTGGCCATTTCAGTTTTGGTCATTTTGCTAGAAACACCATGGCAAGCCATTATAGCTTTGGTTTTGTCGAATCGATTGATCTCCCTTTTCAAGGTATTTAAAAAAGCAGTGTGGTCTTCTGGATATTGATGAACGATTGAAGTAGGAGTAAAAATCCCAGGAGGAAGAAGATGAGAAGGCAGAAGACACAAAGGATTATCCCCAAAAGTGGAAGTATTCCCTAAATCGATCAGAGAAGACGGATGATCGGCATTGACAGCAGTTTGAAGACAAACAGGGTTGGAGGAATTCACTTCCTCGCATTCTATTACAGTTGAAGTTTTTTCTAGTGATTGAAACAACCTTTCCACATAATCACTAGAAGTAGTATCGGCTCTCAAACTCATGAAATACACAAGGAATTAAAAAGGAAGAAGAATAAATAACACAGAGGCAGAATCTTACTTGTAATTGCAGAGGTGCGATTCAAAAGGTTTGAAATAAAGGAGTTATTTGGCACGAGGTGTGATTATTTGACAAGAAGTAGAAGCGACGTGATGGTTCAGTTCACAGTTATGATAATAACCGGGTGTGACTTGGCCTCGTTTCACGATATATTGATGACGGAAATTAAACATTGCAAACTAGGGTAGTCAGAAGCGATCCAAACTTGACCTGGGGACTTATGATGATATATAGGCCTACTAGGTCGGGTTATTCGTAACTGGGCCGAGCCCATTATAAAGGTTAGATGATAAAGATAAACGGGCTGGTAAGGCAGGACTTCACCAGACGCTGACCAGGTCAAACTCTGGACAGAATTATCAGAAGAGCAGGACTTCACCATGTTCTGTGCAGAAGAGTATCTAGGCAGAATAATCGAAGAAGCATGACGAAGACCGAGTCAATAACGGCTTAACTGTTCACAGACGTGGATAGATCCCACGTCCGGTAATGTCTAAAGATAACCGATAATAACTCCCCATTACATGAGGGAAGATGATCATGATCTACAGAGATAAAAGGAAGAGACCGAACTACGAGGGGACTTTGATTCCATTTCATATATCTTGAACCTGGATCATAAAAGCAATTTCTCTCGAAGAGTTTAGTCCAAATTCACACAAATATACTTGTTTTCTGATTATTTTCCTAACTCGAATCATTTAATTACCCGATTGCGATTTTAAGTATCATCAAAAGTGATTTAGTTAGCAGAGTTGAATCAGAAAAAAAATTATGGGAATTTAGTTTGAATCTGACAGATCCCAGAAAAGAAATCGGGTAAATTTCTTGGAGTTTCTTTGTCTTTTCCATCTTCTGCAAGATTCTCAAGTTATAATATTCTTATTTTGCTTGTTACTTACATGCTGTTCATATAACAATTTTGGTGAGGAATGACACGTTTGAGGCTATGGAGGGAAAGAAATGCGGTGCCTAGCGTAGAGGTGAATTCGTATAAGTAAAAAGTTAATGAGTTGTATAGTAGTTATTTTGATAAGAGTGTAATTTTATTTCAAAATATGGTGTTTAAGTATATAAATGACAATATTGTAATTATATTATGGTGCAATAAGAAAATGTAAAAATCAGTGTGGTATTTAAAGTAGATTATCGTATGAAAACGTGATGCCTTCAATTTAGGTGTCCAACTAGATTACATGTGGTGTCTTTAAAGACACCCTAAAATTAAATGTAACTCCTTTTTAGCAATACGTCAAGGTCTACATGTATACATCCTCTTTTGTGTGTCGAATAACAATAAAAAATTGTGGCCGGTGAAAAGGATGGCGGACAAGCCAAGCAGGGCACTGGTGTTATACGGCGATGGGTTGTCCGGATTCTTGGACCCTTCACATACGCATCTCCATTCTCTGGCGTCTCTTGCTTGTTGTGGTTTCTTGACTCTTCCTCAATCTCCTCCTTCAGGTTTGTTCTCTGCTCATTTGTTATATTAACTCTCTCCTTTCATTAGTTCTTATTGACGAGGTCTAAATTGCTTTCCAAACAAATTATTTATACTGAAATGATACTTTGATGGAGCTGTTGATATTCTGGATTTTTGCTTAATTGAATATTAGCTTGCAGAGAATGAAGATGCAAGAATAATTAGGGAGTTTGCTGAGCTACTGGATGCTCATGGAATTGATAATGAATCTCTCAAAGTGAAAGATGGTGGAATTGGAACATTATCACAGAGGTGGGAATTGCTCAATTGAACTCTTGAATTTCATCAATTGTGGTTTTTTTATTTTTAAAAATAATTTAATTTTGCTAGGTTTATGGGGATGAAAGCTGCTATTGTTACTAGTAACCCTAGCTTGGATTTGGGGAAAAAGCTCGGGTTAGAAACTGTTCCTTTGAACAGGTTGATCAATAACAGCCATCCTTCTCCCGATCCATCTCTGATATCCTCAGAATTATTGAAATTGCTTGGGTTTAAAGAAGGAAAAACTTCAGATGAAAACGAGTTTGATATACTATTTGTTCACATTGGAGCTGGGGAAGAGCCAAATGGTCTAGTGGACATAAATCAGCTCAATAGTTTGGTTGGTGCACTCATGAAAGCAACAGAAGTAGGGACGGAAATCGGTTATCGACTCCATTTATCGGTTCTAACGAGTTACGGGGCTGTTAATGGTGATAAAAGATCGAATCTTTCTCTTTCGGATGTAAAACACGATAGCAACTCCAAGCTGTCATCGTTTTTCCCACGTCAAAGTTACACATTCAAGGGAGGGAAGCATCGGGCCAATGTCAGGTATACAGGTTTATTTTCGATCAAATAGTCCTTGGACCGTATATCAGTACAACTAACGTAATTATTTTGTAGGCTTTGGTGTCCAATTTTGATTGCTCAGTTGCAGAATGGTGTAACACGGAAAGATACAGTGAAGACCTTTTCTTTTGAAGAGTTCAAAGAGGTAGCTATCAACTATGTATTACTAAAGCTCTTATTTTACGGTAGTATGTTACAAGTAGAGGGCAACATAACATTTGCATTCTTGTTATTATGTTCACGGTTTCTTAACTCTTTTTTAGGCTATGTATCAAGTTATTGACATGGTTAGGACTTTGTAAAAAGCTTTTTCGCATGTAAAGAGGTAACGAGCATAACATTATGCTAAAACAATTAAAGGAAAATCGTAGTGCTTTATGTGATGTTGATTTAGGGCTTGCTATGTAGCTCATTTACTCGTGTGATACATGTCTCCTTTTTTTTTTTTTGGGTGGGGGGGGTGTGGGGTGGAGAAGGGAAGGAGATTTTTATTTGAGGCGGGGATGGGAATCGAGCCTTGGTTCTGACTAGGAAGTGCAATGACATGTACAACTCTGATCTTGGTTTCTTAACTTTTGTTTTTAACTTTTTTTTAATGCAGCATGGTGGAAACCTTGCAATCCCTGCAGACAGATTCATACATGAAGTTGCTTTCAAGCTATGGAAGGCACCGAAATATGGAGCGTGAAGCAGAATCCATGAAAAGCCTCGTTGCCAATAAAAGGTGAATCATTTTGATGTTCGAGAAATGATTAGGGCACAACATTATACCACTAGACGTTTACAAACCACTGATCATGATGAGACCAATTGATTGATACGAGTCCCGTTCATAGATCAATGGTCTATAAAATGTTTAGTAACACATTAAAGGCAGATGCTTTCCCTTTTTTTCCATTATAGTAACTTTTGTGGAGAGAATAATAAAATTGTCAATATACTCCCTGTGGTTCTGGCTTTTCTCCATGGATTGTTAAAAGCTGACATTGTACTATCATTGCGAGCTAAGGTGATAAAACAGTTAAATAATAGCATCTCAATATTCGTTCAAATGAGGGGGTTAAGTCAGGGAAGTTCTTGTGTAGTATATCCACATGCACCTCTGAACCACACAGTTTGAATTCTGTTCAAAAATAAAAGGTGCACAATTTGTCATATGGGTGCACTCCGCATATGGCGGGTGCACACAATAACTTCCCGTTAAATCAAAGTAACGCTACTTCAGATCACTTTTGTATAGTATATATAGTATTGGATTTCTTTGGTGACAGTCATAATGTAGTCTTTTAGACTAGGGTCTTTACGTTATATGCGGCTTAAAATAATGTGTGGAAGCCGTTATTACCATGCATCATACCGAATCAATCTTTTAGAAGGTAAACAATTTCGTTTTCCTGTCACTGAGGAGGATAGAACATTGAAAACTGGTTCAAAAAAGAGGAAAAAAACATTGAAACCAAAAAGATAAAAATAAAAAGATGGTCCATGCCATGTCGTTAGTTCGCTGACACATCATGGCAACGAAACATCACCCCGAAATAATAGTAGTACGAGAATAATAATAAAAGTGAAACTAAGAGCATATTCAGTTATAAATCTTTTCAAAGGTACAGATTGGACCCACTACAATACATTTTTCTCCTCCCATCCTTGCTATGGACCGCTTCATCTGCATAAACCTTTTGCCCATTTCTCTTTCCTACTCAACATCTTCACAATGGTAACAAACCTTTTACGGAAGGTTTTAAGCCTATCATGATTTGACGGATCAACGAAATTGAGATGATCAGTAGCATATTCCCGGTCAGACCGGAAGGGGAAAATTTCAACTTTAGAACCCAAGTTGTTGTTGAGTTTCAATTCTTCGCAGGTGAAGTCGTGTGTGTTGCAGAAGATCAGTGATCTTCTAGTAGGATTTTGCAAGACAAGAATATCTGCATTGTAACAACCAACTGGATGATAAACAGTGTGCAAACCGAGATGACTCATGTCAACTTCTTTAACCATCTTCCACATCCGGCCGGTCTCTTGACGATCTTCAAGAATCCATAGTTGCACTGAACTTAACCTTTGCAACAATGTTGTGCAAATCAAGCCAAGTTTCCCTTGGTATTCAATTAACTTTTTTCGAAAAATGGGTGATATTGTAGGATGGGTATTCATCTCTACGTGGGATATAGTTTGCGGAAACGGAATCTGAAAAGTCTTATTATCGTTATCTCCATTGAAAACGAACACATCCGTGTCCAAGAGAAAGTATAAGAATTTACCGACCTGAATTCCTTGCCCGATAAAGTGTGATCGAGATGACGGAAGTAATAGCCCTACACTTTTGCTCCATTTCAAAGTTGTTGAATCGTAGATCTCAAGCCAATGTTTGTGGATATCACTGTATCAAACCTTTCAAACGATAAATAATTTGATGATTGTACTATAACCATGATATAACTAACACATTTTTGCGTCATTTGATCAACATATAGACTAAGAACACTATCTCAAAGGAAAAAATGACTATGTAACATTTCAATTAGGAAAGGGTAATAGAGCTGAAGAAGTATGAAATCTTGTTCATAATGACCTTCGGGGTCTTATGAAGGATACAAGCTACTGATCGATACGAAAATATGATGTTTTTTTTAAGGCTATAAAAAAGTGAGCATATCTTATTTAAAAGCAGAAGGTAATAAAAAAATGGATCATCGTCTATTTGATGTTCACATATAATATATAACAGAAAACAATTACCCCAAGAATGATGAAATCCATATGATTTTGTATTTCAAGGGTTGGTTTGAGAGTATCATCAACCCAACCATGCCTGGTAGCATCCCGTTCGAAGGAACCTGATGCCATTGTCCAGTGGTTGGCTTGCCAACAAACAATTGCCTTCTTCTTTCTCCATAATTGTCGCGTTTATGTTTAGCACAACACACAACCCCCTGCATCGACGATGCCACAATCTCGACCTTGTCGTCATCAAACTTTAGGTTTGTGTTTGATGAAGCCACAGCCAACTCATCATTAAACTCTGTGTACCGAGGAATACATTTTTTGTCATGTCGATGAATACTCAACAACGCTTTCGTAAATTTACGGGTCATGAGTTCATCGTCGTCCTTCTGGACTTGAAGTAAATAGCCATACAAATTTCCTGTGTTTTGATAATAAGAAGGCATGAATGAAACTTCATTGATTATAATATCGTACCATCGTTTGCACACAACTTTGCATCTATCGAGCGTTTCTAAACAAGTGATTCGACTCAAGATTTGGTATTGTATATCTTCTGAAAGATGAGGAGTATATTTCTTGGTAAACCAGGGCCAACTAGTTAGACTCATATTTGGAATGCGTATGCAGGATATTTGGAAATTAATTCTTTGTATTGTATTTACAATCGGATCGGATGTTACAAGTATATATACACAAAATAGAATATCCCTTGATTGTGTCTAGTTAGATATGGTAAGAAAATATACTCTAAATAAATGAGAATTATTTCCCATGATTCCCTATTACAATAAATGAGAATTATTTCCTATGATTCCTTATTACGCCCCCGTCAAGCTGGAAGGCAGAATGTAAGCCAAGCTTGAACTTGAATTGCTGAAAAGAAGGACGAGGCAGCGGTTTGGTGAGGACATCAACAAGATGGTCAGGACTAGATACACGAGACAACACGAACAAGGTCCTTTTGGACTTGATCCCGTATCAAGTGATAGCCAATCGCGATATGCTTCATACGAGAATGAAAAACTGGATAGTGATTTAGACACCGATTGTTGCACAAAAAAGATGTACCAATTAAAACCAGGACCATACATCTTTTAAAGTTAAAAAAAAGGGGAAAAAAAGCATAATCCACGACCACTAAACACAGCATTTGGGGGGACAAGGTGGGGATGGTTTATGTACCTTTATCATTTGGAAAAGTATACATACACATAAAAGTGATCTAAACCATTTATTAAAAATTTAGACTTAAATAAAAAGTACAATGAAAATTTACAGCCCCATGATTATGAATTCGGGGATGATTTCGGGGGATGGGTCGGTGCCCCATCACCCTTGTTATCATTTTCCATATCTTTATGGACGATGATGAGGCACCGTATTGTGTGACAGATTAGTCACCGAGTGACTTTATGAGCCTTGAGTTTGCAACTTAAAAAAAAAAATTACAAAATACATGAACTGCATATTTCCCATTCTGTACTAATTCTCGTTGGAGTAAGCCGGTGTCAAAATCATTAGCGTATCTTTATATGTTAATGTTTGCATAATGATTAAGGTGCCGAATGTTGCACAAAAAACAGTATCGAAATCTAATCTGGTCCATGCAATGTGAAGTAAAAGAAAGAAAAAAAAAAAAAAAAAAAAATTTCAGCCACATGATATATGATAATATTCGGGGATGGTCGGGTGGGGTTGTGGACCCTTCCACAAACTGCCGTTCTCTATTTTTCTTGCGGCGATCTTAAGAAAAAAAAATTCTAATGTTGACCCTTTCCAATATTATAGTCGTTTTCTCCGGTTGTTTAAAGGTACGACTTGGACAATTGGTGCGTTTATTTGGAGCATTCACATATAGGACCAGTAGTTCAGTTGACTTTGTCCATTCAAGACCAAGATCTGTACTTCTATATATATATATATATATACATATATGCTTTAACAAAAGCAGAATTCTATTGGGTCAGAGGCCATCAATTTCCTTACTTCAATATAAATGGAGAAGCTGTTGGCAATAACATGGTGTTGTTTGTTATGGGTTTTCTCAGGGGCAGTTGTTCCTTGTTTTGGGCAAGAAATCCCCTTCAAAGCTGTGAATTTAGGTACTTGGCTTGTAGCAGAAGGTTGGATGAAACCATCTCTCTTTGATCAAATTCCCATCAACAAGGACCTTTTAGATGGTACTCAACTGCAACTTAGGTCTGTATATCTCAACAAGTACCTATCCGCAGAGCAAGGCGGCGGAGATATTTTGGTGGCCAACCGGACTAATCCGTCCGGTTGGGAAACTTTCAGGTTGTGGAGGATTAATGGGACTAGCTTCAATCTAAGGGTGTTCAACAAGCAGTTCGTCGGACTCGGTCAAGACAGAAATAATGTTCTTGTTGCACAATCAACAACAGCAGGGCCGGCACAAACGTTTCAAATCGTGAGAAACCAGAACGATCAAACCAAAATACGGCTCAGAGGTTTTAACGGTTTTTTCTTACAGGCTCAATCCGAGGATTCGGTTGTAGCCGACTACAATTCTGATGATGATGAAGATTGGGGAGATGATAATCCATCTGTTTTTCAAATGACTATTGTGAATACTTTACAAGGGGAATACCAATTAACCAATGGATTAGGTCCGGATATTGCCCGCAGTGTGATGCAGGAGCATTGGAGTACATACATAGTGGAACAAGATTTTCAATTTATGTCTGAGAATGGGTTGAATGCCGTTAGAATCCCGGTTGGGTGGTGGATCAAATACGATCAGAATCCGCCTGCACCTTTTGTTGGAGGTTCTTTACAAGCTCTAGACAACGCTTTCTCTTGGGCGGAGAATCACAGTATGAAGGTTATCATAGACCTTCATGCAGTTGAAAATTCACAAAACGGTAACGATCATAGCGGAAGCAGAGACGGATACGCAGAATGGGGAGATTCCGACATAAGTTCTACTGTACAAGTCATTGAATTCCTTGCACAAAGGTATGCGAATCGGTCGAGTCTCGCAGCAATCGAACTAATGAACGAGCCATCCGCGGGAGCCGTAAGTGTTGATACATTGACCAATTACTACAAAGCGGGTTATGATGCGGTGAGGAGACATACATCAAGTGCTTACGTAATCTTGTCCAACAGATTAGGTGATGCAAGCAACACCGAGTTGATTCCTCTTGCTGGAAGCCTTGATCGAACGGTTATAGACGTCCATTACTATAACTTGTTCTCCAATAACTTCAACTCGTTGGATGTTCAAGGGAATATTGATTATGTTAATAATCAAAGGTCTGTTCAATTGCAAGAAATCACACCATCTAATGGGCATCCTCTCAGTTTCGTTGGCGAATGGACAGGGGAATGGATGGTGGGAAATGCAGGAATTGAAGATTACCAGAGATTTGCAAATGCACAGATAAATGTTTATGGAAACGCCACATTTGGATGGGCGTATTGGTCGTACAAATGCGTACAGAATCACTGGAGTTTGAGGTGGATGATCGAAAATAACTACATTAATCTCCGCTCATAAACACTCCTATATATCATTTACAATATTTTTATTTTTTTCCCCTGAGAGAAGTCAATACATTATATCGAACTTTCACTCTTCAACTCATACGCAAAACTGCTGCTACAACACCCGTGCAATTAACCGTCTAGCAATACGTGCAAGGACGGAGGTAGTATAGAAAGGTAGGGGGGCTAAGCCCACCCGAAAAAAAAAAATATTACACTAGAAAATATGTGTAATCTAGTCGGATCCATAAAATATTCTTAATCCAAATTTCACCCGATTTTAACTCGATATAGTCTATTAGCCATTCCCAAGTTCAAATCCTGGCTCCGTCCTTGAATACGTGGATTTGTGTAATGAAGAAATGATTGATGAAAGTAATTGTATAAAATTAACAATGTAATGAATAAAGCAAATAGGCAAATAAACTGAAGATAATCCAGAACTTGACCTTATAATGTCAATGGCAAGAAAATAAAGCAAAACATACTCCTGAACTTGTCATTACCATGACACCAACAGAGATTACAAAAACCGGCTAACGGAAGTATAGTTCCACTTCCGTTCCCGGTCAGATCGGAACGGGAAAATTTCGGATTCTTCAGAATCAACATTGTTGAATACTTCAAATTTCTTGAAGGTAGAGTCTTTTAAGTTGCAGAAGATCAATGATTTAAAATGTTGCAAGACAAGAATATCTGCATTGTGAATGGCAACAGGATAAACACTCTGCAAACCGAGAAAACTCAAATCAACTTCCTTAATCTTCTTCCACATCCTGGAACTCGACTTTGGAAATGTCTTCCACATGATCCTGGTATGTTCAAGAATCCACAGTTGCATGGAACTCAGCTTCGGAAACGTCGTGCAAATCATACCGAGTTTCCCTTGGTATTCAATCAACTTTTTTTTGAAAAATGGGCCGGGCATCGTCCTTTTCTATGGAGGATATAGCTTGCGGAAATGGAATCATAAACATGCTGTCATCATCTCCGTGGAAAGCGAAAACGATTTTGTCCATGAGAAAATACAATAATTTACCAACATGAACTCCTTGTTTATCAGAGGGTGATTGAGAAACCGGAAGTAATACTCTATCGCTCCATTTCAGTGTTTTTGAATCATAGATCTCATACCAATATTTGGTGTCACCAAACCTTTCAAGCGTAAGATACCATACCAATATACCATACATTATTAAGTTGAATAATTTGCTCGCAACAACTGATACAATATATATTTTTTACACGCCCCCCTCACAAAAACAAAAAATAAAGAAAACAATTACCTGCATAAACTTGAAATCCAAATGATTTTGAATTTAAAGGGTTGATTTGAAAGAATCATCAAGCCAAACATGCCTTTTAGCCGTATCCCGTACAGAGGAATTAGAACTTGATACCATTGTCCGGTGGTTGGCTTGACAAGATTCAGTAGCCTTCTTGCTTTTGCTTCATTTATATCATCAATGTAATTTTGACAAAACAAAAACCCTTGCATTGACGACGCCAAAATCTCAACGTTGTTGTCGCCTAACTTTAGGTTTTTGCACCAAGGAATATTATACCTCTTCTTCTTGACATCTCGATTATTAATACTCACCAACTCTTTTGAATATTCATCTATGTCTTGCAGTATATATCCATACAAATTTCCCGTGTTTTCGCAATAACAAGGCATGAAAGAACATTTCTCCTCGTTGATAATTCGGTACCAACGTTTGCACACAGCTTTGCATCTATCGAGCGTTTTTAAATTAGGAATTCGACTCAATATTTGGTATTCTATATCTTCTGAAAGATGAGGAGCAGTATATTTCTTCGTAAACCTGCTGCTGCACCAACTCTTTGGACTCATGGTGCTGAAACGGACGTGTACTTGCCGCCAATGCGTATGCACGATATCTCTAGCTAGGGCTGAATTTATATAAATATAGGGGCATTTTTAGTAACCCTACCTACCTACCTACAATTAAGGGATTTGATTCCTCAATATTGGAGGGATGATTGATTGTGCAATATTGACATACATTAATTCTCAACCATTAATATCAAAATTGAGTTGGGTGGTACTACCTTCGCTTTAAAATATAAATCCGTTTAACCTTTTTTCAAACGGATTAAGAAATATGTTAATTGTCATTAATTTTAATGGTAAATGTCTAGAATATTCTTTAACTCTTATTAATGTAATATTTGTAAAGTAAGTAGATGTATAATAGATTAGAGGTAAAGGAAGAAATATGTAATAAATACTCCATTGGTATTTTAAATAAACGTATATTATGAGACAAATTGAAAAAACTAAACGAACTTAATTTTGGGATGAATGTGTTATCTAAAAAAAATTGTGACGAATGTAGTACTCCCTCCGTTCCTATTTGAATGTCGCAGTTGCCAAAAACACACATATTAAAGAGAGTAGTTAATGCTTTGAATTAACATCAAAATGACAATAACACCCTTTGAATATAATTAATGCAATGTTGCTTTCAATCTCGCACAAATGTAGAAAAATACAAGAAAAGAATGCTTTGGAAATATAACTCCGACAGGTAAAAAGGAATTTTTGTTTTTGACAGCTACGATAGTTAAATAGGAACGAATAGAGTAACTGACTATAATAAAATTTGTCAATTCCAAATTACATGGTTTTTAATTAAATAACAAATTCTACGCTAATTAGAGCACTTGCATTAGAATCTGTAAAAAGTGGTAAATCTGTATATACAGCTCCAGATCCAACTAAAATGTGTTGCATCAGAATCTGTATACATGATCTCTATTCAACAGATTCTGGATAAAATTGGACATCATACTCTAAATCTACCGCAATCTGATTTTTTTACAGATTCAAGTTTTTGCTATTTCTAACATTATATATATATATATATATATATATATATTTCGAGTCTTCGAGTCACAAAAAATGCTTTCTACAAATATTTCATTAATAAGATCTTCTATGCATATTTTGAATATCCATACAAGGTAATATTTATCACTATAATAATAGACAATAAATTATTTATATGTGTATTTGTTTTGTAAATATGTCATAATTATTTTGGTTTCTGATACTTTATTATTGTAGTACGGTAGAGATTCAGTACATGGTGACTATGTGTAGAGATTCTGTAAATGATGTTGGAGTCTGTAAAGTAGAGACTCTATTCAGAGACACTGATGCAAGTGCTCTTACCACCACGTATCCACTTCAAAAGCATATCAAAGCTGGACCAAGTAATCCAACCACCATCGTGGGCGGTCGAACACTAAGGGCGGAGCCAGGACTTGAACTTGAGAAGGGCTAATAAACTATTTCAGGTTAAATCGGATGAAATTTGGATTAAGAATATTTTATGGATCAAATGAATTACATATATTTTGTAGTGTAATATTTTTTAGACGGTTGAACTTAGCCCCTGAAAATATACATGGCTCTCCTCCTTGGCGACCGCTAAAAAAATATTAAGTAGTAATTTTTAATTACGTACACATACATTATGTGGAATTGACTCGTTTATTTTTATATTAAAAAAAGACACGCGCGTTGCACGTGTTACATTTAAATTGAAATTTTAAAATTGAAAAAATAATGACATAATAATACTATCAAATACGTACCAATACATCAATTAATTATAAATAAGCTAAATAATATAAATTACAAAATGATAATTTGCATTTTGTTTCTGTTTTGAAATTCTTGATGCATTTATTCAATATATTTATCATTCTCTTATAAAATAATTCTTCATTAGTAATTTCTTGTATTCAGTTTGTAATGTGTATAGTCCGTCGGAAAAATATAACAAGTTTTTGCTTCAATTTGACTAAGTTTATGTGTATTTTGGAAAGAATTGTTATTCGTGTTACATGAGAATGGAAGATTATATTTTAATCTTTGTAAAATTTTGGATTATGTTACATAATGATGAAGGGACCAGCTAGGATATTAACATTTTTGTTGGTCATTCAACGGGGAAGATCAGCAAAAAAAAATCTGATTCATTCAACGAAAAAAAGAAGCTGCTGAAGGACTTTCGTCGGGTCAGCCATGGTCGAAATGTGTTTAACAATTTGGAGAATCAATTTGGATGCTATGGGTGACAGATGGCTAGTTTTGGACATTATTGGTGATTGGTGTAGGTTGGAAATGTGGGCGGCTCCGATCTCATGAGCCCGCCATGGATTTTTTTTCTTATACAAAAAAGATCTTTCTTTATTAGAATCAAGTGGAAAACCACAATCAAAGTATAGAATTCAAAATACAATCACATCAATCCCCAAGATAAACGTAGATTTCTAACTATAGTCTCCCCATTGGAGATCAAAACATTAATGGTAGGGTGTAAACTGCATGGCCTATGTTAAATCTGATTTCTCTAGTGCCTCACACAGTAAGCCAAATCTTTGAAATGGTAAGGCCAAACTCTATTGTCTCAGGAGTTTTCAAGGTTGTTGCTGATCCACTCTTTGACTGAGGAGTGTGCAAAGAAAGTAGTCGAGACTCTTCTTGGGGGAAAATTCTTCCAAATCATCTTGGAAGTTCTGCAGTCTCTCAAAGCGTGAAAGTTGGTCTCTTCTTCCATCTTGCAGCGTTCACATATAGGTGTGGTGGTCACATACCTTTGACAGAGAACTTCCATAGATAGAGTGCATTATGAGAAGCTTGCCATAAGTGGAAATTCAACCTAGTTGGTGTTGGAAGTAGCGCCCGAAAGACAATTTTGGTAATTATTTTTATAATTAGTAAATGACAGATTTATTCTCATCTTATTATTTGCTTCGTGCTTATATTTAATACACTGCTGAAAACCCCAAGTCGTATCATATGTAGCCATATAACTTAGTGTGTGTCACACATGAGGATTAAGTTTATAGTGATACACTTGAAATGTTAGTCCGTGATGAACTTAATCAAATTATGGGGTCTATTGATTAAACCACCCATTGCGCTTGAGAACACTTTATGGTGTAACCGTCTTATCCGGATAAATCGACATTGGTTGTCTAAGTGGGACATTTATATATGATGAGAGTCATATAGGACTGGACCGATTTAATCTGCATTTCTCATATAATTACGTGATTGAGAAATCTTATTAAATCACAAGATGATCATATATGGATCAACCTTAATCCTGAAGTGATTGCAAATGCCTGCTTGTTTCAATATAGGGTTTTATGTGTTCGTTAAGGATCGCTAAGAGGGCGGTCCGAATCACTTTCACGTTGGCACTATTCTGGAATGAGTGAGGAGTGTGTGTCTCACAGATATGGAATCCATTCCTTCCTACGGGAAGTAGAAAGACAATCCCCTTATTTGTTGATCCTAGAAACTGATTGGACGCCCGAGTTCGTATTGGTTATGAAACTATTTGATCACTAGTGAGTTAATGGTAAATAAGAATAAGATGTAATGAAGAAGGTTTACGGAAATAATCCCGCTTCGTTACGGATAGTCTATGGAGGGTTTAGTCTGTATGTAATGATTATATCAATGAACACTTATTGACTCGACTTTCCGAGAATAAGTTATATCTATAATTGATAGAGTTCAGTTTCGAATTTATGGTGGCGTAATTGAAGGATGCAGGTTCTTAGATCTAAACGAATTAGATCTATGCGCAGCGGATGGATCACGATTTATATGACACAATTCATAATTAAAGGACTTAAAGTACTACAAGGGGTTAAGATCATGTTACCAATATAGGAAGAGAAGCCTTGATCATCCGATGTGTTTCTCCAAGCGGCGGTTGGTGGACACCCTTCTTGATACACGAGCCTCCTTGATATGCAAACGAGAAAAATCCGAAGATTTTTCCAACTCGAACCCTAAGAATAGAGGCCGAAATTTTTGGCCAATTTCTCTCGGTGAATAGTGGCGTGAATAGTACCTCGCCATTAGACTTGGGAGAACTCTCTTTATATAGGAGAGTAATCAATGTCCTCCAAGGATTAAATAATTAAGTGATAATTATCACATTAATCCTTTTCAAATAAAAGATAAATAAAATGATTATCCCAAACAAATTAGGATAAATCATATTATTATCTAATATTCCATGAATTATCATTTAACAAATAAAAGATAAATCACATGTCAAATAATTATCCAAGAAAACTAATTTCTCTCTAATTAAATGATGATATTGGCGCCACCTTTAGGGTCAAAAGCCCACATAAAATGTCTTTTATGTGTATTATATTATTTAGCCCAACTAAATAATATACATGCATATCAATTAATTAGCCCGACCAATTAATTATCATCTGAGGCCCAAGTAACAAGATTACTAGTCCGAATTACGAAGCCACATCGGGGACCATGGACCTATAAACGAGTAGCTCCAATAATTAATTATTCATCGAGCAGAATAAGTACATTAATTATTAATTCCGGGATTACGCCACCATAAACCCGGCCCGAACTCTACCGATTATAGATGTATACTTATACTCAACCCATAGAGCGAATAAGCGTCCATTGATATAATCACTACATACGGATTAACCCTCCATAGATCGTCCATTACGAGTGGGAAGTCTCCGTGAACCCGACTCAGAATATCTTATCCTTATTTACCATTAACCTCTCGATGATCAATTAGTATGCATATCGACTAGTAGCTAATTAGTCAAATGCGAAACTCCGGGATCGATCACTTTCTTAGGGCTAACAAATAAGGGATTGTCTCTACTTCCCTTGAGGAAGGAATGGATTCCATGTCTGTGAAAATCGAACTACTCACTCATCCGGAGATAGTGCCAATGTGAAGTGGCTTGGAACACATATTTAAGTGAACCGTAACTAACACATCAAACACTACCCGGGACAAGCAGCACTCGTGATCACCTCAGATTAAGGTTGATCCATATATGATCATCTAATGATTTAATAAGATTCCTCGATTACGGAATTATATCGAGAAAAACATATTAAATCGGTCCGATCCTATATGAATGCCATCATATATAAATGCCCCACGTAGGTACCTCTACCGCAGTCCAGATAAGACTATCACACCCTAAGGTGTTCAGGCGCATTATTGGTGTTTTAATCAAGAGACCCTAAACTCGATTAAGTTCACCACGGACTAACATGTTTAAGTATATCACCACTAACTCAATCCTCACGTGCATGCCATACAATCGAGTTAAGTGGTTACATCTGATATACTTAGGGTTTGCAAAGCAGATGTATTACTTTACAAGCACAAAGCAAGTAATAAGGTGAGATAAATTTCGTCATTCATTATTAAAAACAATTACACAAATTGTCTTTCAGACACTACACCTAACAATCTCCCACTTGCACGAAATGACAAGCAACGATTGTTTTTAGAGCACACCCTTTCTCATCTTATTCACAACACTCTCCCACTTGCTCTAAAAGCGGATGAGACATATCCATCAATGTCGTACCCTCCAAGCACTCGACTTGGTACATCGATCGATTAGGTTGTCGGCTCAAAGCGATCTTTAGGATCGAAACGTCGCCGGTCCATCTAATCAGCGGTACTCTCTCAATATGCTTTTGACCTCTAAAGGATCGAGAAGATCCTTCTAAGCTATCACTTCTTTGTTTTCACAATGAAGTGATATCCGCTCACTAGACCTAGAATTGCTCCCGAGATCGTAAAGGAAATTCCTAAGCCATATCACCACTCTATTTGCTCCGAAGTCGCTACGTATCCGATTAACTAAAATCGATTGGCGATTCTGGATTTCTCCAGACTATAGCTCCATCACAATGATTAAACACTGAGTCCGAGATCGTCCCAACGATCATCCTTAATCTGACTATAAGTCAGAATCAGTGTAGTCAACCATATTCAAGTTTGCACCCGAATATACAAGCACATTATTCCTCGTTCTTCAAAAATACTTGAGGATGTACTAAACCGCTATTTTATGCTCGAATCTGAGATTCGACTACTATTGACTTGTGACAACCTGACTTGCCGTTATCCAAGAGAGACTCTATCCCATTTTCTCTTTTATCCGGAGATTTAGAGAATCATTCCTGAGAGGTAAGGTAGGACTACTCTCGTTGAATGCTGCAACCGTATATGCATAATCATCTTATTCAATAAGATAGGTGGGATAGCCAATGACTCATTCTCGTGAATTTGACCGAATCAAATTCTTAGAATATAGTCCAATTCTCTCATCCAGAGAATCTAGGCGTGTCGATTTCGACTTGAGATAGCACACTCATCTTTGTTTCCAACCGTTTCAATGTTATCATTCATGAACACTAATACTACTACTTTACCAATATTGATATTCGATCTACAAAAGACTTATCAATATTTTGGTCAAGTCCACATATTTTAAAACATGTGACTTTTAAATGACCGAGAGGTTCTCTTAAATCCACAAAGGATATAAGCCATGGCAGAGCCTCCTACCAAAGGTTCTTTTCTGAATGAATTAAGATATCGTTAGTCTCTAAAAAAGGTCTTGGGAATCACCCCTATCTTCTCGCTTTGTAACGAATCCGTTATTCATTCTTAGCTAAAACCCTACATTACGAATGAATTCAGATTCCGTTGTTCGGCAAGAAAGTCTCAGGGAATCACCCCTATTTTTTACGCTTTAACGAAATCTAGCAAGGCGAGTGGTGAGAGAGTTCAAGGTCCGGTTAACTCTCTACTTGTCGTGGAATCACCCCTATACCACTCAACTTGCTTATTTGAAAGTTTAAACTTTCCTATTCATTCGACTCTTTTCCGTGTAGATCCAATTGCTCCCATCGGGCTGAGACACTCGGTGGTTCTACAAGAGGTGAGCAGAACCTGAGTACCAAAACTCCATTCACAGGGTTAAGGTTTTCAAACCAACCTCTATAATCGTAATCCTATACTGACCCACCAAGAGCCATATGTTATCAATCACCCCCAGATTATAAAGTCCACAAAATCACAATGGGTCAACGGTTAAACCATACTCCCATTGTGTCTTGGGTGGATTGACATTACGATCTAGTAGTATTTATCGGTGTAATCACCAACAACCGATGTGGTCCGATTAAATCGAGATAGTAACTACCTTTGGGTAACCGTACTCAAGGTTTAAGGTTGTTACTTATAGATTCTATCGAAGGCTTGTGACAGTTCAACCGTCACTTTACGATCTCAAGAATCTTATAATCAACCTTCACTCGTCTCATTAAGATATTTCACGAACAATCACAATCGAACGTATGCGCAAAATCTCGATCCTACCTTCAAGCATTAAATGCTAAATGCCTACATTTATGGAAGTGGTGTGAACCGAATTCACTCATTATCCATAAATTCACTGGCATCTTCTAGGTAAACTTCTCGGTTTACATAATAATGTTAACCGTTATTTTGCAACCAATTATCTTAATCGAGTTTAACAGTGTATTGTAGCACATTAATAACTATATTAGGCAAGTCTTTGGTTTCTTCCTTAGTGAGAAACATTCCACTAGGAGGCAGGCTGAGCATTAGTCCCAAGACTATGCTATAGCCTATTTATGAGCATGGAATACTCTATTCTCTGCTAAAATCAGAGACTCCTCCTCATATTCTTTTGATAAACTAAATCGCGTTTCGAGTAGTTATCAGACAAAATGTCACCACTCAAAAATTCCCACTAGCTTGTATCTCTCACTAGACCCCGAAGGTCATGATGAACAAGCTATGTTACCCCTTCAAATCTATTACCCTCTCCCGATTGAAAGGAAACTTATTCATTGTTCCTTTGAGATAGTGTTCTAGGACCGAGATAGGAATCACCCTTAGCGATCGTCAGGTCTTATCTACAAGATATATGCACTAATTAATAGATATTGAAGGGTCGTTTATCTTAATACGGAAACCTTTTACCTTTAATAGTTTTAGATGTGTTACACATACCTATTCAGCTTTTCTTTGTGGTTCTGTCTTTATCAAACAAAAGTCGAGTCATGATTCGTACTACAAATGTCATCTTCACTTTGTTTAAGGCAACTGTAGTATCGAGATGAAAGTGAATCCATTTGTTTGAACGAATCTGTAAACAGAAAAATAAATTTTTCTGTGATATTCAAGGATAGAATCCAAAATTCATTTCCTTATATCACTCCCACTATTATAGCTGAAATAACTGCCCGTTGTCTACTTTATTAATTGTTAATGCACAGCTTCCATGTTCTTCCAAAGAACTAAGCTACCGAGTCAAGTTACTCGGTTTAAGAAAGTCGCTAAGGATTCATTGGTTAAGTGATCCGAAATCACTTTCCTTATCCTATACTTTCTGTAATTAATTTTTCGGTTTAGCCTCAAAACTTTAGTTAAGATGATTAACACTTATAGACATTCTTTCCCATTCCCAACTTTCCTTAAAAGGAAATAGTCTTGAACTAGCAGTTCGTTTGAGTAGACACTACTCGTGAACTTTGGGATGTCTAATGAAAGCGTTACCCTGTGGGACTTATTTTCTAATAAATCAGAAAAACATAAGATAAAAGCTCCCACTAGTTTATCGGTTCCAAATACCGTCTAACTAGCGACACTTTAATTGATGATTCTCCAATTAGAAAATTTCTCGTGTAGACACTACAGAATTAAAATTCACTAGAAGAATTTTATCGTCCCAATCATCTTTCAAACTAACTATGGTCGTCTCTCGTTCAACACGAGTGACAGCAGTGACATACTTGTTTACGTCACTTAAGTCTTGAAGGCTCAAGAGAAATATCTCTTTCGAAAAATTAATCGCATGTGAGATTAATAAATACAACATTCTAGTTACTTACCACTTTTTAACGAAGTCATTACTAGTCAATTTTACACTAGCAGTCTAGCACCTTAGAGAGATATATATGAGCTTGTAAATAAAATTGTGAGAAAATAAATCCAAATCATACACTACTAATAAATTTTAGGAACATAAACTAAGTACTTATAGTCTATCCTACCGTTCCAAGGATTTAATCTAATGCCTCAAAGTGCGCCTTTAGGGTAGGTCAAAGAGGTTTCGATTAATATTGAAGATCAACTTGAGAATCGAACATCTCATTTGTGATCGTCAATCACCTTTCCTTTTCAGCCAAGGTATTACCAAAATACCCTTTATGAGTGTGACTCTCTGTCTCAGATTTTTAGGTAGACCCCAGAGTGTGCCGCCTTAGGGTCGGTCGGTGACCCGGCGAGTACCCAAAATCCTATCCTTTCGGAGACCAAGCCTTGAATTTTGATAGCGGTGAAGGCCTTCCTTAGGGAGGCCGGTCCCAGCCGCACGAGGCGTCACCATTCTCTCACGTTGCTTGTGTCAGCGGTAGAGGCCGCCGTGGGTCATTTGTCGCCTCTCCGCTCCCACTCAATATTTTGAAAAAGTGGTGGGTTTCTGATCACGTTTTGGATTTGATGCTACATTAAGGAACAATAAATCATAGGCCCGAATGTTGTCGGTTATGTGAGCTAGCCCACCCGACCTATTCGTTAGAACATATGTGGCCGTCGGACGGGTCAAGGCTAGGAGAGGTCCGTTGAGCCGTAGTGGCTCTTCGGATGGCTCAGTATTGCCAGACCCCCGTGCAAACGCCACACGTGGAGGGTGAAGTCGATTGAGCCGTAGCTCGTTGACCACCCAACCGTGGTTAAACCACTTTCGAACCTGTTTGCCCGTGATTATCAATCCTTAAACATCAAACTTTCACGTAGACACTACGGAACAAAAACGTAATCTCGTCTTAGGTAAGGTGGAATTCACCGAGAATCCAACACCTTAACCACGAGGTTTCGGATTTTACTCCTTATGCTTTCGCAGAGTGGGATTCACCGAGAATCCATCACCCAACCTCGACGATTGAAAAAACCCGTGTTCCTCGGTTTTTACCCTAATTAGTTTCTAATTAATATCAAACAATTAATTAAAACTAATCGTGTGTTTTATACATGCCTAACTAATTCCTTGAATTAATTTCTACATGTATGCATATGGAGTGGAATTCATGATATGATGCATGTCATGGCAATTTTCCGATTCTACTCATACAATCTACACATGTATACTAGTGCGGAAAATAAACACCGAGAGATGGACCGTCACAGCGCGCGTAATTAATCTATTCGAAAATAAATTAAAACCCTAATCTGCAGCTGTTGAGAATCTTCGACGATCGGCATATCAAACGAACTCGGATCGGGACGAAAATTTCCAGATCTGATCTTCATTCTTCGGACTTCAAGATGGACGGTCGGATCGGAGCTTTGACTTGTCAATCTTCCTCAGTGAGCCGCCCAACTTGCTGCTGAAACAGACTCTTACAGCAGCACATCATATACTTCCCGAGGCCGATCGGGGATCAAGATGAATCCCGATCGTCCTGAAAATTTTATCGCACGTCCAAAACTCCATGATTAACGATCTGACCGGTCGGATTTTAATTTGAACGGTCCAATTGTTCCCAGAAAATCGAAGAAGTCACAGTTAGGGTTTCTGTGAATCCTGCGTTTTTCTGTTACAGCAGCCACTTCGCAGCAACGAACGGAAACCCAAACGGACTCTGATCGACACCAAAATTTGTGGGATTGTTCATCAACTTCCAATCTTGATTCTGACCGGAGGGATCTTCGTTTTAACGGCTCAAACAACGGAAAAAACAAAAATACTAAACAGCTAATGTACAGATCTATTTTCTGGAAATTAAAATTGCAATAATACATAAATTACATAATTTCCTATACTCATATGAACGAATTTTCATCGTTTATATGAGTTTACAATAGATCTAACGGGAAAACGGTGCCAACCCCAATCCATCTCTTCAACCATAGCAATTTAAAAATTATTAATACATAATAATAAGTAAAATATCACCTACATGCAATTCCACTCCTTTAAATCGTTTAATTACGATTATGACTATATAAATCGTGGAACCTGGCTCCGATACCACATGAAGGATGCAGGTTCTTAGATCTAAACGAATTAGATCTATGCGCAGCGGATGGATCACGATTTATATGACACAATTCATAATTAAAGGACTTAAAGTACTACAAGGGGGTTAAGATCATGTTACCAATATAGGAAAGAAGCCTTGATCATCCGATGTGTTCTCCAAAGCGGTTGGTGGTGGACACCCTTCTTGATACACGAGCCTCCTTGATATGCAACGAGAAAAATCCGAAGATTTTTCAAACTCGAACCCTAAGAATAGAGGCCGAAATTTTTCGGCCAATTTCTCTCGGTGAATAGTGACGTGAATAGTACCTCGCCATTAGACTTGGGAGAACTCTCTTTATATAGGAGAGTAATCAATGTCCTCCAAGGATTAAATAATTAAGTGATAATTATCACATTAATCCTTTTCCAAATAAAAGATAAATAAAATGATTATCCCAAACAAATTAGGATAAATCATATTATTATCTAATATTCCATGAATTATCATTTAACAAATAAAAGATAAATCACATGTCAAATAATTATCCAAGAAAACTAATTTCTCTCTAATTAAATGATGATATTGGCGCCACCTTTAGGGTCAAAAGCCCACATAAAATGTCTTTTATGTATTATATTATTTTTAGCCCAACTAAATAATATACATGCATATCAATTAATTAGCGTTACCAATTAATTATCAATGAGGCCCAAGTAACAAGATTACTAGTCCGAATTATGAAGCCACATCGGGGACCATGGACTATATAACAGAAAGGCTCCAATAATTAATTATTCATCGAACAGAATAAGTACATTAATTATTAATTCCGGGATTACGCCACCATAAACCCGAAACTGAACTCTACCGATTATAGATGTATACTTATACTCAACCCATAGAGCGAATAAGCGTCCATTGATATAATCACTACATACGGATTAACCTCCAGATTTGTCCATTACGGAGGGAAGTCTCCGTGAACCCGACTCAGAATATCTTATCCTTATTTACCATTAACCCTCGATGATCAATTAGTATGCATATCGACTAGTAGCTAATTAGTCAAATGCGAAACTCCGGGATCGATCACTTTCTTAGGGCTAACAAATAAGGGGTGTCTCTCTACTTCCCGCGAGGAAGGAATGGATTCCATGTCTGTGAAAATCGAAGAACTACTCACTCATCCGGAGATAGTGCCAATGAGAAGTGGCTTGGAACACATATTTAAGTGAACCGTAACTAACACATCAAACACTACCCCGGGACAAGCAGCACCTTGTGATCACCTCGAGATTAAGGTTGATCCATATATGATCATCTAATGATTTAATAAGATTCCTCGATTACGGAATTATATCGAGAAAAACATATTAAATCGGTCCAGTCTATATGAATGCCATCATATATAAATGCCCCAACGTAGGTACCCTCTACCGACAGTCCGGATAAGACTATCACACCCTAAGGTGTTCTGGGCGCATTATTGGTGTTTTAATCAAGAGACCCTAAACTCTGATTAAGTTCACCACGGACTAACATGTTTAAGTATATCACCACTAACTCAATCCTCACGTGCATGCCATACAATCGAGTTAAGTGGTTACATCTGATATATACTTAGGGTTTGCAAAGCGATGTATTACTTTACAAGCACAAAGCAAGTAATAAGGTGAGATAAATTCTGTCATTCATTATTAAAAACAATTACACAAATTGTCTTTCGGGCACTACACCTAACAGTAATTCCAGAATTAATAAGTTGAGTAGAAATTCTGTTCGATGAATATTTTATTCAATTTATTGTAGCTACTGGTTATAGGTTCATGGTCCCTGGGTTGGCTCCTAACACGCGAGTGTTTTCTCGTTTTGTGGAACCTCGAGAATAAATTAAATAGTTGGTCTATTTAATGAATATGCAATATTATTTATGTGGTAAATAATATGTAAAATAGAAAAGATATTTTCTATTAAAATTGATGGCAAATGTGGCGCCCCATGTGATAGAAAAATTAGGAGAATTTTTTTTTCTAGATTATGTCACATGTGTAAATAAATTATTTATTTGTTAAATAATTAATGGATAAATTGAGAGATTGATTTTTTTGGGAATTATCTCTTATTTTATGACAAATATTTTTTCCTTATGGAAATAGGTAATTGTATTGTGAAAATGATAACTCTCTCTTGACTAGTTAATTCCTATATAAATAGATCGAGTTCCTCCCAACACAATTAACATTACAAATTGGCGCCACACTTCACTAAAAGAAGAGAAAAAATAGTTTCTTGTTCTAGCCATTAGGAGAAGAAAAACTAGGGTTTTTCTTGAGCATATTCGAGGAGGTTCTACTACGAGGATCGACGTCCACCAGTCGTCGCTTGGAGATACAATCCGGAAGATCACGGCATCTCTCCGGTTGGGTTAAATCTACTAACCTTCTTGTAGTTAATTAATTTATTATGTGAATTGAATCGTGGTAAAATCGCATGCGAATTTAATTCGTAGCTTCCGTTGTGCATGATCGAGCATCTCGATCGGTGCTGTGAATCAAATCTAACGATCCAATTATGAATCGGATCCGAATTCGAGTTTCTGTATATCCAACAGTTGGTCCCTTCATTTTCCACATATTCAACCACTCTTGTGCTCGTGTATCAACACCAGGGTTACTATTTATAGGGGTGTACAACAAAATTGAAAAGCTGGATTGATCGATCGAAACGGATTAAACCAGACGGAAAATGATGAACCGCGGTTTTCCAATCGGTTTTTCATTGAAGAAAAACCGAACCGAAATCCAATTCGATTTTGGTTTTATCCATAAAAACCGGTATGACCGAACCGAACCGGTTATACTTCATTTATATATATATATATATATATATATATATATATATATATAAATTTAATTTGTTCACTAGCTCCTACTATAAAACCCCCACACACAACCCTAAATTTCTAAACCTTATACTTCACGCGCTTCTACCTAAACCTAAACCTAATATGCTTCGACCACCCGATAACCGCCGTTTGAGCTCACCGCCGTTCTTGCTTCTTCTACTATTCTTCATCCTTTGATCGTGAAAGGTGAAAGCAACCTTTGAAATTGTCGTTACAACGGCCACCACGCTTATGGTGCCAATAATGGTGTTTGTCTCATTTTTAGAAGAAAAAATCAAAATTTTATGGTAAATAAAATTCAGTCTGAAAACCGAACCGAACCGGACTGTATTGGTTCAGTCCAATTCAGAAAAATGCCCAATTCAGTTCAGTTTAGAAAATATCAAAACCGTAACTATAATTCAGTTCAGAAAATCGTAAAAAACCGACCGGACTGGACTATGTACACCCTTAGTTACTAAGGTAGGCATATCCATCTGCAACAATATACTTCTTTCTATTATTGCATTTCCACATTATCCCTTCATTTTCAACATCAAATTTGAAAGGTGATGTTGTTGTACATATACTCTTCCAAGTATGGGAGCTTGAGCTTATTGGTCCGAAATGGGCTGCCCTACTATTGAGTAAGGGTTTGGACCCATATATACCGATCATTAGTAAGGGTCTGCCATACAAGTTTTCCAAGGAGAGCCATGTTCATGAAGTGAAGGTTTTTAAACCCTATTCATCCATTATCTTTTGGTTGACAAAGTTTATCCTAGGACACATAATGCATTTTTCCAAAGAGACTGTTAGTCCCCTCAGGAAAATTGTCTACACATCTTTTATATTGCATCAATGCTCCATTAAGGGAGTTTAATTGTTTGCATGGCATAAAAAGGGTGAGTGTCAAGGGAAAACTTGATCATAATCATCCTTCCAGCTCTAGAGAGGCAATTAGTCTTCTAGTTTGAGAGTTTTTTCTTCATATTATCCAAAATGTACTCATACTTCTGTTTGGTTAGCCTTGTATAGAACAAATGAACATCCATATAGTGTGACCAAGATCCTCATAGTACTGCATACCTAGTTCACGATTGAAGATTCCTTTCAATTGGTTTAAAGTATTTTTAGACACGCTAAACCTGGACTTGTTTGTGCCCAATTTTTGTCCTGAGATAGCACATAATATTTCAAGCACCTGTCTGATAGTATTAGCTTTCTCGGTGGTGGCCTCTCCAAGAAGAACCGGACCATCTCGCAAAAAAGATACGTGAAAGCGAGGTGCATGTCTTTCAATCATAAGGGTTTCAGATTCCATCTGAATAGCCTTATCAATGTGTTGGCTAAGGACCTTCATATATAGTACAAAAGATAGGGTGTCGGAGGGTCCTTTTGTCTGATCCCTCTTTCAGGTTGGACCGTTGGATGGGCTTCATTTTATTACCATTCCACAAAATGACAAGTTGGGAGGATGTCAGGGTCAACAAAATGAGCTGGACAATCTTCTGGGCAAGGCCTATGCTTATCATAATTCTCTCAAGAAACTTCCAATCAACCCCTGTCATAGACTTTTCTGAGTCTATTTTCAACATCATTTCACCAGTTTTTCCTTTTTTTCTCTTGAAATGGTGGAGCACTTCTTGAGCTAGAATAATATTTCCAATACTACCTCTGGCTGGTACAAAAGCTACTTGGGTTTGAGACACCAAATTCCCAATGACGCCTTGTAGTCTATTAGCAATAACTTTTGATATAATTTTTACACAGATATTGGTCATAGCAATAGGCCTGAACTGAGCAACAGATTCATAGGGTTTTGTTTTAGGTATCAAAGAAAAAATGGTTTGGTTGAGCCTGGAATCAAAGTGACCAACTTCAAAAGCTTTAGTGACAAAATCTATGAATCCAGCTTATTGGTAAAGACTATTGGAGCTTTAGGGCTCCATTGTTCATTCTTCATTCTCTCTTGATATGATATATTTTAATAGAGTATGAAATGATTGTCTATTGGCGTCACAAAAATGCTTCAGACACCATAATTACTTGAGGCACCCAATAATTTTGACTAGACAAAAGAGCCGGTGCATGTGACTTTTCTTCTCGAGAATATTTTTACATGAGCTAAGAGTTATTTTATGGTGCCCGAAGCAAAATAATAAATAAATATGGGTGTCAGTAGAAGCCACCTATTGAATTTATGAATATATGATTCAATGATCTAGATAAATAAAACACCAACGCTTATTTCATATTATGTGAAGGTTAATTAGTATTTTTATCAAAACGTTTGTCAGAAGATACGATAAAATTTACTTTTTCACATTGTTACCTTTATCTTGGTAATATTTTATCTATATTAAGATCGATTTTTACATAATGAATTAACTAATTGCTATTTAGGTTCATCATTCTCAATCGGCCTTAAACTATTGACCCAATTTACCAAGTTCAACATGTCTTAGTCTTATATCTTGGTAATGTTTCTTCTATTTTTTTCTATTAGATATTACATTCTCCCCTACTAAGGAATCGGCATCCTGTCAGGACCGTACCAGAGGATTCCACAGAAGACATTCATCATCTCTAATGGTGTGACACTTGGTTCAATTAGGTAGCATGTTCTGATACCACCAGTAACACCTAAAACTAAGGTCTTGCATGCTATTATACCATAATAGATCAAATAACTATTTAGGTTAATCATACTTGTTATGACCTAAACGATTAACTCAAGATATCAAGTGCATTGCATTTAAAATTTTATAAGGATTAATAATGATCATTATATATTTTTAAAATTGAATCTGGCTTATTGGTAAAGACTATTGAAACTTTAGGGTTCCATTGTTCAATCTCCATTCTCTCATGATATGATATATTTTAATAGAGTATGAAATGATTGTTCTATTGGTGCCACAAAAATGCTTCAGACACCATAATTACTTGAGGCACCCAATAATTTTGACTCGTCAAAAGAGTCGGGGCGTGTGACTTTTCTACTCGACAATTTTTTTACATGTGGTGACCTAAGAGTTATTTTGTGGTGCCCAAAGCAAATAAATAAATAAGTATGGGTGTCAGTAGAGGCCACCTATTGAATTTATGAATATATGATTCAATGATCTAGATAAATAAAACCCCAACACTTATTTCATATTATGTGAAGGTTAATTAGTATTTTTTATCAAAATGTTTGTCAGACGGTATGATAAAATTTACTTTTTCACCTTGTTATCTTTATCTTGGTAATATTTTATCTAAATTAAAAGATGAGGATTAAAAGACCAATTTTTACATAATGAATTAACTAATTTCTATTTAGGTTAATCATTCTCAATCGGCCTTAAACTGTTGACCCAATTTACCAAGTTCAACATGTCTTAGTCTTATATCGTAGTAATGTTTCTTCTACTTTTTCTATTAGATATCACATCCGCCCCTACTAAGGAATCGGCATTCTGTCAGGCCATTCCAGAGGATTCCACAGATGACATTCATCATCTCTAACGGTGTGACACTTGGTTCCATTAGGTAGCGTGTTCTGATACCACCAGTGACGCCTAAAACTTAGGTCTTACGTGCTATTATACCATAGTAGATCAAATAACTATTTAGGTTAATCATATTTGTTTTGACCTAAAACGATTAACTCAAGCTATTAAGTTCATTCTCTCAAAAGCTATTAAGTTCATTATGTCTAAAATTAATATCATAAAAATGTTTGTCCCACTTAAATGCAATGAATAATATATTTAATTATTTAATTTTTAATTATGATAACATTTTTTTTTATCAAATTATGATATATAACATTTTAATGAAATAAATAAATTCTGGTTAGACATATTTTTGGAAACACTGATTAATTAAGTCGTAAATTAAAAGGATATATATTAAAATTAATAAAATAAGGATAGTAAGTAAAAGGATATATTTTTTTAAAGGAATATATACTTTTTTTAACAGTGGATATACATTAAATTAATAAAATAAGGATAGCGAATTTTTTATGCTAATTGATGGCTGCTTTCTCCGATTGATAGCGGCAGCATGTTTACCCTTTTTTTATTTTACGTATTTTGATTTAATTATTATGTATTTAATTTATTAAATTAATTGGAATAAACATTTTTAGGGGAAACAAATTCACACTTTTAATATAGTAGAGATAGAGATAGAGATAGAGATTGAGATTGATCCGTGTTGAAATATAATATATAAGACTAATTTGGTAGTTACAAAATATGACAAATTTCCGATCCGTATCTCCAAATTCCTGCATCCGTCCTTGACCACCATGTTATCAATTCGAAACAACATGATCGATGGTTGATTTTTAAACATAAGGAAACCACCACAAATTCCAAAAATATTATTGGTTTGACATACACCTAGGATTTGGTGCAGAACCACACTAAGATTTGTGTCAAACTAATAATGCATGTTACCGTGAACTCGTTGAATAATGCGTCATATATCAACTCGTTGATTTATTCCTCAAAAAAAAAAAAAAAAAAAAAAAAAAAAAAAAAAAAAAAAAAACTCGTTGATTCATGAATACTTAGTTAAAGTTGTTCCATGAAATTTAATAAATGTTGTCTTAACAATAACAATTCAGACATGGATGATATTCGCCAGACCATAGTATTTAAAAAGCACACCGTTAATTGCAGGAAAGCTTTGTGTGATGTCTGCATTAGTGTGGAGATGCTATGTGATTCAATATGAACCACTGTACACAGTTTTATTGTGTAATGAAAATGTATAGTTGAGATATATTACAGAGTGTCTCCACATCAATGTAGTCACTACGTGAAAATTTAATGTTAATTGTACCATATAAGGTTGTGGCATCACACTAGAATCAAAGATTACGAAAACTGGCTAACGGAAATATTGTTCCACTTCCCGGTCAGATCGGAACGGGGAAATTTCGGACTCCGAATCAACATTGTTGAGTTTAAATTTCTTGAAGGTAGAGTCTTTTAAGTTGCAGAAGATCAACGATATAGAATGTTGCAAGACAAGAATATCTGCATTGTGATTGCCAACCGTATAGACACTCTACAAACCGAGAAAACTCAAATCAACTTCTTTGATCTTCTTCCACATCCTGGAACTCGACTTTGGAAATGTCGTCTTCCACATGATCCTGGTATGTTCAAGAATCCACAGTAACATGGATCTTGGCTTTGGAAACGTTGTGCAAATCATGCCGAGTTTCCCTTCGTATTCAATTAACCCTTTTTTTTTTTGAAAAATGGGGGCATCCTTTTTTATAGAGGATATAGGTCGCGGAAATGGAATCTAGAAAAACATGTTGTCATGATCTCCGTGGAAAGCAAAAACGACCGTGTCCATGAGAAAATATAATAATTTACCAACGTGAACTCCTCGTTTATCAAAGAGTGATTGAGAAGTCGGGAGTAAAATTCCTTGATTATCATATCGTGATTGAGAAATCGAAAGTAATACTCTGTCGCTCCATTCCAGTGTTCTTAGCTAAACTAACCTTCCGTTTCTTGAGATGACGAACCTTCCTCGAAAAATGAAAAAGACGATGAACATGTCGGACGACACAGTTTTAGAGATCTTATTGAGATAGCCGGTATGATCACTGCTGTGATTCAGATGTGTTTTTAAGAATTGGTTTGCCCAAATCGACAGTTACCGTATCTCGCTTACCGACTTGCCAAGGATGACGAAGATATCATTGTTGTCAATAGTAGGTATCATTTTGATGATTATAATTATAAGGATGTTGTGACTTGTTATGGCGATTACGAATCCCTTACTCGTTGGAAAGCATTGTATATTGGTTCCTATTGGTCAAGATTTTCCACGCATATGTATCAACGTCATAGTTTGCATTACCCAATCTGGAGGCGTAAGTTCAATATCATTTGGTGTAATCCTGCCCTAGGAGTGTTTAGGAAACTCTCTGAATTATGTTATTTATCTAGATTCAGAAATCTCCATTTCTTTAGTCCGAATAGCAGTGGGATTTGGATTTGATGATTCTATAAAGAATTATATTGTAGTTCAATTATTAAGTGTTCCCAAAACAGATGATGGAGATGCCTGTATAATCTTTCAAGAGTTCTCAATATAGTGTGGATGCTCTCTATACTTATAATCTTTCCATTCGTGAGACATTGAATCTCTTGAAACAACTTATTAGTCGTTTTGGGAACGCTTAATAATTGAACTACACTATAATTTTTTGTAGAATCATCAAATCCAAATCCCACCGCTATCCGGACAAAAGAAGAGAGATATCTGAATTTAGAGAAATACCTGAATTCAGAGAGTTTCCTAAACTCTCTTAGGGCCAATGATATTGAATTTACCCCCACCATATTGGGTAATGCAAATTATGCCGTTGATATGCGTGGAAAAACTTGACCAATAGGAATTAATACCAAAATTATACGATGCTTTCCAACGAGGGATTCGTAATCACCATAACAAGGTACAACATCCTTATAATTATAATTATAATCATCAAAATGATACCTAATGACAACAATGAGATCATCGTCATCCCCGGCAAGTCGGTGAGTTAGATGTTTTTCTTTGGAGAGGGAATTGTCAATTTGGGTAAAACCAATTGTTACAGACACATTTGAATCTCAGCATTGATTGCACCGGCGATCCCAATAAGATCTCCAAAAGTGTTGTCCGGCATGTTCATCATATTTTTCTTTTTTCGAGTAAGGTTTCATAGATCTCATACCTATATTTGGTGTTACCAAACCTTTCAACCGTAAGATATTATACTTTTAAGTTAAATAATTTGCTCGCAATAACTGATACAATATTTTTTTAACAAGTAGATCATAACACATCCAAATATAAGATCCATTCGATCAGTGGTATAGTTTATCATAGGGTCGTGCTACATATATAACATCAGAGTATTAGGCCACCTTGATTTAAGGATTCTTTTAATATATATACAAGCGCGCCTCACAAAGGCAAAAAAAAAAAAAAAAAAAAAAAACACACACACACACACAATTGTCAAATCCAAATTCCAAACCATCATCTATATTAGACGTTAATTGAGAAAAAAACAAATACCTGCAGAAACTTGAAATCCATATGATTTTGTATTTCAAGGGTTAAGTTGATTTGAAAGTATCATCATGAAGCCAAATTAAACATGCCTGTTAGCCGTGTCCCGTTCGGAGCAAATTGATGCCATTGTCCAGTGGTTGGCTTGACAACAAACAGTCGATCATTGTATTTTTCAAAAAACACAAACCCAGCTTAATTGCACTGACGGTGCCAAAATCTCAACATTGCCGTCGTCAAACATTAGGTTTGTGTATGGTGAAGAAACCCCGACGAACTCTGAAGGAATATACGTACCTCTTGTTATCTCGATTATTAATTAATACTCACCAACGCTTTCGAATATTCATAGCTGTCTTTCAGTATAATTAAATCTTTACAAAATTCCCGTGTTTTGGCGATAAGAAGGCATGAAAGAGGAGTATAATATTTCTTGGTAAACCTGCAGCGTCAACATAGTGCTGAAACGGAGGTGTACTTGCCGCCAATGCGTGCGGGAATAGGATATCCCTAGGGCTGAATCTATATATATATATATATAGAAGGATACTACATTGTAGTTGTGGGGAAAAAAAAAAATACTACAGCGTACCCGCTAAAACAAATAAAAATATTAAGTTTTATCCAAAAGAGAATTATAGACCCGTTATTTTTATTTATTCTTAATGTTAGAATATTTCCATATACTCTGTGAATATTTCCCAATTAATGCCGTAGATTTGTATTTATTGTAGCACCATATATCCTTTAACATATATTATGTACATTGAATACCAAGATTGTAATTGTATATATATAGTGGAATCATATCAACTAAAAGATACGGGAAAATCAATCACTTTCATGGTATCAGAGCTATACATTCCTTCCATGTGCTAATTTTCTTCTTCCCAAAAATAAAAATAAAAATCGTCCTGCACCTTTTTGTCTCTCCCTATCGGTTTCCATGGCAGAGAATACGAAATTCCACCCAGCTCTAGCTATAAATAATATCAAGAACTTTATTCCATTTACCCTTGATATGGAAAAAGTTTGGTATGCATCATGGGCCGAGTTGTTCAAAATTCACTGTCGTGTCTACCAAGTCCTTGACTATATCATCCCCTCCACCAAATCCACAAGCAAAACCGTCGACAAGGCTGCTAAAGTCGAGACTGAATTATGGTCAAGGTTGGATGTCGTGGTTCTTCAGTGGATATATGGAACAATCTCAAATGATCTCCTCCATACCGTGATCGAACCCAATGCCACCGCCCAGAAAACTTGGGAACGTTTGGAATGTTTGTTTCCCGATAACAAAAATCAAAGGGCTCTCTACCTCAAATTACAAAATGTCCTACATGCTCCTCATCTCATTAAAAATTTAATTTTTGTATGATGCTTTACTACTGATAATCATGTTTCTGTTGAATTTGACCCGTTCGGTTTTTCTGTGAAGGATCTACGGACGGAAACGGTACTACTGAGATGAAATAGCACTGGCGACATTTACCCCCTTACTTCCTCCACCATTCCTCCACTCCCCTCTCCAACTACATTGGTCACTGTCTCTCCCTCTTTATGGCATAATCGGCTGGGCCACCCCGGCATTGCTGCTTTTTATTCTTTACGTAAAAATAAATTTATTGCTTGTTCGCCTTTATCGAACTCTTTCTGTGATTCTTGTGTTTTCAGCAAACAAATTAAGCTTCCTTTTATTTCATCTAATAATAGTACTATGCTTTCATTTGATATTATACATAGCGACTTGTGGACGTTATCAATTTTAAGTACCGATGGACACCTTTATTATGTGTTATTTTTGGATGATTATTCTGATTTTCTATGGACATTCCCAATTGGTCACAAATCCCAAGTTTTTACTACTTTCACTAACTTTAATACCGTCATTAAAACTCAAATTCACTCACAAATAAAACAATTGCAATGTGATAAAGGCTCACTGTGATAACGGTCGCGAATTTGACAATATATACTCACTTCAAAACATTCTGCGACTCCAACAGCCTAATTTTTCGTTTTTCCTGCCCACACACTTCTCCACAAAATGGCAAAGCCGAACGCAAAATTCGCACTATAATTAAATAATTTGACGCACTCTCTTAATCAATGCTTCTCTCCCAAATTCTTTTTGGCACCACGCTCTACAAATGACCACATACCTTCTAAATATCATCGCCCATAAATCTCTCCAGAATAAATCACCCACGCAAATTCTCTACCATCGGCTCCCGACATACAATCACCTACGTATTTTCGGTTGCTCGTGCTTCCCCCTCCATCCCTTCCCTACTATTAATAAACTTCAACCCCGATCTACGCCATGCGTTTTCCTCGGTTTTCCTCCTAATCATCGAGGTTATAAATGTTATGATTTGTCCACACGAAAAATTATAATATCCCGACACGTTACTTTCGACGAGTCCACATTCCCTTTTGCCCAACTTCACCAACCCTCCCCTTCCTCCTATGATTTTCTAAATAGCCCGCTCCACTCTCTGCTGCTCCAAAATCTGAACAACCCAGAAACCGGCCCACCCCATCCCACTCAGCCCGCCCGAATTCCCACTGAACAGCCCGTCCGAGCACAACCACCTCCCAACTCACCTACATCTTCCCCAACCTCTTCCCAGCCCGCTTCCCCTCCAAGCTCCCCACCCGGATCCCCCCAAACTCTCCCAACCACAAACATTATTCCCCCCACCAACCCGACCACTACGGCTCCCTCTCGCACCATGACAACCCAAGCCATGCACGGCATAGTCAAACCCAAAAATCCGTATAACCTCACCACCTCCATCACCCCGTCCCCTCTCCCTCACAACCCGACCCTCGCGCTCTCCGACCCAAATTGGAAAGCCACTATGCTTGATGAATATAATGCTCTAATTGATAATAATACGTGGAACTTAGTACCCCGTCCGTCTAATGAAAACATTGTTAGATCAATGTGGATTTTTCGTCACAAAAAGAAATCTGACGGTTCTTTTGAGCGATACAAAGCTCGTCTTGTCGGTGATGGTAGGTCTCAACAGGTTGGTGTGGACTGCGATGAAACATTCAGACCGGTTGTAAAGCCCGCAACGATTCGAGCTGTCCTTAGCATTGCTTTATCAAAATCATGGCCTTTCCATCAGCTCGATGTTAAAAATGCATTCCTTCATGGCGACTTACATGAGACCGTTTATATACATCAGCAACTGGGGTTCCGCGACTCCGCTCATCCGGACTATGTCTTTCGTTTAAGAAATCTTTATATGGTCTAAAACAAGCCCATCGTGCTTGGTATCAACGTTTTGCAGATTTCGTCTCAACTATTGGTTTTACTCACAGCAAATCTGATCACTCGCTATTTATTTATCGTAAAGGCATTGACATGGCATATATTCTCTTATACGTTGATGACTTCATACTCACCACCTCTTCTGATAGGCTTCGTACGACCATCATGTCTCTTCTTGCATCGGAATTCGCCAAGAAGGACCTCGGTCCTCTTAGCTAGTTTTTGGGGATTTCTGTTACACATCACAAAAGAGGTCTATTTTTAGGTCAAAGTCGCTATGCTAAAGATATACTTGATCGAGCCGGCATGTCTTCATGTAAACCCGCCCTCACTCCGGTCGATACTCAGTCCAAGCTCCGTTCAACCACCGGCTCGGCCTATACTAACCCAACCCATTACAGAAGTTTAGCCGGCGCTCTACAGTACCTCACATTCAGCCGACCGGATATCACCTATGCCGTCTAGCAAATTTGCCTCAATATGCATGCTCCCACTGATGCACTTATGGCCGCTCTGAAACGCATCCTCCGTTACATTGAAGGCACTCTACATTATGACTTGCATCTTTACCCATCTTCTCTCACCGGACTTGTCTCATACACTGATGCAGATTGGGGTGGATGTCCAGACACCCGTCGTTCCATGTCCGGCTATTGTGTTTTCCTTGGCGATAATCTAATTTCTTGATCTTCTAAACGCCAACCTATATTATCCCGTTCCAGTGCCGAGGCTTAATACCGAGGGGTTGCCAATGTGGTTTCGGAATCCTGTTGGCTTCGTAATTTACTTTTGGAATTACACTGTCCTATCCATAAAGCAACGCTAGTTTATTGTGATAATGTCAGTGCCGTGTATCTGTCCGGCAACCCCGTCCAACATCAACAAACCAAACATATTGAGATGAACATTCACTTTGTCCATGAAAAAGTCGCCCGTGATCAGGTTCGCGTTCTCCACATCCCTTCTCGCCATCAACTTGCTGACATCTTTACCAAGGGCTTACCACATGTTCTATTTGACGATTTTTGCTCCAGTCTCAGCGTCCGTGAACCTCCTGTTTCCACTGCGGGAGAGTGTTAGAATATTTCCCAATTAATGTTGTAGATTTGTATTTATTGTAGCATCATATATTCATTACCATATATTCATTACCATATATTCAGTACATTGAATACAAAGATTGTAATTGTATATATATAGTGGAACCATATCAATGAAAAGATATAGTGGAACCACATCAATTCCTTTCACTTAAAAACATTTTTATATCCCGTTGAACATATTTTCTGGATCCGTCGTATATATATCATTTTTATTAATTATTTATATTCTTATTTGATCATTCTCCCTTTGTATTCTTTAGGGGTGTTAAGGTAAACTTACCTACGTACAAATGATTTGATAATGGAGAGCTGATTGAATGTGCAATATTGACATATAGTAATTCGAAATCACATCAAATTCTTATTACCATTTATAGTTTATAAATAATTAGAAAATCATTTATTAATTAATCACTTTCACATCATCACTTTCAACTTTCAACTTTCAACTTTCAAATCATCATTTATTATAAGGATAATGTCCCAAAGAAAAGACCCGGGTTCGATCCCCCTCCCCCGTAGATTTAGTAATGCTTTCGTCCAAAGTGGAAAAAAAAAAAAACACATTTTCCGAAAAAAAAAAAAAAAAACACACACAGACAAACACAACACTTTTTTACTCGTATGAGTAAGGTGAGCCTAACCCCACCAACCCTGCTCATACAAATAAACTACATTGAGATAACCATCTGTCGATTCCCTGTCAGATCGGAAGGGGAAAATTTCATATTTAGGACAAAAGTTGTTGGGTTTGAGTTGCTTGTAGGTAGAGTCATGAAAGTTGCACAAGATCAATGATTTAGAACCCTGCAAGAAAAGAATATCTGCACTGTAAAAGCCAACTGGATAAACACAGCCCAAACCGAGAAAACTCATGTTAACTTCCTTAATCATCTTCCACGTCCATGTCTTTTGATGTTCTTCGAGAATCCACAATTGCATGAAACTTAACCTTGGCCATGTCGTGCAAATCATGCCAGGTTTCCCTTGATAATCAATCAATTTTCTTTTAAAAATGGGTGATGAGGCAATATCCTCTTTGAAGGGTATAGAGTTAGGAAGTAAAATAATCTGGAAAATGTTTTCATCATCTCCGTGGAAAGTAAGAATCATATTCATGAGAAAGTATAAGAATTTACCAACGTGAATTCCTTGCCCACAAAATCTTGACCAAGAAAACGGATGTATTAGCTCTACTCTCTTGCTCCATTTCCAAGTTGTTGAATCATAGATCTCGTACAATATTTGTAGCTACGGGTCACTGCATTTGTCAAGTAAGGTGACTTAAACTCTGATCTGGGTGGAACCAATCAAGACTCGGTGTGTGATGGGACGGTGAGAAGTGTATTCAATTGCATGCATCAAGAGGGTGGAGTCCATCGAGGCTTCAAAGAGGTGACTATCGGCAGAGGACAATCATCACTGAGTACTTGAATACTGCAGGTCCCACATCTCGCTAATTACATTATGTGATGACTATACTGGTGTCATTAAAAGGAGGACACGTGTAGGGGTATTTATGGTGCATCAGACAAAGATTCCTTGCGGCTGGGTTTAGGGATTTGTGCCTATAAATACAATTGTTGTCCCATTATCCGAGTGTGTTGAAATCAGTAAAATTCAAAGGCATAATAAAATATCTCTTTTCGCCCGTGGTTTTTACCTCTCCCATTTGAGGGTTTTCCACGTTAAAATCTGTGTTCTTCTTGTTTTGTTTTCTCCTTTGATTGTTTATGTTTGATTGTACATTTTGTTTCTTGCATCGAAGTTATCTCCATCCGTTTTATAACAAGTGGTATCGAGAGCAGGTTCGGGAAAACAATGCATGCGATCAACTTCGTCTTCGCCAAGGCCTTTGAGAAGGTGCTAGGATGCGTGATAAAGTTGTGATCTTTAGCAAGAAAAGATGTCGCGAGAAACGTAAAAATCGATAAATTTCTGAGGAAAGCGAGCAGTTTTGGTGCGTGGCAAATCAAGATCGTGCATTGTTGAAACAGCGAGGTTTGTGGAATCCTTTATCGACAAACCAAATACTGGTGCGGCAGATTATGCGATCTGGAAGAGAAAGCACATTCAACCATCATGTTGTGCTTATCGATGATGTTATCACCGAGGTTCTTTGAGGAAGACACCGCATGACCAAGTTGTGGAAGAAGCTTGAAAGCTTTGTATATGACCAAGTCACCGACCAACAAGTTGTTGTTGAAACAGAGGTTGTTCGGTTTGAAGATGCATGAAGGAAGTCCACCGAGGAACATCTGGACGGTGAACACAATATTGCTTGATTTAAGGAATATTGATGTTAAAATTGAAGATGAAGATGCAGACCCTAATCCTGTTGGTGTCATTACGGCATCATATGAAAACTTTGTGCGATCTTTCATAGTTGGAAAGGATCTGATAGCTTTAGAGGATGTGAGGTCCGCTTTACATGCCAGGGAGCTTAGACCTGGTTGCTTGACATGCAGACAGTCAGTCTTTGGGCTAGTAGCTAGCGACAATAGTGGAAAAGGATATGGACGGAAGAAGAAAAGAAGTCGGGTCCAAAGGTCCTAAGTCACTGATGTCCTGTAATATCAGAAGGAGCGAGGGACATTGGAAGTCCAATTGTCAAGGAAGAAGAAAGCAGCGGGGAAGGCAATTCAGCGCGTGAGCTTTGGCTCTTGAGCAATCGATGAGGATCCTGTTCTAGTTGTAGGGATTCTACACATCACAATGATGTGTGGATACTTGATTCTGGAGCATCCTACCATATTTGTCCAAACAGCAGTGGTTTTCTACTTATGAGCGGATAGATGGTGGTCAAATCTATATATGGCCAACGGCAAGGTCTCAGTAAAGTTGTGGGAATTGGCTCGGTAAAGTTAAGGGCGAGAGGATGGTAAATTTTGTACACATGAAGGATGTAAGACATGTTTCCACAGATGACCAAGAATTTGGTATCTCTCGCCTCTTTGGGATGACAAGGGTTCAATTTCAAGGGTGAAGGTGGACAATTTGAATGTCTTCAAAGATTCGATTGTAGTCCTCAAAGGCATCAAGAGGGAACCTTGTATATATTACAAGGATCTCATCAGATCTGCACTTCTTCTTTGTTGCATCCTCGCATTCACTGATCTCAAGAGACTCAAATTGTGGGCACATGAGACTAGGCCACATGGGTGAAAGGGTATGTGAGTTCTTTCTTCAAAGAGTTTTCTTGGGGGATATAAGGTCAAGAATCTGGACTTTTGTGAACATTGTGTGTTTGGGAAGTTGCATAGAAGTAAATTCTCAGCAGGGTTGCACAATACAAAGGCAACACTTGATTATATCCATTCAGACTGCTGGGGTCCATCAAAAGTTGAGTCATTGGGTGGTCACAGATATTTTGTGTCATTCATAGATGACTATTCAAGGATGACTTGGGTGGTGATGATGAAGAACAAAAGTGATGCATTCAATAACTTCAAGCAGTGGAAGGCCCTAGTGGAGAATCAGTTAGGCAAGAAAATCAAGAAGCTTCGTACAGATAATGGTCTGGAATTCTACTGGATGGATTTTGATTCATTTTGTGCAGCTGAGGGTATTGCCAGACATCATACTGTAAGGAATACACCTCTCAGAATGGTGTATTGAAAGGATGAATCAAACTCTCTTGGAGAGGGCAAGATGTATGCTTTCTCAAGTTTGGTTTATCAAGGAGATTTTGGGCAGAGGCTGTTAAGACAGCTTGCTACTTAATCAACAGGAGCCCTCACACAGGGATCAATCTCAAGACACCATTTGAGATGTGGTCAGGCAAGCCTGCTGACTACTCAGTTCTAAGGGTTTTTGGAAGTACAGCTTACTATCATGTTAGTGAAGGAAGTTGGAGCCAAGAGCCAAGAAGGGAGTGTTTGTGGGGTATGGTGATGGAGTGAAAGGATATAGGATTTGGTCATCGCAGAGTCCGAGTAATCCTCAGCAGGACGTTGTGTTTGATGAAAATTCTATGTTAAACTCATCGGTGGAGAGGTCACCGAGTGCGAAACCGATCTTTGAATCGATAGTGTTGAGAAGCAGGTGGAGCTTCAGGTGGAGTCACTGATATGCAACAATCGGTGGATCCAAATCAACACTATACCGATCCGGATGATGAACCGAATCCGATCCAGCCGATCTGCTTTGAGACCTCGCTAGGCGTCATACAAACATTGATCAGCAGAGTCTATTGCCGCGAGCTCTAGAAGATCTAATGTTGGGATACCTCAAGGAGATATGGATATGATGATTTGGTGGATATGCACTCCAAGTTCTTTGAAGAAGTAGAGGTTCTTGAACCTACTACTTACAGGAAGAAGTGACATGTACACGAAGCATCTCGGTGGCATGCGACCATGGGAGATGAAATGGAGTCATTATTGAAGAATCGGACTTGGGAATTGGTCAAGCGACCCTCTTGACAAGGGGTTGTGACTTGTAAATGGATCTTCAAGAAAAGGAAGGAATAACAAAAGCGAAGGGTCGGGTATAAGGCACGTTTGGTTGCAAGAGGATTGATCAAAAGGAAGGGTTGACTTTGATGAAATATTTTCACCAGTGGTGAGACATACTTCAATCAGGGTGTTACTAGCAATGGTGGCACTGGCGAGATCTGGAACTTGAGCAATTAGATGTGAAAACCGCTTTACATGGTGAGGTGGATAAGGAGATATACATGACACGACTGAGGGTTTTCAAGTTCTGGCAAAGAAAACTATGTTTGCAAGTTGAAGAAATCGTTGTATGGTTTGAAGCAAGCTCCAAGGCATGTGGTATAAAAGGTTTGATGATTTCATGCTTGGCAGGTTATAACAGAAGTCCATATGATCATTGTGTTTTTACTACTCTGATCTGCTTTGAAAGATGGATCATATATCTATCTTGTCTGTATGTGGATGACATCTTTGATAGCTGCTGACAAGGAAGTCGATGTTCAAAATCGAAGAACCTTCTCAGTCTTTGAGTTTGAAATGAAGGATTTGGAGTCGCCAAGAAAATCTTGGGGATGGAGATGCGGAGAGATAGAAATCGGAAGAAGTTGTTCTTGTCTCTCAGCAGGTTATGTGCGAGAAGATATTGGCCAAGTTTGGGATGTCTCATTGCAAAACCAATAGATACTCTATGGCATCAAATGTTCATTTGTCATTTATGCTTCACGATCGGTGAAGAGAAGGAGTATATGTCAAAGTTCCCTATGCTAGTGCGGTTGGCGATCGATGTATGCCATGGTATGCACTAGGCCGATCCGCTCGAGCAATCGGTGTTGTCGCGAGTTTATGGCTCAACCTGGAAAGGAACACTGGAAAATTTGTTAAAAGGATATTCGGTACCGAGAGAGTGCGGTGATGTTGGTCTCATTTATGGTGGTGATATCGAGTGCAGTCACGAGTTCTTGTGATGCTTGATTATGCAGTGATGTTGTTGTGATAGAAAATCAATGATGGTTATGTGTTTACATTGGGAAATGCGTTGGTCATTTGAAAGCTACTCTTCAGGCTACAGAGCCTTATCAACTCATCAAGCGAATATATGGCTCTTCTTGAAGCGGTTAAGGAGGGTGTCGGTTGAAGGGGCTAGTCAATGATTTGGGGTTGCATCGAGGATCAGTGATATATATTGTGATGATCTAAGTGCAATATGTTTAGCCAAGGATCGGAGTTCATCATGAGAGAACCAAGCATATTGATGTCGTATCATTTCGAGAAATGAGAAGAGGTTGTAGTGAAGAAGATTAGCACAAAGGAGAATCCTGGCGATATGTTCACTAAACCGATTCGGCAGAGTAAGTTTGACTTTGCCTGGACTTACCGAATATTCAAAGCTTGTAATCCGTTTCGGAAACTCTACCGAGGCGATCGGTGGAGTGGATCTTTGTGGAGATTATGCAGGTACAAGTACATCGGCATTGACGAATGCATCCGTACAAGTACATCCTGGTTATGCAATCTGTTTGACTCAGTGAGAGTTGAAGTCAAGGTGGAGATTTGTCGATAAGGTGACTTAAACTCGCATCCTGGGTGGAACCAATCTGAAGACTCGGTGTGTGATGGACGGTGAGAAGTGTATTCAATTCGTGCATCGGTAGGGTGGAGTCTCATCGAGGCTTCAAAGAGGTGACTATCGCCAGGGTGATCTGTGAGTACTTGAATACGCAGAGGTCCACATCTGCTAATTACATTTATGTGACAAATATACAAAGTGTCATTAAAAGGAGGACACGTGTAGGGTATTTATGGTGCATCGACAAAGATTCCTTGCGGCTAGGGTTTAGGGATTTGTGCCTATAAATACAATTGTTGTCCCATTATCTCGAGTGTGTTGAAATCAGAAATTCAAAGGTGCATAATAAAATATCTCTTTTACGCCCGTGGTTTTTACCTCTCCCAATCGAGGGTTTTCCACGTTAAAATCTATGTTCTTCTTGTTTCGCTTTTCTCCTTTGATTGTTTATGTTTGATTGCTTCTGTTTCTGTTTCTTGCATCTGAAGTTATCTCCATCCGTTTTATAACAGCGACAAAAAAATTCAAGCTTTAGATATGAATATGGTAAATTAATTAAAGCAAAACATTAATATCTCTATCCCCCCCCCCCCCCCCAACCACACACACACTCACCCACCCACTAGTATCAATATTCGATTTTAAGAATACCCGAGTATCAATGGCAGATCAAATAAATAATCTGAGTGGAAGCACCAGAATACAAATGATTATCCACCGGAGGTACCGATGCCATTCTTACATTTTTTAAAGCATAACTATATCTTTTCAATAAATAAAAATACTCGGGTATCCAGGGGGCAGTGCCTCCTAATAATTTGTGTGTCCGCCCCTTCTGAGGGTCACTGTTCAGTTCTAACTACAAGTTTAACACAAATTCAAATACTTAATTAAAGATGTTTAATTAAAGATGTGAATAGTGTATCGATCTAAATCCTTATCGCTGCGGCACCATTTAAAAACTCTACTTCAAACCCTGGAAAGAATCGGTGAACAATATATGTGACACAGAGGGAAAAAAAAAGGATTTATCTAATTAAAGTAGGCAATGCCAACCTTCTGTAAAAAAAAATGAAGATGGAAAATATAGTGAAAAGTAGAAGGAAAAACAAATATAGAAATCGGCAATTCTCTAGGGATATCGCGAAAATGTAGAAAACAATCACCAGTAGATACTTGAAATCCAAATGATTTTGTATTTCAAGGGTTGATTTGAACGTATCATCAAGCCGATCATGTCCCTTTCTGATATCGGGCTAGGAATTCGTGACCATTGTCCCGTAGTTGGCTTGCAAACATACAATTGCCTAATTCCTGCTGCATAATCCCGTTTAGCACAACACACAACAACCCCTTGCATTGACAACGCCAAAATCTCAACTTTGTTGTCAAACTTTAGGTTTTTGTTACTTTTGTCCACAGAAGCGGCGGTAAACTTTGTGTACACAGGACTAAATGTTTTGTCACGCCGGTTAATACTTACCATCGCTTTCGTAAATTTGGATTCATTCTTTCGGAATTGTAGTAAAAAGCCATACAAGTTTCCGGTGTTTTGGCAATATGAAGGCATGAAATTAAGGAACTTCATTGATAATATTGTACCATGATTTGCACACAGCTTTGCATCTATCGAGTGTTTGTAACGAAGAAATTCGACTCAAGATTAGGTATTCTGTATCTTCTGAAGAATCTGTAGTATGTTTCTTGGTAACCAGAGACCAACTAATTAGTGGATGCATCCTGGGGAGAGGGGGGGCATAGACAATATTGCCTACGCAGAATGAAGGGATGTGATTATTAAAGAAAGATGATCAGAATTAGAAGAAATCTTTAATAATTATCATCAATCAGGAAGAGACATATAGAGTTTAAATACCATGATAAATATATGAAATCTCTTTATTGGAATTAACATTTACAACGTAAATTCACTGCTGACAATTTAATGCATTATAATTTATTTTTTTAGTGGTGAAACTTCATATTTCTTATACGGGTATATTATTTATTCGTGAAAACCCAATGTTTTTCACTCAATTAATTAAAGATTTTTTTACTGGGAAGCAATTAATTAAAGTTTTTTTTTTTTTTTTGATGGACTTCTTAAAAATTAAAGAATTAGGGAGCAAGATATCAATTTATAATGAATGGATTCGTTTCATATAATCCTAATAACCCTACGAAAACATTTAATTAATCTATTCATAAACTCCTAAAAAACACGAACATATTACGCGCTCTCTCTCATTCTTTTTTTTTGTTTGTGTAATATATCATTTTACTGACATTGCTAATTGCCAAAGCAGGTCAAACAATGATTTTATGGTGGTTCATAACTAACTAGTGGTTTTTTACAAAAAGAAATTGTGACTAATGAAAAATACATGCATCTGATTAGTTCAGGACCATCAAGTCATACGTGTTGCTGTACAACCATAAAATTTGCGACAAACAATATATATATGCAATGTTCTCAAAAGAGTAACACCGAGAACACTTAAAAAAAACAAACAAACAAACTCAAAGCTAATCATTATCTTGTGATGCTATCTTCGTTGGCTCCACGTACAACTTGCTCTCTTTTATTCAACAACACATGCATCATCACGTACCCTCCCAAAAACCCTTGTGCGCACATCACCAAGAATTAAAAGAGAATGTAAAGCCCCTGCACTTTGCCCCAGCAGTAGCATTAAACGAATCATAAATGGTTTGATCATTTCGCCAGACTGCCGTCGCCTTGCTTCTAAAAAGGCTAAACTAAGTTGACAAGACATTTATGTCTCACACTTATATGAGGGTGATCATTCACTTACTTTACCGATGTGAGACTTTACATTATCCCCCTCTTATAAGGGACTGGCGTCCTCGCCAGGACGACCAAGACTTGTCCTGGTGGACCCACACCGCCTCTTACAATGTGACACTTAGTTCCGTATGGAAGTCGGGCCCGATACCTATTCTCGTAACGCCTGCACTTCGGCGCAGTAGCGCTTAAATGAAGTCATAAATGGTACGGTCGGCCAATAGACCGCCGTCCTCGCTTGGTCTAAAAGGGCTAACCCGAGTTGACAAGACATTTATGTCTCACACTTATATGAGGGTGAGCATTCATTTACTTTACCGATGTGGGACTTTACAGAGAAGAACGATCTCTCTCTTTTAATCGGTTTCACTAATCCGTTTTACATTTCTGGACAATCAAAATGATCATGTTGTCGAGTACGTAGCATCTTTCTGCCTAAGCAATTCAAAGAATCAGCGAGGTTGTTCCTATTTTCTTCTCTTATTACATTGAGCCTCCACAACATTCAAGGAAAAGGAATGAGAGTTAGGATCTCCCTATCTGATTCTGCTTTTCATGACAATCGGTCGTTAATCATAAACAACACTTTAGCTAGCTGTTGAGAGACAATCCATAATCCACTTCCTCCACTATATATTCCCTAAGTTCATATGATGAAAAATCAAATCAAGAAAGCCTCAGTTAAAAGAATCATGAACTTTTTTTGTTTTTTTTTTTTTTAGAAGAGTAATGATAAGACAACAAAATTACATAAATGGACGCCACAACATGATCTTCACCCTTGATTTTGATGGGTCCACATCACAATCAATTAACACTCATCAAAATTAAGGGTGGGTGGAAAATCATGTTGTGGCATCCGTTGTGTAATTTTTGTTGTGCCTCTATCGTTACTCTTTTCTGAAATCCTCTTTGAATAATTATAGCCCTTCCGATCTATATATTTGCTCGTTTCAAGAAAACCGACCATCTCATTTGCTACCATAAGCTGTCTGACAATCCCCAATTATCTTATTCAATAAATTTTTCAATCTTTCTGCCAGCACTTTTGAAGGCATTAGTACAGATTATAAAACGGTGATGCAAATTAATTACTCAACTTCCATTCGCAAATGATGACTAATTCTTGGTAAATGAGGCCAAGGAAATGTCGAAATAACAAAAGACAAGAGAACATACATGATTCAATAAGCTAAAAAAAAGTTAAGAGTGAAGCATAAATAACCAATTACAAAGCATCTTGAATAACGAGAAAGAATTTCCCAAAGTCAAGTAATTATCTAATTTAGAATCTTAGGGAAATGGGAAATGCTGCAACCACAACATAAGTCCACCTTCTGTAACGCGGTGTGAACCAACCTAAATTACTGGTTGGTTCATGCCACGTTAACCGTTGATGACACTTGTCATGTGAATTTAAAATCACGTCAAAATCCATGATACCAGCATACAAAAAAACTAAAAACAAAGAAAAGAATGACAGGACCGAACTTATCACAATCACCGAAAAGAAGGAGATGATAAAAATCTTTTACATCGAGAGTATCAACCGTGAATTCCTTGTCAGATCGGAAAGGGAAAATGTCGGTTTTAGAACCAAAGTTGTTGATTTCCAGTTCCTTGTATGTAGAGTCATGAATGTTGAAGAAGATCAATGATTCTTCAGAATGCTGCAAGACAAGATTATCTGCACTGTAAAAGCCAACTGGATAAACATTATCATAACCGAGAAAACTCAAATCAACGTTGTCAATCTTCTTCAACTCCCTTGTCTTTTGAGGATCTTCAAGAATCCACAGTTGAATGGAACTTAACCTTGGCAATGTCGTGCAAATCAAGCCAAGTTTCCCACGGTATTCAATTGCTTTTTTTGCAACATCAGGTGATGATATTATAGATTGAGGAAATGGAAACTGGATAGTCTTATCATTATCTCCGTTGAAAGCAAGGACGAGCGTGTCCATCAGAAAGTATAAGTATTTACCGACCTGTATTCCCTTCTCATTAAGACGTGATTGAGAAGATGGAATTAATAGCTTTACTCTCCTGCTCCATTTCCGAGTTCTTGAATTATATATCTCATGACAATATTTGTAGCAACGGTCTCTGTCACTGGATCCAAGCATTCAAACGTGAGATATGAATCAAGATATAATTGATTTAACCACAATAATTGTGTCGACGATATAAAACACGTTTTACAACATTTCATTCAATATACTGCTCCCTTCGTTGCAATTTAAATGATTGAGTTGCAAAAATATGAATGTTTGAATGTAAAAGGCGAGAAAATAGGAACCAGGTTCATGTGATGACCTGATTTGTAAATCAGGTTATTCCAGACCTGACACATTTTTTTCAGGTGATTTGTAAATCAGGTTATTCCAGACCTGACACATTTTTTTCAGGTTACACGTGTAAATTTTTACTTTTTGAAAAAGCGGAACGTGCAATTGGAATATTGGTCAAACGCCTTCAAATTGTTCAAATTTTCCGTTCTGAGACCAAAACGGGGAATTTCCACATTTTAAAGGCCAAACGCATTTAAAACGTGGAAATTTGCACGTTTTGAACGTAGAAATTCCCTGTTCTGAGCACAAAACGTAGAAATTGTGCTTCCTAAAAAAAAAAAGTCCGATCAAACATACCATGATTTCCAAATCAAGTCTTTACGTGGACCTGATTTCTTATTTTCACTGTAAAAGCCATCGCCAGTTAGATCTTTGCCTATATGTTCGTCTTTTACTTCTATGTTCGTCTTTTACTTCTGGTCCTCACAAATTTCAGACTGGTCATGGTGCAAATCATACTTGGTGCACCCCAAACAATAGGAATTTTTATAATTAAAATGGGACCCTATTTTGAAAATTAAACCATCAATCAATGATGTTGAAATTGATGATTTGGTGGTTTAAAACTTGCACATGGATCACCCTAAAATTAGTGTCTTGTACTTTAGTTTTGATTTATTCTGATGTACGTGGCCCTTGCGCATACTTCTTTACAAAAAGTTCTATATCATCATATGTTTGGATATGAATAGTGAATACTTAAATTTTTAAGGCTATGATCTGATTTTTAAGATATGCTTAAAGCATACAATTTAATGCTATGCTAGTACTGCTACGAATACTACACCACCTTGATTTAAGAGTTGCTTTTACACTCCTCTAATGGAATGGAATAATTAAAAAAAAAAAAAAAAAATGTCTTCTTTTTAACACTACATTATATAGATGAGAGAAACACCAAACCAGAAAAATCGAGGAACAATATATATTAGCCAATGCCACAATTTATGTTTAAAAAAAATATTGACGATGAAAAAATTGAAAAGCAGAAGCAAAAAATCAATTTACCTGTATGTACTGGAAATCCATATGATTTTGTATTTAAAGATTCGATAGATTTGATTTGGACGTACCATCATCAAGCCAACCATGTCTGGCACCGATCTCGAAGTCGGGCACGGAATCGAACTCCATAGTCCGATGGTTGGCTTGCAAACATACAATAGCATTCCTGTTGCTCCTGCTGCATAATTGTGTTTACCACAAAACACAATCCCTTGCATTGACGACGCCAATATCTCAATGTCCTCGTCAAATTTTAGGTTTGGGTAGTCATTTTTGTGCATAGAAGGTGCGGCGAACTCATCAAACTTCGTGTATGATGGAATCAAGTTGTCCTTTTGTTGATTAACAATACTCGCAAGGGCTTTCGAAAATTTACGGGTCGGTTCATTCTTCTTCGGCCGGACTTGAAGTAAAAAACCATACAAATTTCCGGTGTTTTGGCAATAAGTGGGCATGAATGAGTTCTCGTTGATAATATTGTACCATCGCTTGCATACGGCTTTGCATCTATCGAGGGTTCGTAACGAAGTGATTCGACTCAAGATTTGGTATTCGGTATCTTCTGAAAAATCATTAGATTTGTTGGTAACAATTTGCCAACTAGCTAGAGGCATGATGGTGAATGAGACGGAGGTTTACTTCGGCGAATGCAGGATCAAAGGCTGATTACGAATGTTTGAGGGCTTCTGTAGGTTTTTTTTTTTTTTTTTTTTTTTTTTTTGAGAAATCTTTATTTATAGTTGAAATCTTATGGTCATCGTGTTTGAAATGTATTTGTTGTTGTTAAGCCTGAAAAAAAAAAATCTGAATTTGTTTGTTGATTTTATTTTTCAAAAAAAATTGTTTGTTGATTTTATAAGGATTTACTATAAATTGCGGCTCTTAAAAAAAAGGATTTGCTATAAATTTGAATTTAAATATTATTTTTATCCATTAAAAAAAAATTGGAGGTGCTCTCCCCCAAGCAATTTAAATGTTTATCATTATTATTATTATTATTATTATTATTATTATTATTATTAATGTTTATCTTTTTTTTGTGAGACATTTTTTTATGTTTATCATCTTCCGGTTTTATGAATTGTGGCATGAAATCAGAATTATTATTATTATTATTATTAATTTTTTTAAAGTGTTTATCATCTTCCGGAATTTTATGAATTGTGGCATGAAAACAGAATCAATCGGCCTATGCAAGGGCAGACGTACATTGTAGGGAAGGGGGATCCGAAAAAAAAACACAATTATGTATGTTGTGTATTTTGTTGCCCCCTAAAAATTTATACTCGCCCATATCATCTATAATAATCTGATAAATTGATGAAAAAACCTTTATCATGTTAATAAAAATACATATCATTAAAAATTAATAATGTAAGAAATGTTTTTTCCCTTAATTGTTAATAACGAGAGGAGAATGGTTAATATGTTCGGATAATACGATATACAGTATGTTTCTTTCAATAGTTATCGCAAAAAGTATAATACTGATTATATTGTAGTATTTCTCTTCGAATCAATGAATGCATAAAAAAAACACTAATATACATGTTTCTGATGATTGCGAAAAATTTCTAGGATTATCGCGCGCCCCGTCCGCCCCTGGTTGTATGCAAAGGATGGTACAAAGTAATCAACGAGGAGAATTCATTCATGCCCTCTTATTTGCCAAAACACCGGAAACAAGTGTACGGCTATTTGCTACAAATCCGGGAGAATGAACAAACCCACAAATATTCGAAAGGGTCCCCCATCTTTCATTTTATTTTTTTTCAAGAATGGTCAAACATCTTTATCAAAAAAAATATGACTTAAATGGACCAAAGTTGCAAAATAAGATGGACCAGTCAAACCTAAACAAAAAAAGAAGGCAACTTTTCGATAAAGATGAGAGACCATTCTCACAAAATAAATGAAAGATAGCGGACTGGTCAAACCAAAATAAAAGAAGATGGTTGAGTCACAAGCTTTCGGTAAAGATGAGGAACGATTCTTGCGGTTAGCTCAGCCTAATATAATCAAAGTTGAAAGGTAGAGTTACATGCAACTATGGATTCTTGAATATTATGGTGAGATGACCTCGATGCCAAAATGGAAGAAGATAGAAGAAGTTGACATGAGTTTTCTCGGTCCGAACAGTGGTGTTAATAATCCGGTTGCCTTTTAATGTGCAGATATTCTTGTCTTGAAGAATGATAAATCATTGCCGTTCTGAAACATTCAAGATTTTACCTACAAGGAATTAAAATTCAACAATCAAGGTTATCACTCTTCCCCTTTCCGATCTGACAGGGAAGCCGTTGATTCTGTCACTTGCCTTTGTGTAGATCGATGTTGACAGGAGACATATTACGTTTTCTGCTTTTTAAACCTTTTTTTCTTTTTATGATTAGAGAGAAGATATATGGATGACTATTTTTTATCTTATAATTATCGACAAGATTAGATACCACTACGGTGTCTTCTGTCATTTCCGTTTCGTAGAATTAATTGAGATATGCATTTTATTTTTAAATTAATTTCTTGATCACCTTCTTCTTCTTTTTTTAATTTTTTTTTTTTTTTTTTTAGGGGTTGATCACCTTCTTGCTTGTTCATTTTAATGTGGGTACTTGTTGAAAGCGTCCGTGGTTGGTGCTGAGTTCCCTGCCATACTGTGGGGAAAAAAAAAATACCAATCGGATATATTTAACCAAGACTTGCGAATACTCATGTTGTTTGGTACCCCATGACATAGCAGCACCATTCGCTAAAATTTGTCCCCCTTCTTACCCCGAAAAAGCAGGGGCACCCTCTATTTGTGACCTTTTTTCGTATGTGGGACTCTCTTTGGGTAGATAATCGACATGAGAGTCCAACTCCACTGCATTGCCAGAATCCCTATTGTATATTTGAAAGAGGTTGACCTCCTTGCTTTTCAGGAGCGATTCATCCTTCTCGAACGCAGGTACCCATCGTAGGGCAGGGAAAGGAGAGATAGATAGAAAGGGATGAACTAAAAGGGGAAGCTTTTGTCTATGCTGCAAGCACTGACTGTGAGGCTAAGTCTTAAGCCGCTCAAAAGAATCGCCCGAATCTTTAGGTATTTATTATGAAATTTTTGAACACTATCTAATAGTCAGAAGTATAAAAAATATTGTTTTTCTATACATTCGAACTATTGTTGGTCATATTTTTCAGAAAGTGGCACAAAGTGCATCGGTCTAGTGGTGAACTAGACTATAACCCGGCATGGAGACCAGGGTTCGAGCTCCGTTAGGGGCAAAGTGTGTGTGAGTCAAAAATCTTTTGTTTCCTGCAAAAAAAAAAATCTCAGAAAGATTACCTAAAAAAATACGTTTTTGTAATCGGTATATATTTTCATAACCCTCCCATCCGGGTTATTCTATTCAACGTCTTAGAAAGAAACCAATTGGTAAAAGGGAATTCTAGGATCACCGACCATAGAATAGAATTCAAGGGTTAATGTTCAGTCACTTCCGTGCGAAGGCAGGTGAAATTCGTATATTAGGAGTTGTTAAGAAGATCTCTGGGATGTCCCGGACCCCGACGAATAAAATAATAGGTACCCCCACTGAGTAGCGACTTCTCAAAATTGGTTGGCATGCATTAAAATCCCGCCGAACCTCTCACATTTCTCTTTCTCCTGAATCACCCAATTAAGCGAAATTTTCTGTTTTCTTATTAGTCCAGAAGGTATCAAGTTTTCCACGATTGATTCTTTTCCGAGAATCCAGATGTCGTCGAAAAAAAAAAGATCCATGGATCTCCGATCGAGAAACCGTATCCAAGCCTTGTCATGAGCTGGACTCGAACCAAAGACACCTCACAGGACATACCCATCGAACTACCTTTCATTCTTATTTTAGCTAAAAGCAATTCAGAGCGGATACTCTAAATGCTCAATAGAGGGTATGGGATCCGAAGCATAGGGATCTGAATCCGGTGTTTTGGCAATATGAAGGCATGTGATGATGGCCGATCTGAATTAAGCCATGTGTCATCCTATAAGCGGTTATATAATAAATAACTATCCTTTAAAAGTAGGCATTACGGGCCAGGTGTCCTAAAGGCGTATCCAAGGGGGAGTCTCGAACCCGTGTGGGAGATCGGCAGGACTCCTCCTCCAAGCCACCGCAGTCGGTCCAGGATCTGGCGAAGATGAGCTACCCTGGTTCGGCCATAGTGGCCTTGGGGGCTCGGCGTAAGACGTACTGAGCAACCCGGTTTGTTATTCTACTTATTTGGATAGCTAAAGATAAACAAAGAAAGAATTCTTAGTTATAAAGACTTTGATCCCGACAATTAAATCCGTCCATGATTATCCCTAAATTATAGGGATATGTGTGTGTCTATCCTTAGGAAATAAAAGAATTTGGAGTATTGTATTATGTATTGTTGTACATAGTGAGTATTTATACAAGGAGAGGGTATCTCTACAATAACTACCGTATCAATCACAATAAATACAAGATGTGAATGAATCAAATAAAATTATGTAATAATATCTACAATATCTCTAATACGCCCCCTCAAGTTGGGTGCATGGAACGGAGACACAACTTGTCACGCCAAGAGACAAAGTCAAGACGGGGAGAGACTTGGTCAATACGTCGGCAACTGTCCCCAGTGAGGAACACGGGAAACGCGGACGACACCTTGGGTAACCTGATCACGAATGAAGTTGTAATCAATGGCGACATGTTTCATACGCGAGTGAAAAACCGGGTTGGAGGACAGTTGAGTGGCGCCAAGATTATCACAATAAATAACCGGGACGTGAGAGGAAGGAAAGCCAACATCCTGGAGGAGAAATAATAACCATTTGAGTTCGGCAACGGTATCGGCAACGGACTTGTATTCAGCTTCTGTAGAGGAGCGGGCAACGGTTCGTTGCTCCTGGAGTGCCAAGAAATGGCATTACGGCCCAAGAAGACGACATAAGCGCCTGTAGATGTGTAGTCGGGTTTATTCCCTTGATCGGCATCCAAAAAGCATGGAGAACAAGAGGGAGTCGCGAAAAATGTGTAAACCATGATCTATCGTACCAACAAGATACCGGAGAAGGCGTTTAACAAAGGTCCAATGTATATCCGTAGGAGCATGCATGAATTGGGCAAGTTTGTTGACAAATAATCGCGATGTCCGGACGCGTGAATAATAAGTATCGAAGGTCGCCAACCACACCTGCTGGAACAAAGTAGCATCGAAAGTGTGGTCCCGAGAGGTTAGGGTAAGAGCGAGAAATGTCCGTGGGTAGCGGGGTGGAGACCGAATTGGCCTTGTCCATGCGTGTTTTGGGCGAAGCTCGAGTATGTACTTTCGTTGAGACAATGAAGGCCATCGGACGTGGGAATAACCTCAATACCAAGGAAATATGTCACCGCCCGAGATCTTTGATAGAAAACCGAGTGCCAAGTTTGGCAATAAAGATTGAACGCATCTGGCCGAGAGCCGAACAATAATATCGCCCACATAGACGGGGACATAGAGAAAAGATGGTCCATCTTGAAATATAAAAGAGAGGCATCGGCGTGAGCGTTCTCAAAACTGCGAGAAATAAGATAAGAGCAAAGCTCGAGTACCAGCACGAGGGCCTGTTTGAGGCTATACAACGCCTTGTTGAGGCGGCAAACATAATCGGATGTGTGGCATCGAAAAGCCAGGTGGTTGCCGCATATAAAGCTATCTCGAGATAAAGAACCCCGCAAAAATCGTTATTAACATCAAGCTGGCGAAGAGGCCAGCCATGGCAAGTGGCAAGTGTAAGGAGAACCCGAATAGTGGTGGGTTTGACCACCGGACTAAAAGTCTCAAAGTAGTCGACACCAGGTCGTTGATGAAACCCCTTAGCAACGAGTCGAGCTTTATAGCGATCTAAAGAACCATCGCCTAGATATTTTGTCACGGTAAACCCATCGACAACCCCACAATATTGAAAGAATGGTCGGCAGCACAAGGTCCCACGTGTTGTTCTTGACAAGGGCATCGTACTCGAGTTGCATGGCTGATTTCCAAGCTGGAGAGGCAAGGGCTTGGGAGAGAGAGGTGGGTTCGGGTGTAGTGGGGGAGAGAGTACTTAGAAGGGAGAGCTTTTGAATGGGTTTGGAGATGTTATTTTTAGCCCGAGTAATCATAGGATGGGAGTGTGGGACGGAGGGGGGTGGGGGGTCGGAAGAAGAAGATGGGGGTGGGGGGTCGGAAGAGGAAGAGGAAGAGGGGGGTGGAGGGGGGACAGGTGGTGGGTCGGGAATCCAAGCATGGATGGGAGGGGTCGGTTCGTGTGAGAATGTAGCGATCGATCGAAGAGGGAAGACATTTTCTACAAATTTGACATGGCGGGAAGTGAAAATGCGATGATTGGCGGTGTCAAGACATAGGTAAGCCGACTGAGTGAGAGAATAACCAACAAACACACAGGCGCGGGAGCGGGGTTCAAGTTTGTGGGACGTGTAAGGTCTTAACCATGGATAGCATAGACAACCAAAGGTGCGTAGCTTTTCATAATTGGGCAGATGACCAAATATCTTGGCAAAAGGAGAGGTCATGTGGAGAGTGGGAGTGGGAAGCCGATTAATGATATATACCGCGGTGGCAAAGGCATAGGGCCAGTAGGAGGTGGGCATAGATGCATGTGTTAAGAGTGCGAGGCTAGTTTCGACGATGTGAAGATGTCGGCGTTCCGAATAACCGTTATGTTCGGGTGTGTGAGGTGGTGATGTAAAGTGAGAAATCCCATGGGAAGCGAGGAAAGGGCGGAGACCGATAAATTCAGTGCCATTGTCCGAGTAAAGGACTTTTATAGTGGTGTCAAAATATTTTTCAACAAGGCTTTTAAAGTGTGGAAAAATTGTGGCGACATCATTTTTACGTGTGAGGGGGTAAAACCATATATACTTGGTGAAATGGTCAACGAAAATCACATAATATTTAGAGCCATAAATGCCATAAATAGGGGAGGTCCAAACATCAGAAAACAAAATTTCAAGTGGACGTACGGAACGTAACGTGGACAAACCAAACGGAAGCTTATGACTTTTATTCGAAAAGCAAGCATCACAGTGTTCAGAAAGCACATTATTTGAAAAAGGTAAATTTGCAATGTTACTAATAGAACGAAAAATAGGGGGGCAGGGTGACCAAGACGGGAGTGCCAAGTATCCCGAGAGGCGGCGGAGGCGGCAAAGGCGAGAAGAGGTGTTGTAGGCCAGGTGTAAAGTCCATCCTTAGCGGGTCCCGTCAGAAGGCACGTACCCGTGGGAATCTCCTTAACACGAAAAGAGTCCGGAAAAAATTCAACAGATACATGATTAGTTTGACAAAACTTAGAAATAGATAGCAAATTACGAGATATATTTGGCACACATAAAACATCACGAAGTGTAAAATTTAAATTTGAGGGAGGGAGTTTGGTTGAGCCAGTATGAGTAACGGAAAGAGAAGTACCATCGCCAATCATGAGATCGTCGGAGCCGGAGTAGGACGAGTGAAGAGAAAGATTCTGAAGATCGTTGGTAACATGGTGCGATGCACCACTGTCAAGAAGCCACGGGGAGGGGTGTACCTGCTCAGAGCTTGCGGCAATGTGGGCTTGAGGGCCGGTGGGACGCCATGGTTGTGGAGGGCGGGGAGGAGGAGAACCAATGACCGGAGTGAACTGAAAATTTGGACAAAAACGAGCACTATGTCCCTGCACACGACACATTTGGCATTTACCTTGGTATTGCTTGGCTGGGGGTCGGGCTGTATTGCCCGAAGTACCTGTATGACCTGCATTGTGAGGAGTCCTTGCCGGAGGTGGTGGTCGGAAGGCAGCATGAGCCACGGCAGAGGGGATAGGAGGGACAACACGTCGTCGAGATGCATCATAATTCAACAATTTTTCGTGGAGCTCTTCAATGGTGATGAGAGTGTCACGTGCTTGAACAGCACGAACTAGGTCGACGTATTCATCACCGAGATTGTCCAGAATAACATCGATGAGGTCCTCGGGGTCCATAGGTTTGCCGAGGAGAGCGAGCTCATTAGATTTGTTCGCATAACTCGTAAATAATCGCTGATAGACATTGTACTTTTTGAGTGTATTTAAGGGTGTCTTTAATTTGCTTTACGCGTCCTCGAGATGGTGTGGCATAAATTTGTTTCAGGCATTCCATACATCCGAGAGCTTTTGGGGCATGAATTGAACCGAGAACAAGAGTGGACAAAGAGCCGATGAGAGCATTGAGTATCAACTGGTCCTGGCGGTACCAATGACTGTGTGCCGGATTGGGTGTGGTGGAGCCATTAACAGTGATGGTGGCCGGTGGTTGTGGCTTAGAACCGTCAACGTAACCAAAAAGATCATAACCGACGAGCAGGGATCGGAATTGTATTTCCCAGATTGAATAATTTTCTCCGGTGAGTTTGATGGGAGCTTGAACTCCGGAATTGAGAGGCACAAGAGCGGGGAGGGTGGAGCCGGTGGTGCCTGGAGCAGGGGAGGTTATCTCCGATGTGGAGGACATATTGAAGAAGAAGAGGAAAAAAAGGAAAGAAAAAAAAAGAAAGGAAAAAGCCGAGGGAAAGGAAGGAAAAGTAATAAAAATTATGGTGTCTCTGATACCATAAAAGAATTTGGAGTATTGTATTATGTATTGTTGTACATAGTGAGTATTTATACAAGGAGAGGGTATCTCTACAATAACTACCGTATCAATCACAATAAATACAAGATGTGAATGAATCAAATAAAATTGTGTAATAATATCTACAATATCTCTAATAGGAAATAATAATAATACAATTCCTTGTAGGACAAGGAATGGGATAAATCGTCCCCTATAAATATAAACCCTAAGGAACTACAAAAAACTTGACTCCAATGCGATCATTGGACACGTAGGCAACTCAAGAGAAATAACTCACGAGCTCAGTCTAAAAATACACAAAACAACCCCCCGTTTCACACCTTATTCTAGGGTTTTGGTCTTGAATTGATTGTCACAAGGGGATACTGCCCGGATTAATTAGTAGACGAGATCCAGCATCGTCAGCATGAATGAATCCTCATTGATAATTTTGCACCATCGTTTGCACACAGTTTTGCATCTATCGAGCGTTTCTAATGAAGAAATTCGACTCAATATTTGGTATTCTATATCCTCCGTACAATCAATATATTTTTTGGTAACTCGATAAAGAAGAATCCTTATCGCCGGTAGAATTATTCTGTATCGTGGGAGGAAAATTTCACTAGAATATTTTTCCTGTCTTTTCATTCATATCACAATGTCTCGATATATACAAAGTACATACGATGCCCTACTCGTATACAATTCCCAAAAACACCCTACACTACATATCATCTATATAAGGCAACTATGTATTATTACAATCAATTATAATATCACAATATGGTAACAGAGGCTATTCGATCTGCGTTGATTCTATTTCCAAAAAAAAGGGGGATTTTAATTTTGTCACCTTTATGATGAGTCTCAGGCCCACTTGCTTGTATTCGATATCCATGTGGTCAAGAATTTATACGTGGTGTGGTATCAGCAGTCATACTCTTTGGCGGACTACAGTTAAGGGGGCAATTGACCCCCCTCCCCTCCCCCCCTCCCCCCCTCCCCTTAATCCGAAATAATCCAATTAATATATGTAGTATGTATCTTGTTTGCCTTCCATAAATTTTTTACTGCCCCTCGTTACCTGAGATCCTGCGTCCGCCACTGGTCCTACTGCAATTTATGTTTCAGAGCTTTTTTAGATGAACCTATTGATCATATTCATATTTTTAATGACAACCACTTGCAAAAGGTGGTTTGGAGTGCGACTAAATGCACTGCTCTTTGGAGCCAACGGCGGATGAGAAATAAAATCATTTTCAATGCCGCGGATTATAATCTGAATGCCCTTTTCTCACGGATATTCAGCAAACATCTTTCTTATGCTTCTTGGCAGGGGAAAAGTTCTCTTGCAATTGGTCTCAGCTCTTTGTATATAAATCCTCTGTTGGGCTATAATAGTGGATAGTGTCTCTTTTTTTTTTCCGGTAGCGGTTGTTCTTCCCTTTCATTCCCAAGATGCAATTTTTGATGTTGTTTGTTGTAGTGTCTTGACACAGTTCGCTGTTGTTAAAAAGGTGGACTGACGATACGGGATTTCATCCCTCCACGTGGAATTATCTAATTGGTCCAGCTGGCATGTGGAAAAGTCCAAGTATATTATCCGCATCGGGTCGAATACGAGACGAATCAGTGATCACCACCGCAGCCAAAGCCAGATCTTGCAAGTGTTCTATCTCGAGTACCCATGTCGGTGTCCATCGAGTCGATACCATGGACTTCAGTCCAGGCTCCTAGGCCCACCATCCAAAGAGCTACTTGGGCAAGAGGGCAAGACCCATTTAAGGGTAATTATGTCAATAGACCAAACCGCCCCAAATTTAGGGCAGAGAAGGACATGTGCCTATAAATACATCATTCCAGGAACTACGTAAGGCTTGATTCCTGGACATTACACAGGATACGTAGGCAATCCAAGATACATTCTTGGACTCAGCCATAAAACACCAAAATCACCCCCAAAATCATCCTTGATTCTATCATCCCTAGATTAAATTGGCCTCAAATTATACATGACAAAATCCAACATCGTCATTGGCGCTAGAAGGAGGGCCTTCTATCGGTGATGGATCAAGGAGTGGTGGTTCGTGATCAATTTAATGCCAAAAACGCAGTCAGATCCGAGGTTGATTGCCGGAAATTGAACCGTTGAAACAAGATTTTCACCGTTCAGATTCAAGGATAAGGAGGGTCGAACAACCCCTCCAAATTTCGTGACGATCGGAGTCCGTTTAGATAGCCGATCGTCGCCGGAAAGTTGCTCTTTATGAATAAAGAAAACGCAGCACCCAAAAATGCAGCGAGATCGGCGGCTGATTTATGGAGTTTGAACCGTTGGAATGAAAATCCCACCGTTCAGAGTGAAGAATATCGAGGACGAACAAACCCTCAAAATTTCGTGCCGATCGGAGTCCGGTTACCTGCCCGGCCGTCGCTAGAAGTTGCGGGCTTTGTATCAAAAATGCAGCAGCCCAAAAAGCGGTCGGATAGATGGATTATTTCTGGAGTTTCAACCGGTGGAACAAGATTTCCACTGTTCAGATCCAAGGATTAGGAGGGACGAACAAGACCTCCAAATTTCATACCGATCGGAGTTGTTTTGAGTGCCCGATCGTCTCAAAGAAGTTGCGGCCGCATAAAAACGCAGCAGAACCCTAATTGGGAGCGCACAAGTCGGCTGAATATTCCCGACAATTGAACCGTTGGAACAAGATTTCCACCGGTCAGATTCAAGAATTATGAGGACCGAACAAGCCCTCAAAATTTTAGGCCGATCGGAGTTCGTTTGATTTCTCGATCGTGGCAAGGAAGTTCTGCAGCACCGAAACGCAGCAGGATTCTGGACAGCAGCTGCCAGATCGGGCGGCTTATTCCCGGAGATTGAGCCATCGAAAGAAAATTTCCACCGGTCACATCGAAGGAAAGTGAAGGAAGAATGATCCCTCCAAATTTCGTGCCGATCGGAATCCGTTTCGAGGTCTGATTGCCACCGGAAAGACACTGTTGTGGCGCCAGAAAAGCTGCGAGTTATCTACCAGATCCGGCTATCCACGGCGAGTTCTCGAGCTCCAAAAGAGCGAGCCGAGCTCTTTAGTTCTCCAGTTCTTACAATTGTTATTTTAAATTCTTATATACTTTGTAAGTCTTTATTATATGTGTAATGTTTTTATCACAATCACATTGCACCACAAAGACTCGAGATATCGAGCACCGCATTCGAGCTCTACGGACTCGTCTTGCCCAAAACCCGAGCTCGACTCGGAGTCGATTTGGAGCTCACCGATGGGCAAATCTTTATAAGACCGAGCTCACCTCGGCATCATATTTGGAGCTCGGCTCGGCGTTATCTTTATAAGACCGAGCCCGGCTCGGCGTTATCTTTGTAAGACCGAGCTCGGCCTCGGCATCATATTTGGAGCTCTCTCGAGCGTATCTTTATAAGACCGAGCCTCGGCCTCGGCATCATATTTGGAGCTCGGCTCGGCGTTATCTTTATAAGACCGAGCCCGGCTCGGCGTCATCTTTTGTAAGACCGAGCTCGGCCTCGGCATCATATTTGGAGCCTCTCGAGCGTATCTTTTATAAGACCGAGCTCGGCCTCGGCATCATATTTGGAGCCTCGGCTCGGCGGTATCTTTATAAGACCGAGCTCGGCTCGGCGTCATCTTTTATAAGACCGAGCTCGCCTCGGCATCATATTTGAGCTCTCTCGGCGCGTATCTTTATAAGTCCGAGCTCGACTCGGAGTCGATTTGGAGCTCACCATGGGCAAATCTTTTATAAGACCGAGCTCACCTCGGCATCATATTTGGAGCCTCGGCTCGGCGTTATCTTTATAAGACCGAGCCCGGCTCGGCGTCATCTTTGTAAGACCGAGCTCGGCCTCGGCATCATATTTGGAGCTCTCTCGGCGTATCTTTATAAGACCGAGCTCGGCCTCGGCATCATATTTGGAGCTCGGCTCGGCGTTATCTTTATAAGACCGAGCCCGGCTCGGCGTCATCTTTGTAAGACCGAGCTCGGCCTCGGCATCATATTTGGAGCTCTCTCGAGCGTATCTTTATAAGTCCGAGCTCGGCCTCGGCATCATATTTGGAGCTCTCTCGAGCGTATCTTTTATAAGACCGACCTTGCCTCGGCATCATATTTGGAGCTCTCGGCGTATCTTTTATAAGACCGAGCTTGGCTCGGCGTCATCTTTATAAGACCGAGCTTGGCCTCGCATCATATTTGGAGCTCTCTCGAGCGCATCTTTAATAAGACCAAGCTCGCCAAAGATAATATTCGGAGCTCGAAGGCAATCTTATGTAAGTCCGCCGCCATCTAAGCATGATACCAACAGACTACACCAAATAAGCTAAGCCTTATCTCAATTAAACTGCTTTTACATTTTTATGTCTTGTAATAAGTCAATGTGACAATTTCATAAATATTCTACTAAGCATGTCTTTCCTCGAGACGCTTTTTGTGTTTGTTATGATTTACTGACCTTCACATTGCAAATCTACCACGATACAAAATGGCAAAGGCAAAAATTTGACCCGACCTTAAAGCAAAAGAAGTCCATGTGATTAAAAGATAAAAGAGGCAAAAGTCAACCACAACTACAAATCCTCAACACGATGAAGTCGGAATAATATGGTGAATAAAGCCAAGTCACCGATAAAGGCTTATATCACCTCGACACGATCATGCAAGAGAAATAAAAGCAGTTGAAAAAGCCAAGTCACCGACAGAGCTTATATCACTCCCAACCACGCCAAGAAGCCACGATGCTAAACGGTTGGAAGATCCCACGATGGATACCCTATTCGGCCGGTTCGAAGCACCACGAAGTGCGGCGATAATGAGTAGTAGGATTTTTCAATTCGACCATGTCGAGAAGCCCGACGAGGCAAGGCGTCGATTCGAGCTCGACCAGATAGCCAAGTCAAGCCGATAAGGCAAGATGCAGTCTTAGTCGACTTCATATCCAAGTGTACCATGAGTCATGTACTCATACTACACTTTGAGGGGCCACGGGGAATTAAGTCCAAAGGACTACACCCCATTAAGGCAGCTTTTGCAAGGGAATTAAGTCCAAAGGACTACACCCTAGGCAAATATTCAACAACACAAACAACATTCAAAGGAAAGGTCGAATTCAAAATTCATAATTCAAAAGTCCTGTGGATCGAATCGAAAAAGCAGACAACAAAAGCGACAAGCAACATATCGCAAAAATTGAAGCAAAATAAAACTAGGCGTCATATTTGGAGCTCACCGATGAGTGAATCGTAATAAGTCCGAGTTCGACTCGCCCGAATCAAGCGGGTCGAGCTATCTTATTTTGGAACTCACCCTACCGAATCAAGTGGTCGAGCTATTTTTTTGGAACTCTCTCAGCCGAGCTTGGCGGGACGAGCCTTCTTATTTCGGGACTATCCCTATGGTTATTGCGACTTTTTGACTAGTGCCTGGCGATCTCGAGGATCCACTCCGTAAAGGATCTACTCAACGGTTCTACGAGGATCCGCAAGTCGGATGCCTTGATGTCGGCGATAAATCAACGTTTACAAGTCCTAATAGGACGAAAACGCAATGGCATCAAGTCCGAGTCGACAATGGCGTAATCGACTCCCAAGAGAGAGAATTTACTAGGCATCGAGGCCGGGCAACATGATCATTTCGATCGGTACCGGTGAAGCTAAAAGTTCCATGGAACCAAAAGGCTAAGGCATCGAGTTCGGACCAAGTCCAAACTCTCGGCGGTCATGTGTCATGAGTCATGAACGACAAAGAAACACCACGACACCGAGATCCAGAGCGACATTTACGTATTACGGCCTTATTAGACAAGTAAGTACTCAGACATCGTGGGCGGAAATATCTATCGACAACCGAAAGAGCATCGATTCCGACAAACGAAATGAGACAACCAGGGCATCTCTTCTACCACGCAACAACAAAGAAAAGTCCAAAAATGCTAAAGCATGGAAGACAAGTTACATATGGTCGACAAATGGAACTACTCGAAAGTATAACGAAGATGATGAATCAGATTATACTTTGGAGGCAACAACGAGTCGACATTGAATACTCGAGAAAAAGCGAGCAAAGGAATGGGAATCGACATGCAACAAAAGTGTTTGACACCAAATACTTGTAAAAATTTCAGCATTTATAACAAAAAAGCCTAGTCACAAAGACTGGCCAAATATGATCCAAACCTAAGGTTCTCATGATACTTGGAGGGCAGATATCGACATATATGCATCGACATGAGAGAGGCCGATGTGCAAATAAGGCCAAAGGCCGCAATAAAGCAAGATGGTCTACTTCAAAGACAAAAGAAAAGAAGGAAAAACGTGACATTTTTTCAAGGAAAAAATAAGCCAAGTCCAAATGACCGGCTAAATGTTTATCTGAGATGGAAGCCAAAGCCAACGTTTGGTTAAAAGGACAAAGCCTAAGAAGAAGCATCATCTCTCTGGCGCTAAGGCAAAGTCTCAAGATCGTTAGATCGACATTCGAGATCCGAATCGTCAGACTCCAAAGTCGGGCAAGTCAAATTCTTCAGAGAAGTCGACCTCGACCGAGGCAGTCCCAAGTTGGACATCTCATCATTCCTTCGATATTTACGGCATCGAAGTCGATGTCAACTTATCCACACGTTATAAGTCCACAGGACGAGATAATGCTAAGATAAAAAAGTTTGCAAAGCGAGACATGGAAAGGCCGTATGTCGGACTCCACAGAAGTAAGTCCGCATGGCGATTTAAATTGAGCATTGGATGACAAATGGCGAGAGATACATTTGACAGATCGACTCGACCTCAAGAGCTCGAGGCGGATCCGGGGGCTTATGACGATCACGGATTTCACCCCTCCACGTGGAATTATCTAATTGGTCGGTGGTATGTGGAAAAGTCCAAGTATATTATCCGATCGGGTCGAATACGAGACGAATCGATTGATCACCACCGCACCTGCCAGATCTTGCAAGTGTTCCATCTCGAGTACCCATGTCGGTGTCCATCGAAGTCGATACCATGGACTTGATCCAGGCTCCAAAGCCCACCATCCAAAGAGGTTACTTGGGCAAGAGGCAAGGCCCATTTAAGAGATAATTATGTCAATAGACCAAACCGCCCCAAATTTAGGGGCGAGAAGGACATGTGCCTATAAATACATCATTCCGGGAACTACGTAAGGCTTGATTCCTGGACATTACACAGAGATCGTAAGCAATCCAAGATACATTCTTGGACTCACCATAAAACACCAAAATCACCCCAAAATCATCCTTCGATTCTATCATCCCTGAGATTAAATTGGCGCCAATTATATACGACAAAATCCAAAGATCGCCATGGACTATGGTCATTTGTTGTCTAAACGGTGGACAATGGAGGAAAGTGGTGCGAGCTCTTTATTGGGATTGTGGGGCCTAAGCAAGGATTCTCTCAAGTAATTGAGGAAGTGTTCTCTTAAATATAATTGTTTTTAGAAATTATCAATAAAACGACGTAGTTTTGAAAAGAAAAAAAAAATCTACGATTAGATTATTGGAGGAAATTAGAAAGAAAAGACATAAATATTTCATCAATAAGGAATTATGACAATTTTAAAATTTTGCATAAATGATGAATTATTTATTTTATTTTTATAAATGCTGGACAACTATTCCTTCCCCCCCAAAAAAAAAAAAAACATCAATACACTTTCTATCATCAATCTTTTTAAAACATTCATACCTCTCACTCTAGAAATCCAAAATTGAAAATTCTTTCATCAATTTTTTTTATTATTTTTTCATGCGTTTTATTTTGATGTCACATTCACTGTCAAAATTCACTGCATTTTGGGATTCACTGTCGAGATTCACCGAGTGAATTTCGACATTAAATCTCACGAAAAACGAAATAAAAAATACGAGTTTTTGATAAAATAGTTAATTGTTAATTAGAACACATTTAGAAAGATGTCAGGATTTTAAGACTATAAGAAGAGATTTTTGTTAAAAATGACATTTCACTAGTGTAATTGAAAATGATAGTGAATTTGAAAATGAATTACATTGGTTTTGTACTGAAAATCAACATAATTCACTTTCACATTCACTTTCACTATTGAAAATTTTTTTTTGATAAAAATATTTTCTTATAGTCATTTTTGCCCGACTTTTTTCATATTATGTCATTTGCACTTTATCCTCGATAAAAAGTGTAATGAGGTAAAAAAAAAAAAAAAAACAACAACAAGAAAAAACAAGAAAAGCGTGTGTGCTACATGCTACAGGAAGCGTCTGTTTTTATTTGTTTGTTTTTTTAATTTTATTTTGTCCTTTAAATATAAAAATTGTAGAAATTGTTATGGGTATCCTGTTATTTAAAAATATTCCAAAATATGTCTTTTATATAATTTTCACAATTAGGTGTGTAATTAGCTAGATCACTATCTATAGATTTAAGGGAACACTTGCTCAAGTATTTAACATGATCACGACTTGTGGTGATAATGTCTTAAGGTGTGGAAGGGCATCATTAATAATTTTTTTCATAAAACATAAAATAAAAAATCAAGCTATATATGCAACACGCGCATGGACGCTTTCAGTACACATTAAAATGAACCACTAAGAAGGTGATGAAGAAAATAATTAAAATGCATATCTCAATACAAAACGGAAAGGAGAAAAAAATACACCGTAATGGTATCTAATCTAGTCTATAATCATAAGATAAATAGCCGTCCAACTTCTCTCTAATCATAAAAAGAAGAAAAGTTATAAAAGCAGAAAACGTAATATGTTTCCTGTCAACATCTACACAAAGGCAAGTGACAGAATCACTTAATCTGAGTTCAACGGCTTCCCTGTCAGATCGGAAAGGGAAAGTGTCGAAACGATAACCTTGTTTGTTGAATTTTAATTCCTTGTAGGTAAAATCTTGAATGTTGCACAACAACAATGATTTATTATTCTTCAAGACAAGAATATCTGCACTGTAAGAGCCAACCGGATAAACATCACCACTGTTGGGACCGAGAAAACTCATGTCAATTTCCTTTATCTTCTTCCATGTCGGCATCGAGGTCATCTCGTTATAATCTTCAAGAATCCATAGTTGCATGGAACTCGGCCTTTCCAATGTCATGCAAATCAAGCCAGGCTTCCCTTGGTATTCAATGGTTTTATTTCGAACAACAACAGGTGATGATGTTAAAGGTTCAGGAAATCGAATCCGGAAAGACTCTTCGTTATATCCGTGGAAAGCGAGGATGAAGGTGTCCATGAGAAAGTATAAGAATATACCAACCTGAATTCCTTGCTCATTATAGCTTTGATGAGCACAAGGAAGAGATAGCTCTACTCTCTCGCTCCAATTCCATGTTTTTGAATCAAAGATCTCGTAACAATGTTTGCTGCAACGTAAGGTTGACACCACTGAAACAATTAATTAAGGGGCCTTTTACCGGCACCCGAGTAAATCTACTGGGGCACACTAATTAACGGGCACACTAATTAAGGGGCACTACATCTTTCTCGCTTGATATATCTATAGAACCAAACTGATTTATGTGTATACATATTGCACCACAGTTTATCAGTGGTACCGCATCTGACGATCATTTACACCCATGCAAATATCTATTTTTCGAGGGTCGATCCTCCTGACGATCATTTACACCCCATGCAAATATCGATTTTGCGAGGGTCGATCCTCGAATCGACCGTCCCAAGTTGATACTAATTTATGAGAATCAACTTTAAGACGGTAAATTCTAGGATCAATGTTTGAAAAGTGGATTCCAGGTATAGTAAAAAAAAATATGCCGGTGTGGTGCTATATGTCTATTCATCATTGACAAATTTTACAATACAGCCGTTGTATGAAGGTTGTATCAAGTGACATGCATTACAACCTTTCATTTCTAACCTTTCACACACGATGAAAGTGTTTTATGTGAAAGAAAGTAACTTGATACAACCTTCCTACAACCGTTGCACCATAAAATCTCACATTCATCATTTGTAAACATAATGTGGTACTTTAAATAACCACATATTTATTAGATTGAGGCCCTTGATTAAACCTTCAAAGATATATGTGATAAATAAATGAACAGAACACATTTTTACTCATTATGTATGACCTATTGATCAATATATAATAGTCATTTAATGACCTAATGATATGAAAGTTTGTGTCACGTGTTATTATCATTTTGTCGTGGTGGTAAAATTACTGATGAATACCCCTAGTCTTTCGACTTTGATAGTATTAATTAAGCCAGAAAAATTATATATCTACCCCTAAATTTTTTTTTTGAACAGCAGCAATGTCTTACCTCTATTTCATTATATGTTTTTGTCAGTACTATTATCAAAATGTACAACTCATTGATTAATCGAGTCATTCTATTCTGTTCCCAAAACAGGGGGAAAAAAAAACCAATAAAAACAAAAAAACAAACACATACCTGTTGTTTCTAGAAATCCATATGATTTTGTAGCGCAAGGGTTTATTAGAAAGTATAATCAAGCCAGCAGCCAAAACTCCTAGCCAACTCCGATGCGGAATCTCTTGCCATTGTCCAGTGGTTGGCTTGCAAACACACAATTTCCATACATTACATTTAGCACATAACAAAATCCCCTGCATTGACGACGCTATAATGTAATCTTCGACATCAAACTTTAGGTTTGTGTTTGATGAAGCGCCGCCGCCCTTATCAAACTTTGTGTAGGAAGGAACAAAACTGCCGTCCTCTTGTTGTTTAATTATACTCGCAAACCCTTTCCGATATTTATGGGTTAGTACATTCTCCCGGACTTGTAGTAAATAGCCGTACATGTTTCCGGTGTTTTGGCAATAAGAAGACATGAATGAATTCTCCTCGTTGATTATTTTTCTCCATCCTTTGCATACAGCTTTGCATCTATCAAGCGTTTCTAGCGAAGGAATTCGACTCAATATTAGGTGTTCTGTATCCTCTAAAGAATGATTTTTCTTCTTGGTAAGCTGATCAAGAAGAATCATTATCACCGGAAGAATCATTCTGTATCGTCGGTCGGCCGGAGGGTTTTTCTTGGTTTGATTCTGTTTAGTAAAATATATAAGTAAAAGGAGAACGGAAATTTGCAACACAAAATGCACCAAAAAAAGTAACATTGGCATTACATTTTCCAACAAAATCTCTCGGGATAGAATCAAAAAATTATATAAGCCCTTCCAAATATTGTACGTTAAGGCAAATTTAGTTATAGGATGAAGGCAACAAATATAAAAAGCCCTTTCATTTGTTATGCTTTACTAAGATTCACGAAAGCTTACCGCGGGTTAAGGAGCGGTCTTTCTCAAAGTGCCATTAGAACATCGGGCATCGGAGATTGATGAAGACGATTTTCTGGTGGTACGGGAAGGCGGCTGATGGCGGCGGACGGGAACAGAGACTTTGATGGTGGCGGCGGACGGGAACAGAGACTTTGATGGTGGCGGCTTTTAGGGTTTCGGCTACACAGGGATGGAGAATTGGAGGCATTGATTCAAATAACCTGCTTACATTGAGTCATCGGTCGGTGTACTTCACGGCAACGGCGGCTTTATGACCGGAAAGAGAGCTTTGCAGCAGGCAGAGTGAGACGAAGCTTTTTTGGGAGTGGGAGTGGGAGTGGGAGGGGGAGGGAAGGGGTAGGGGCGCTATTGGAGTTAGGGTTGGAAATGAATTTAGGATGCAGTGAAAATTGTTATTTTAGGGTGATATTTTTTTTTACAATTTAGAGTTGGAAAATGATACGTCCACAATTAATGGATTGACATAACAATTATTGATCTAGATCTCATAATAATCAATGATATAAATAATTACTTTGAAACATATACTTATTGATCTAAATCCCATAATAATCGATGATATAGATAATTATTACGTAAATTGTGGATGATTTATTGTTCAACCAACAAATAAGGGATGCGATACTTCATTTTTGGGAGGGCCGATCGATTCTGTTCTCATGCCACAATTCATAAATTTTTTTGAAATAACACAATTCATAAATTAAAAGGTTAAAGGTCGTAAATGACTATTTTTGATCTAAAATGAGAAAAAGAAAAAAAAAGAGATAGTGGTCGAGAAATGACAAAACGCATACGTTATTATGTGTTAGCATTACACGTCGCTTACAACAAAACGTAGTGAACACACGTAGTGAATGCGCGCTGCATTTTGTCCTTCTCAACCATTATTTTTTTTTCTTGTCTTTTTTCCCATTTCAGATATTTTTTTCATTCTTCCGACCTCAACCCCTAAATTAAAATTGACACATCATCCTGAAAATGATAAACCTCATTGATAACGAATTAACGATAAACATTTTTTTTTTTGAAAAAAAAAAAGAAAAATTTAATAATAAACATTCAACTTGGTGTTAAAAATAATAATACTAATAATAAAAACATTTACAAGTAAATTTATAGCACATTGTTAAAGAGGCATTAGTCCAGTGTTAATCACTATAACACCATAACCCGAAGTGTATTTCGTTTTCGAAAAAAGTGGAGACAAAAGGTGTGCCTAGGTATATTTCATTTTCAATTTTTTTTTTATAGCTCATATAACCTTATAAAATCAACAAACAAATTCAATTCTTTTTAGGGGTAACAAACAAATACCTTCCGTGACGGTGACCTACCTTCAAGGCCGCCTCTGTCCAGCAGTCATAGTACTCCTATATGCACAGGGTGATGAAAGTGTTGGAATTTTATAGTGTTTTAGCTCTGAAATGGATTAAAGTGTAAGTGACGAACAGTGCAACTTCAGACCCGGATTTAAATGAGTTACGGAATGAATTTCCGGGAGCTAAAACAGTTTTGGAAACTACTAAGCTAATAGTTGGTGTTAAGCTTTTGAATCACTCGATTCGATATCGAGTGAATGGTAAATTAATACCTAAATGTATAGTAAAATGTGTTCATTTGTCCCACACATGAGATTTTGCTTTAACTTTCTACACATATAAAGTGGAGAGTTAGAGTAAGAGGCAAGCCCGAAGGGCAAGAGAATTTTGTGGATGAGGAAGATCTAGATGCTTGTTGCATCTCGTGTTCGCTTGAAAATGGCAACTGAAGCATCAGTTCGACAATTCTGGTACATGAACAGAATTAACCGCCTCCAATCAAATATTTTTATGTAGGTAGACTGTTGTATCTTGGGAGACATCATGCCATATCCGTGTCGCACATAGTTGTGACAATAATGTCTTAAGGACGTAGTTTCTAAACTTGCCTTAAGTGAATAAGTTTTCGTTTTACTATTATTTTACGCATTTTTGCTTCGAATGTGTTTCAGTAATTTTATGTGAATAAGCTTTCGAATGTGTTGTAGTAGTTTTACGTGAATAAACTTTGTTCACGTTATGTGTAGTTCTATCTAGCCATCTATTCCTGCAATTTGTCTAATGCAATTTTCAGAATAAACGAACCAATACAATACAATACTTCCCAACAGAAAGTGTATTTCAAAGTTTAATTATGTTTCTAATTTTGGATTTCCAAAAAAAAGAGAATTTTATTTTTGTCCTTCTAGGCCTGCCCCTTCTCCCCCATTTTTATACATTATAGATATATGCATACGAAAAGCTCGGATATATAATGCACATGGATTTTTTTTTACAATATATAGGAAAGTTGGACCAATTGAGAACATTACAACTTTTCATTTTTAACCCTCACACACGATAAAAATTTATTATAAAAGAGATTAAAAAGAATGGTTATAATGCATGACACTTGGTATAACCGTAGGGACCATAAAATCCCTTAACCCACATGTGCCTAGCTTCAACCAAGTACACGTTATAAATTCATAAATCAAATAGTTATTGCAATAAAATCTTTGTTAGATCAAACGTTTACCGTTGTACTAAACCAACTGGTGTTTGTAAATGTACTGCTATATTTCCTTATACATTTAAAGAGTGTAGACAATCTTTCCAACACCCTCCTCAAGTGTGGCGATCTCTCTAACACTTGCCAATATAATTGGGGTTCAACACGCCCCTCAAGTATGAGCAATCTCTCCCAACATTTGCACAATATAAATTGTGAAAACCCCTCCTCAAGTGTGGCGATCTCTCCAACACTTGCACAATATAATTGGGGTTCAACACGCCCTCTCAAGTGTGGGTAATCTCTCCCAACGCTTGCACAATATAAATTGTGAAAACCCCTCCTCAAGTGTGGCGATCTCTCCAACACTTGCACAATATAATTGAGATTCAAAGACGCCTCGTGACTTGCACAATATAATTGGGGTTCAACACGCCCGCTCAAGTGTGGACAATCTCTCCCAACACTTGCACATATAAATTGTGAAAATAATGTTCACACAAAAGTTCGATCTCGTGACCTCTGGCTCCGATGCCATGTTAGGATTAAACGCTAGCTTACCGTTGTACGAAAACCAATTGATGTTAGTAAATGTGCTACTATATTTCCTTATAGATTTAAAGAGTGTGGGGAATCTCTCCCAACACCTCTCTTCAAGTGTGGACGATCTATCTCAACACTTGTACAATATAATTGAGGTTCAACAAATGCTGATGTATGTATTATCTATTTCGTGTTTTTCAAAAGCAAAACCGGTTTAGGAAAAGAAATAATCAAGATGATATGATGAAGTGGTGGGTATGCATATCTCAATACAAAGCTGAAATAACAAAAGACACTACAACAGACACAAACGAAGTTATCTCTCTCAAAAAATATAATAAACATGCGTTTGAACATGAAATGTTGAAATATATAAAATATAAATTATTTTCATCCCATTAACTTAAGTTTTAGGTGAGATGGTAGTTAACGATTTCAAAGTATACAAAGCCTAGCTAAAGGGAATCCTTCAAATCCCATATGAATAGATTAGAGACAAATAGTTAATTAATTATCTGTAGACGACCAATATTTTATTACAATAAAAAAACAAATAATACTAAGAAGAACTCCTACTATGGCCAGGTCATTGCGAATACTGAGCTCAGCGGATTCAACGGCTTCCAGGTCTGATCGAAAGGGGAAAATTTCGTAATTCTTAGCAAAGTTGTTGAGTTTTAGTTCCTTGTAGGTCGTGTCTTGAAAGTTGCAGAAGATTAATGATTCATTAAATTGTCGCAAGACCAGAATATCTGCATTGTAAAAGCCTACTGGATCAACATAACCGCCGTATCGACCGAGAAAACTCAAATCTACTTCCTTAATCATCTTCCACATCCATGTCTTTTGATCATCTTCAAGAATCCACAGTTGTAACGAACTACATTTTACGCAAATCAAGCCGAGTTTCCCTTTGTATGCAATCGCCTTTTTATAAACATCAAGTGGTGACGATATTATTATAGATTCAGGTATCGGAATCTGATGAAAACCCTTTTCATGATCATTATATCCTGTGAAAGCAATAACGAGCGTGTCCATAAGAAAGTACAATAATTTACCAACTTGAATTCCTGGCTGCCGAATAAAGTGCGGTTGAGAAGCCGAAAACCGTAGCTCTATTCTCTCGCTCCACATCCATGTTCTTGAATCAAAGATGTCACGCAAATATTTATAGCAATATTCAGCTTCACTAAAATCAAATCAATTAATTAATTAAACCTTTTCAAAAAAATATCGAATGTAAGGCAAATAACTTAAGCATTATTAAATTTTTAATTTTTTTGAACAACAAGAAATTTTATTTATAAAAATCTAGCAAGACGCTAGATAACAAAAGATTCAGATTACAAATAATATATCCAAGCCGTAGAAAAGGTTTAAGCATTGTTAATTTACCAGTAGTCTCTCGAAACCCATATGATTTTGTAGCGTAACGGTTTATTTGAAAGTACAATCAAACCAACCCTATCTCCGATCGGTTTCCGGCTCGGAATCAGCCACCAGTTTCCAATGCTAGGCTTGCAAACATACAGTTGTGTTCCTGCTTCATGTGTCCGTTTACTACAACACACATCCCATGCATTGACGACGCCAAAACCTCGATATCATCGTCAAACTTTAGGGTTGGGTCATGAGAAGAAGAAACGGCCTCATCCTCAAACTTTAGGTCTGTGAATGAAGGAATAATGTTGTTGTATTCTAGTTGATTAATACTCAAAAACGATTTCGAATAATATTTACGGTTAGGATCGTACTTTCGGACTTGTAGTATGTAGCCATGCATGTTTCCGGTGTTTTGACAATAAGAAGGCATGAAAGAAGGTTCGTTGATGATATTGTACCATCGTTTGCACACAGCTTTGCATCTATCGAGCGTTTGTAACTGTAACGCCCCGTTCCCGGACACCGAGTCCTTATCCGGAAAAGAAACGTTCGGCACGTATAAAATAAAAATAAATTCATTTTATACGTAAGCCTCTACTACGTCATATCAAATTAAAGGCAAAACGGAAGCAAAACTCGGATATATAAAATTTTTCCCAAAATTAAAGAGTAGAAAAGAAATCTAAGGGTAGAAATGTAAACTATTACATTTGGAAAAGTACTAAAATCCCAAAAGATGAATACGACAAATCGTCAAACCGTAGTCTACCTCAAAAGTACGGAAAGTACAACCAAAGAAAAGCAGTAAAAGAAACATCTTGATTCTTCAACGAGCGGCGTCCAAACGTCGTCGTCAAACTCTTCCTCGAAAAACTGTTTCGCCTTCTCGTCCCCAAACACATAGAAAAAGTATGCATTCGAGGTAAGTACAAACAGATTTAGAAAGAAAGAGAAGCTATGAAAGCAATCATAGTTATGATTTAAAAGATAATTATTTAATTAGTTGATTAAATGAGACCAACTCAATCTAGGGTTCACTTCGTGCTCATCAACACGTTGTGACTAATCTGCTTCTAACTTAGCCTATCTATGTTACAACCGCACTCAAGGGCACTACGCCGATCCACCTCAAAGCAGAGTCCTCCAGACTTAGGGTCATTGACCCTGAGTTATTCTACCTGGGAACACTCTATTGCAACATATTAGTGGATCACACCAATACCCACGAAGTCTAGAAAAGGTAGACTCCGATAGCACGCGCACACACCTCAAAGCAGAGTCCCTCCGCATTTCAGTGGTCTTTTGACCCACGAAGTTCTTCCACCTTCAGAGGTAGCACATGCATCGCGATTTAGCCTGGTGCCTAGCCAAGAGAGACATGTTGTTTAATCTTTTACTAGTCACATACGTTGTTTATTAAGTTATTAACTAGCCAACCTAAGTGTTTTCAAATAATCTCCCTCACACATACTACTCTCTTCCTAGAACACTAGACACGGACAAGTCCTAGCACATACATACGATACATTGATGAATCCTAATTCATCAAAGCACAAGCCTATCATGCTCTTCCGACGGATCCGAACTTCAACTCCCTTTAAGAGTACATTCGGTGTTTTAATCGAACGAATCGAAGCTCAATTCAGCTTGTCTATATTTATACCATGTTACATATCAAATACAAAGGTTTCATATAGTTAAAGCATGTTTCAAGACTGAATAGCATCTAACATAGAAAAGAAGGCAAGACAAAAATGGACGCCCGCTTAAAGACTTGGACGCCTGCTCGCTTTAATGGACGCCTGTCCAAAATAGTGGACGCTTCGTCCACCCAAAAACAGATTCAATCTCGAATGTAAAATAGCACCTCAGACGCTCGTCCATTACAACCAGACGCTCGTCCAAGGTGGAAATTTAAGCTGGACGCTCGTCTGCACGCCGGACGCTTTCGTCCACCTGGTTCGACCGAACCCTAATTCTTCATCGTTCAACCCCGGATCGTATTTCCACCAAAAACCGTAAAATAACAACACAATGAACACTTAGACCTCGCCTAACAATACCATAACGTCCATAGTCATTTACCAAGGCAACAACTCAATTTTCTAACACCAAAACGCTTGGAACATGATCAAATCCCTAAAACTAGTAATTGATTTCATAGATGAGTTCTTCTTACCTTTGCAGCCCGTAAAATCGATCAAAACTCAAAGAAAAGTCTGCCGCAATGTCTCTCACCGTTAACCAAACGGTGCCTCGCCTCCACAACAAATCCTAGAATCGAGTCCGGTCCGAAACGATATTGCTCCCCTTTAGAATTGTGAAAACCGCCCAAGTCTCTCCTTCACCTCACAAAGTTGCGCAGGATGGGGCTGTTTGTGATTAAAAAGTGAAATTAGGTTAAGGGTTAATCTTAGGTAGACTTTCCTTTTATACCAAATTCCAAAAATTTAGTTTTTTCCTTATTTGCCCCTTGCTTAACAAAATCGACTTTCCATAAGTTTATACATATATATAACTCGAGATATATATATAAACATCCAAAATAATTAACTCGAATAAAAGGAAACCGAACCTAATATTTCGCTGTGAAATGACACGTCTGGCCTTTCCCAAAATCGGAATATTACATTCTCCCCCTTAAAAGGAGTTTCGCATCCTCGAAACTAGAACATACCGGTAATTCCCAAACTCTTGGAACTCACTAAGCATGTCGCTTCCACTTCCCAAGTTGCCTCCTCGGGTGAATGATTGCTCCATCGAACTAACACCAAGCGGAATCATCCTTCTTTAATCATCTTTTCTTTCCGGTCTAGAATCTTGATTGGTCTCTCGTCATATGCAAGGTTATCTTGTAAGATTTTCGGGTCAACCGTAGTTTCCACATCATTCTTCGCCGGACACTTTTTCAACATTGAAACGTGAAACACACTATGGACTCTCGACATTGATTCCGCAATCAAGCTTATATGCTAACGCCCCAACTCTTTCCAGAATCTCAAAAGGTCCAACATACCTTGGGCTTAGCTTTCCTTTTTGTCCAAAGCGTTTCACTCCTTTCATTGGCGAAGCCGGAGGTAAACTCTATCGCCGACTTCAAACTCAAGAGGTCTTCTAACATCACCCAACTTTTCTGCCTCGTCTTGTGTCGCTTTCTTGATTCTTCTTGACCGGTGAACCTTTCCTTTGTTTGTTCGACCATCTCTGGCCTCAGAACTCTGCTCTCTCCCGACTTCATCCCAAAACAAAGGGCGTGCGACATCTTCTCCCATACAACGCTTCAAACGGGCGGCATGCCTATACTTGCATGAAAACTGTTGTTGTAGCAAACTCCGCTACCGATAGTAATCATCCCATGATCCGCCTACCTCCAAAACACAAGCTCTCAACATGTCCTCAAGTGTCTGGATGGTCCTCTCAGATTGTCCATCTGTCTGAGGATGAAAAGCCGTGCTCAAATCCAACTTGGTCCCGAAGGCTTCTTGCAAGCTCTTCCAAACCGACTTACAAATCTCGAATCACGGTCCGAAACTATCGAGATTGGAACTCCATGTAGCTTCACTATATTGTCCCAGATATAGTGTCGCTCATCTTCTTTAATGGCATGTCAACCTTGTACGGTAAGAAATGGGCAGATTTGGTCAATCTATCCACGATTACCCAAATTGCGTCGTGACCGCCTCTTGTCTTAGGTAATCCGTGATGAAGTCCATTGTGATCTTATCCCACTTCCATTCAGGGGATATCCAATGGCTTAAGCATTCCACCGGTCTTCTATGCTCCGCCTTAACCTTCCGACATACATCACACTCGGCCACAAACTTGGCTATTTCCACTTTCATCGAGGCCACCAAAATCTTTCCTTTAAGTCTCTCAGACATTTTAGTAGCACGGATGAACAAAGAAAAGCTATCCGATGTGCTTCTTCCATAACTCTTTGTCTCAAGTCACCAACATTAGGTACACATAGGCGATCCCGATACCACAGATTTCCACTCTTATCCAACACGTAACCAACCGTAGGCTTCTCTCAGCAACTCGCTTCAGTCAACCAAACCAAGATCTTCATCTTGTTTTCCCTCGATATCATCTAACAACTCGACCTTGCCAACAATGGTGCCACAAACCGCCGGTCTTCAACTGGTCAAAGCTTCGATTTCTAACCCATCTAACCTTTCCGTCTACTACCTCAACACTGGAAGTCGCAAACACCGGGTTTCTCGCTTCAGAGCATCACCACTACATTCGCTTTACCCGGATGGTACCGAATATCCAAATCATAGTCCTTAACGAACTCTAACCATCTCCTCTGCCTCATATTCGTGTTCTCTTGTGTGAAGAAATACTTTAAACTCTTATGGTCGGTGAAGATCCTTGCTTTAACCCCATATAAGTAATGCCTCCAAGTCTTTAAGGCAAATACTACTACCGCTAACTCTGGATCATGTGTCGGGTAATTTTTCTCATGCACCTTCAATCGCCTAGATGCATAAGCTATCACTTTTCCTCCTTGCATCAACACACAACCCAAAACCCTCGTCCCAAGCATCCGTGTAGACATCATAGTTATCAAAAATCTCCGAATCGCTAACACCGGTGCCGTAGTCAACTTACTCTTCAAGGTATGAAAGGCCTTATCACACTCATTAGTCCATTCAAATTTCACATTCTTCTCGTGTCACTGGTGAGTGGAGTAGCTATCTTCGAAAAATCTTGTACGAACTTCCCCTGTAGTAACCAAACCAACCCAAGAAAGCTTCTTACTCAAATCGTGGTAGGTTTAGGCCAATTCTCAATCGCCTCGATCTTTGCCGGATCAACTTGAATACCATCTCCGTAAATTACATGACCCAAGAAACTCACTCGATCCAACCAAAAGTCACACTTGGAAAACTTTGCGCATAACCGATTCTTCTTCAAATGTGTCCAACACTATCCTTAAGTGTTCCTCGTGTTCTTTCTCATCCTTAGAGTAAACTAGGATATCGTCTATGAACACTATCACGAACTTATCCAAGCACGGCATGAAAACTCCGCATCAAATCCATAAATGCGAGATGGAGCATTAGTGAGTCCAAAAGGCATAACAAGGAACTCATAATGTCCATATCTCGTGATCAAAGCCGTCTTCGGTATATCTCGCTATCTTAACCTTCGGTGATGATATCCGGACCTCAGTCAATCTTGGAAAACACTTTCTTACCCTCGCAATCGATTAAACAGATCATCTATCCTTGGTAGAGGTACTTATTCTTGATGGTAAGGTTGTTCGATTGCTCAGTAGTCGATACACATTCTCATGCCGCCATCTTTCTTCTTCACAAACAAAACAGGGGCTCCCCAAAGCTGAGGTAATCGGCTGAATTATGTTCCTTTCAAGCATATATTTAAGTTGAGCTTTCAACTCCTTTAATTCAGCCGGTGCCATTCTCGTAGGTGCCTTAGCAGCGGTGCCGCTCCCGGTATCAATCGAATCTCAAACTCTATCTCTCTCGTCGGCATGTTTCCCGGTAGCTCTTCCGAAACACACCTCGGATATTCCTCACTATGGGAGTCTCTCGAACTTAGGCTTCACTTGTTCCACGCCCATCGCATACAACAAGTAGCCTTCACAATCCTTCCGACAAGCCCTTATCGCTTTAACCGATATGATCGGATGTTTCTTCTTACTCGGCTTGTACACATTCCTTGATACGCCTTGTCGATTTCCCGTGTACTTTAAAAGTTACTTTCTTCTCTTTACATCCAAGTGTACATAATTCTCGGATAGCCAATCTATTCCGAGGATTACATCAAAACCGAAAAGTCCAAAATCAGAAAGTTGCTCTTACATCGATAAGGTCCGACTCGAACTTCCACTTGTGGTATCATTCTAGTTACCCTTGTTACCTTCCCTAACGGCGTAGTTATCTCCAAAGTGTTTCTTAAAGGCTCAAGGTAAATCCAACTTCTTAGCTACCTTGGTTGACACAAAAGTATTTGACGCCTCCGTGTCAAACAAAGCCTTGACCACTAGGTTTTCTAACATTATCGTACTAGGATGCATATTCATTTATTTAAATATAGTTACAACATGAATAATCACGCTATAAAATATCTTAACAAAAGAATGAAACAAAACATGGTACCGAAATAACGTCACCCTCTGGTTCCACAAAATTAGCATCCGCGCAAAAACTCGAACCGGTCGGCTCGGGCCGCCTCCCGCTACCTTGGCTCGAACCACTCTTGTTTCTCTGTTTGGACACGCCTAGAAAAGTGTCCTTGCTCACCACAAACGTAACAACCGTTACTACTCGCTCGCACTCTCTCAGATGATTCTCATTTGCACTTGGGGCAAAGTGGTGCAATTGCTCGGGCTTTAGCCTTTGTAGGTGCCGTAGTCTTCTTGGCCGCTCGTGGCGCCTCTATAATCGCTTTGACTTGTCCCGAAATTCTCTTATTATTGACAACCATCGTAGCTCTCTTCCCGAAAGTCTCGACTTCTAAGGCTTTATTCATCAACTCGCCATATTCCTTGCCGTGAATCCTAGCATGCCCGATCAATCTCGTAGGCCAACCCATCCTTATAGAGGGCCATCTTTCTCTCTTCCACTTTCATCAATTCGGATAGAACCTTCCTAACTCATTGAATTTATTAGTGTATGGGACACCGTCGATGATTACCTTGCTTGTGCTTCAAGAATTGACTTGCTTTATCTCGCTTGAATCAGAACGGGAAGTACTCATTATAAAACATCGTCTTGAACCCTTCCCAATCCGTTACCTTACCGTTCTTTACTTTGAATGGCATCAATCCATGCTTCGCCGCTCCCAACATAAAATCGATCGCTAGTTGTGCCATCTTCGCCTCAGAACATGTATGTTCCTACAAGCTTTCTCGAATCCTCTTATCCATTCCTCTCGCTTTAGAATGCTCCACATTACCAAAGAAGTTCTCAACTCGATTTCTCCTCAATCTTGTATACCAATCCACGGCGGTGCTTGCTCGAAAGTCGGTCTAATCTGGTGGGTGAACCGGAGGGTAACCAAAAGATACATACGCGGCCGACATCTTGCGATGTTGAGGATAAGGTGGGATTACTTGAGGCTCATTCGATCACGGATAGTACCTCGATAAAACCGGGTGTCGCTGAGGTGATAAAACCAAAGGGTGGATGACCAACGCCTTGCTTTGGTGGTCAAAGCGTGGTGAAGGTGGTATCGTAGGTTGAGGAACATGACCTACTGGAGGAGGGTAGAAGACCCGCCTCGCCGAGGATACACCGGAGGATAAGCACTAGATGGTGGTGGATACACATTGGTCACTTTGGTGGTGGCGCACTAATCGGTGGAATGTCGCTACTACAAAGGATGACACGAATAGGTGCTTGTCCAGGCTCTCCATAAATGTAGTTATATCTTGGCGGTGGTCGGGGTGGCAGATTCGATGCGCGCCTCGGTGACACATCCCGCTGAGACCGTGGTGTGGCGTGGGTGTATGGGGTGGTGGTGAAAGACTCAAACGAGGCGAAGGATTACGCCTCACAAATCCTCCCCTACTACGGGCATTGGGGCTCGCCTTGTCTAAACCCCGAGCTCTCACCCACACGAACGCCTCTTCTTGTCGTCACCAAGTCGAAAGATCAAGAAAACCAGACGTTACTAAAGATCTAAAGAAACTTATCTTAAAGAAAGGAATTCTAAAGAACGCTTCTCTCTGATACCAACTGTAACGCCCCGTTCCCGGACACCGAGTCCTTATCCGGAAAAAAAACGTTCGGCACGTATAAAATAAAAATAAATTCATTTTATACGTAAGCCTCTACTACGTCGTATCAAATTAAAGGCAAAACGGAAGCAAAACTCGGATATATAAAATTTTTCCCAAAATTAAAGAGTAGAAAAGAAATCTAAGGGTAGAAATGTAAACTATTACATTTGGAAAAGTACGAAAATCCCTAAAAGATGTAATACGACAAATCGTCAAACCGTAGTCTACCTCAAAAGTACGGAAAGTACAACCAAAGAAAAGCGTAAAAGAAACATCTTGATTCTTCAACGAAGCGGCGCCAAACGTCGTCGTCAAACTCTTCCTCGAAAACTGTTTCGCCTTTCTCGTCCCCAAACACATAGAAAAAGTATGCATTCGAGGTAAGTACAACGACTTAGAAAGAAAGAGAAGCTATGAAAGCAATCATAGTTATGATTTAAAAGATAATTATTTAATTAGTTGATTAAATGAGACCAACTCAATCTAGGGTTCACTTCGTGCTCATCAACACGTTGTGACTAATCGTTTCTAACTTAGCCTATCTATGTTACAACCTCACTCAAAGGGCACTACGCAGATCCACCTCAAGCAGAGTCCTCTCAGATTTAGGGTCATTGACCTACTGAGTTATTCTACCTTGGGAACACTCTATTGCAACATATTAGTGGATCACACCAATACCCACTAAGTCTAAAAGGTAGACTCCGATAGCACGCACACCCCAAGAGAGTCCCTCCGCACTTAGGGTCTTTTGACCTACGAAGTTCTTCCACCTTCAGAGGTAGCACATGCATCGCGATTTAGCCTGGTGCCTAGCCAAGAGAGACATGTTGTTTAATCTTTTACTAGTCACATACGTTGTTTATTAAGTTATTAACTAGCCAACCTAAGTGTTTTCAAATAATCTCCTCACACATACTACTCTCTTCCTAGAACACTAGACACGGACAAGTCCTAGCAGCACATACATGCACATTGATGAATCCTAATTCATCAAAGCACAAGCCTATCATGCTCTTCCGACGGATCCGAACTTCAACTCCCTTTAAGAGTACATTCGGTGTTTTAATCGAACGAATCGAAGCTCAATTCAGCTTGTCTATATTTATACCATGTTACATATCAAATACAAAGGTTTCATATAGTTAAAGCATGTTTCAAGACTGAATAGCATCTAACATGTAAAAGAAGGCAAGACAAAAATGGACGCCCGCTTAAAGACTTTGACGCCTGTTCGCTTTAATGGACGCCCGTCCAAAATAGTGGACTTCGCCCACCCAAAACAGATTCAATCTCGAATGTAAAATAGCACCTCAGACGCCGCCCATTACAACCAGACGACGCCGTCAAGGTGGAATTTAAGTGGACGCTCGTCTGCAATACCGACGCCGTCCACCTGGGTTCGACCGGAACCCTAATTCTTCATCGTTCAACCCCAGATCGTATTTCCACCCAAAACCGTAAAATAACAACACAATGAGCACTTAGACCTCGCTCTAACAATACCATAACATCCATAGTCATTTACCACGGCAACAACTCAATTTTCTAACACCAAACGCGCTCTTGGAACATGATCAAATCCCTAAAACTAGTAATTGATTTCATAGGATGAGTTCTTCTTACCTTTTGCGCCCGTAAAATCGATCAAAACTCAAAGAAAAGTCTCTTTGCAATGTCTCTCACCGGTAACCAAACGGTGCCTCGCTTCCACAACAAATCCTAGAATCGAGTCCGGTCCGAAAACGATATTGCTCCCCTTTAGAATTGTGAAAACCGTCCAAGTCTCTCCTTCTCCTCACAAAGTTGCGCAGGATGGGGTTTGTTTGTGATTAAAAAGTGAAATTAGGTTAAGGGTTAATCTTAGGTAGACTTTCCTTTTATACCAAATTCCAAAATTTAGTTTTTTCCTTATTTGCCCCTTGCTTAACAAAACTGACTTTCCATAAGTTTATACATATATATAACTCGAGATATATATATAAACATCCAAAATAATTAACTCGAATAAAAGGAAACCGAACCTAATATTTCGTTTTATAAAATGACACGCCATCGCTCTTTCCGAAAATCGGAATATTACAAGAATGAGGAGATTCGACTCAATATTAAGTATTCTGTATCTTCTAAAAAATTAGTAGTATGTTTCTTGGTAACTTTAGATGAAGTAATTTTTTTTTTTTTTTTTTTTTTTTTAATGTACCAAAGAAATATTTTATTATTAGAAAAATATTCAAAGAAAGTTCGAGAGTACAACAAAACCAATCGAAAAAACCAAAAACAGCCCCAAAACTAGAAACAAGACGGCAAACTATGAAGAAGTAGCAGTAAAAGGATCAAGTTTCCATTTGGTCCACTCCCAGTTGAATTTAAAGCATCGACCTGAAACCCATTCGAAGCATCTCGATCGAATATCCGCAAAACACACCGCATAACATCGAAATTCTTATTGTTAAAAACCAGATCATTTCTTTTTAACCAAAGCATCCATAATGTCACTTTTCTTATAGCATCCCAAATCATGTTATCTGAGCGATTCCGCGTGTGATTCATTTTTAGATGCATGGTGGATGGTGTGGGAGAAGGATCGGGGAGGGCTTGTGCGTAATGCGTAATGGGTTTGAACTTTGAATAGCTAGATAGATTTATCAAATGTTATAAAGTTTAAAAGATATATATATATATATATATATATTTATATATTTCTATTAAATAGATAGTTTGTGTTTATATTTATCTATTACTATATATATAATAATTTCAGGTCTACCTTTATCCTTTCACACAAATTTTATGTTGATCCTGATGCAAATCCTAGTTGGTGCAACAAAATCAATAGGAATCCAACATTCTAAAATGGACCCCTACCTGCAAAAACTTTCCACCGATGTATCATTTTGAAAGTGCTGACTTTGTGGTCCAAAACTTACATCTGGACCATCCTAAAATTTCACATCCTTTCATCATGTAGCCATCATATCGTGTGTTTGTACTTGTCATTAGCTTATGAAATAAATTAAGGCATACTTTAATTTTTTTTTCAACAGATACATAATATATATACACACATATATATATATATATATACACACACGGTTTGGCTAACACTTTCGCTTAGAATAATGCTCGAATTAATTCCTATATATGTTTCGACACAACCCATCAAGTTATATAAAGTTTGTGTTAGAATAATGCTCCAATTCCTATATTTTGTTCAACACAGTGCATCGAAATAATTATTATTACCAAACTATCCAGACGCACACCAAGTTTATATATATATATATATATATATATATATATATATATATCATACCTGCTCATTACAGATATATATACTTACAGATCCTTAACTTGTGCAACAAACAGGGTCTTCTGCTCATTACAGATATATATACTTACAGATCCTTAACTTGTGCAACAAGCAGGGTCTTCATGCAACCAGTGCACAGTAAAAGGTAAATAATTTTAGAACAATTGCAATAACTTTACTTATATATGCTGTAATAAAAAAAGATAAAAAGAAAAAAAGAGTGAAGCCTACAAAGCCAAAATCAACCAAAGTCCTATTAGAATAAAATTCCTATCTAATTTAGATCAATGATATATCCACAACATAATCCCACATTTGGAACTATTGTCGTGTCGTGGGTGCGTTTATTTATATATTTTTTTCTGAAGAATATTGAAATTTGAAAATAAAAGGCTAGTCCACTTCACATCGTCGGTTATGAAACATGTTAGGGACTTTAGTTGGGTAAGAAATTAACGATGCCGACAATAATCATCAATAAAAGAATTGGGCTTATTGCAGTCAGACAAAAAATAATGATAAGGAGAAACTCTGTACTGATCCTGCAGATCTTGGAAAAACCCCCAAGAACGTAATCGAGACAATCAACACCACGGCGATCAGCGAGATCCACTGGTTCCCGATCAGATCGGAAGGGAAAATATCCGTACATACCCAAGGTTGTTGAGTTTTAATTCCTTGTAGGTAAAGTCTTGAAAGTTACATAAGACCACAGATTCATTATATTGTCGCAAGACAAGGATATCTGTATTGTAAAAGCCAACTGGATTATAAGCACCGCTGTACTGACCGAGAAAACTCATGTCAACTTCCTTAATCTTGTTCCACAACCGGGTGTTATGATCTTCAAGAATCCACAATTGCAAGGATCTAAACCTTGTCAATTTCCATAAACCAACCCAAGATTCCCTTGGTATTCGATCAGTTAATTTTTTAACAACTGTTGAATCGGAAATATCCTCTGTAGAGGATAGAGATTATGTAAAGGAATGGGAAAAGTATCTTCATTATCTCCGTGGAAAGCAAAACGAGTGTGTCCATGAGAAAGTATAAGAATCCACCGACCTGAATTCCGTGCTCAAAATAGCGTGATTGATAAGACGGAAGTCTTAGCTCTACTCTCTCACTCCACATGCAAGTTCTTGAATCATAGATCTCAAGCCAATATTTGCAACAATTGTCAACTTCAATCAGATAATTAAATCTGTCAAACGTAAGATATATGAAAAATGTTTATATAAGCCAAGGAATAAAACCAACCCTACAGGGGCATATCATCATCTTTCTTGCTTGATTTGATTTACCTTTCAACATTGATGTATTTCATATATTACATGTTTTTGTCACCATTTGATACAAATGTACTACATTAGACTTTAATTAATTTAGTGTTTCTTTAACACTATAATCTCTTACCGAGGGAGGATCTACTATATGGGCATAAGAGGGCTAAGCCCACCCGGAAAAAGATTACAAGGCAAAATTAGAAAATGGTCCTCTAACTTGGCCTAGTATGAATTTTAGTCCTGAGGAAAATGGTCGTTTAAGTTGATTTTTTTTTTTGAAAAATGGTCATATCCGCCGGATATTGCTGACGTGGCTTCCACTTGGGATCCTACGTGGTTTGTGGGTCCCACTTCTCATCCATTTACTAAAAAATAAAGTTGATGCAAGAAGGATAACTTCAATGTATAAACATTGAAGTTGTAGCTTGGATGGCAAAGTGTTTGATATTTTCCCATTAGGTCGCCGGTTCAAATCCTTTTTGCATCAACTTTTAATTTTTAGTAAATAGAGGAGAAATGGGACCCACAAGCCACGTAGGATCCCACGTGGCAGCCACATCAGCAATTTTAAAAGATATCCACTAGCCACATAGGATCCCACGTGGCAGCCACGTCAGAAATTTTAAAAGATTCCGACGCCCAGTCAGCAATATCCGGCGCATAGGACCATTTTTCATAAAAAGATACAACTTAGAGGATCATTTTCCTCACCGGAGCATTAACATGATTAAAATCCGTAGTAGGCCAACTTAGAGGACTATTTTTCTAATTTTGCCAAGATTAGACTATAAAATGTAATGCTCAACTTGATCCATAAAATATTTTTAATCCAGTTTATCCGACGAACTCGATATTGTCTATTAGACCACCCTATATTGAAATCCGCGCCCCGCCCTTGTCTCTTACACTATTCTCTAAGGTCCAGAAAAAAAAACAGGAAGTAAAATAATACGTGCGCGTTGTATTCACAGAAAAAAAAGGTGTACAGTACATGTTTTTTCTAGAGATCCATATGATTTTGTAGCGCAAGGGTTTATTAGAAAGTATAATCAAGACACCCTTGATTTTTATGAGACACATTTGAATCAATATGTTCCACGTTAGAATTAATGATTCGAAAATGTGTTGTGCACATTATTGTAGTTATTTTTGATTTGACATTATCATTACTCTTTTTGATAGTATAGCTGAAAATAATTTCACTGGTCATGATCAAGCAAATAAGTGAAAGAGCAAAGGAAGGGAGAGGTTTTTCCTACAAGTAAATCAAAGAAAGCTAGGAAATGGGGAAATAAGAAACTCCCGATTGATGGGGCGTCCATAACTGACAGCGGTATTCATAAGAAACTCTCGATTATTCAAAGAGAAAGACAAAGGCAATATAGCACAATCATCGAGAGCAACATATGAAGTTGAAGCTACAACTCGTTTGGGTCTATATATACTTCATTGTAACTCCCATTGTAACTTACTTCGATTATACCATTCTTCAATTCATGTAATCTTCAAGATAGTTCAAGTATTCAAATATATATAGTTTTCATTTTCATTGATGGATGGTTGATTTTCTTCATGCCTTGGTGTGTTGGGGGTCTTCAAGTCCTATGAAGATTATGTCCATTAATAGCGCAGAGGGTTGGGAAAAAAATGAAAAAAAAATGTACAGTGCCTGTTTTTTCTAGAGATCGATATGATTTTGTAGTGCAAGGATTTATTAGAAAGAATAAAGAAGCCAAACAAAACTCCTTCCCAACTTGGACGGGGAATCTGTTGCCATTGTGAAGTGGTTGTGTAGCGACCCGTCCCGAAAACCCGAGTATTTCCGGAAAACGGATCGTTCGGCCATGTTTCGAGATAAAGTCTCGTAACACGAAGCCTTTCTAACTAAAACATCCATTTAAAAATAATAGCTGAAGCTAAACAACACAACTCGGGTCTAACAACATAATTTATTATTTCCCTCTAATCCAGCTATTACATCATTTAATTATTGACACCCAAAAAAAAAAGTCTTTACAGCAATTCAACGGTCATCTCGATAAAATGGCAATTTGGGTTTTGGCGATTCGGTAACGAATTAACGACTTGAAATCAAGGTAAGGAGAATTGTATCAATATGCCTTTTGTTCATATTATTTATTTTCATAATTATATTGTGTTTTTACGGAATTAAGTTTAGGCAACATATTTCTCAAGATTTTCAATACACCAGGCTAATCTTTGATAAAGATAGAATTTCTATTTTTATATCGTGAGAAATAAGAAACAATGATTTATCTCAATATCTTAATTTCATTATAAAATTTATGTTAGCTTATAAGTTTCTATAACCTACTAAACTAGAAGATTTTCGGTCAATAAGTTAGAATTTGAAAAGTAGATATTATTTCATGGTTAATAGCAATGATACTCTCATAAGAGGTTATTTGGTAACTTATGCTATAATTACAAGTTTATTTTTCCTAAGGATTTTATGAAATGTAATCTCCAACATAATTAAGTCTTTATGATATCTTATTTAAATCTTTTAGAAATTATGTATGTTTTAGACTATAGTTTGTAAATAGTTATTTATGAAATTATTAGAATTATGAATAATCATTTGATGCTGAAATAAGAGAATGTGACGGTTAATGGTTAAGTATTAAATTAAGCAGAGTAGTGAATCCTCGAGGGTCCCCGGCACTAGTTTCCCTGCTCACGGGCTATAATAGTGAGAAAAGGCTGGAGCCGGTCAATTTCCCCGTTCATGGGCAATAATAATAAACATCCGGTCTGCAATATGTAAATTAGTATCCCTTCTCATGGGTTATAATAAATGAGACACAATACTTTGAACCGTTACAAACTAATTAAGTTATGAGCCTCTCTTAGTAGGCTATTTCGTGCCAAGAGAAGAATAACACTGAAATATTACTTAATCAACATTTTATTACTATAGCATTTTATTTTTAGTAGACAATATATGTATTTTCATCTATTTTATTTACATTCATTATTTTATATCTTGCATCACTACAATTAATTAATAAAGATAATACTGCGTTACTTTTGAGAAATTGGATTAATCTAATCATGTCATTTATTTTATTTATTTGTAATTAACTAACAAGTTTTACAAATAATATAAATAATTTTATATCATCAAATTTTTTTAATTTAAAAGTGAACTCTGGATAGCCTACCCAGTGTTGCCTTTAGTTCCCTCTTGGTACGACTCTTCTTACGGGCATTATTGCTCACTCTTTACATCCTTGTGTTTTTCAGATAAAATATGAAGTCAATCATATGTTGGCGATCTGAGACGTCTAGATAAGTATTGGTGACAGTGGTTATGATGTTAGTGCGATTACTTCTTGAAGTAGTACATTTGATGGATTGTATATTATAGTATTGTATTTGTGATTAGAATATGGTTGCTGTAAAGACTGTTTTTTTTTTTTGGTGTCAATAATTAAATGATGTAATAGCTGGATTAGAGGGAAATAATAAATTATGTTGTTAGACCCGAGTTGTGTTGTTTAGCTTCCGCTATTATTTTTAAATGGATGTTTTAGTTAGAAAGGTTTCGTGTTACGAGACTTTATCTCGAAACATGGCCGAACGATCCATTTTCCGAAATACTCGGCTTTCGACGGGACGGTCGTTAACAGTTGTCTGTTAGAAGATTTATTTTAATTATTATGTTAATTAAGTTAATTTTATTAGAAGATTTATTTTAATTATTATGTTAATTAAGTTTTATTTCCTAAAACTATGTCAGTCTCTGTTTCAAAAAAAAAAAAAACTATGTCAGTCATGTTATCTACGCAAGTCATTAGATCATGGAAGAACATGATAACTCTAAAGAACATGATAACTTCATCATCGCAACATGAAACTATGAAAGGATAGAGTTAATTTGACCTTTAATTGAATCTTCAATATTTATCCCAATGATATTATAAATGAATATAAATAATTAAAAATTAAATAGTAGAATCAAAGCACAACGTTGGGGTTCACAAAACCCTAAACCATATATAAATATATAATTCGTATCCTGCGCTGTTCTCCATCTAAGCTAGCTTGTTTTCATGTGTATATTCTACTGTTAGATTTTATTTATACATATTGATGCACACTACTTTGTCGATAGTGTGATTTAGTAGTGTGATATTGGCATTACTCATATCGAAAAGCCCTCATCTGCATACTACATTGAGGTTCCGATATCTGGTAAGTTGTTGTTACCATGGATGCTTATGATATGGAATGCGAAATACTGAGTCGAATCACTTCGTTACAGACGCTCTATAGATGCAAAGCTGTGTGCAAACGATGGTACGATATTATCGACGAAGCATCTTTTTGCCAAAACACAAGGGACATGTATGGCTATATAATACAAGTCTCGAATTCGAAGCTAAAATTTTCCAAAACGTTTCTGAGGATTAATCAACATGACCACAACAAATTCATTCCTTCATGCACAGACTTGAAATTTGACAATGTGGGCACCCCGTCTTCTTCGGACACAAACCTAAAGTTTGACGATGATGATGATATCGAGATTGTGGCATCTTCGATGCAAGGGATTATGTGTTGTGTTAAGCTTAGAGGCTTTTATGGGAAATTCTACGTTTGCAAGCCAACGACTGGACAAAGGGAAGAGATTCCGGACAGAATATATTTTAGAGGCATGGCTGGCTTGATAATACTTTCAACTAAACCCTTGCGCTACAAAATCTTGTTGATTACAAGTCCGTCAAGTCGCCCCAGGTTGGTTTTTTTTTGCGGGTGCGTGTGTGGAGTATTTTGTTGTCTGTTTTAAAATTGTTTTTATCATTTTGGACCCAATATATGTAAAAGATCCCGTTCGCTATTCACGATTTGAAATTAAAAAAAAAAAATTAGAGTCTGTACGTTTCAACTGAATCGATTAATGATTGATTCTGATCTTATGTTTGATTAATTTACTCAGTGATGATAATGGCGCGCCTTTGTAGGGAATCTCAAGAAGAGGAGGACTTTTGTTGCGATATTTTTTATTCAAAAACATGGACATGGTACCAGAGAGTAAAGCTATCACTCCCGTCGACTTCTCAACTGCCTTTCAAACAACTTTTACTTTTTAACAAACACGGAATTCAAGTTGGTAGATATTTATACTTTCTCAGGGAAACACTCATTCTGGCTTTCCATGGAGATGATGATACTACTTCCCATATTCCATTGCCTTCAGAAATATCATCATCCAATTATTTAGAAACAAGAAAAGTAATTGAATACCAAGGGAATCTTGGCTTGATTTCCATGACACGGTTAGAGTGGACAATGCAACTATGGATTCTTGATGATGTAAAGATCCAGAAGTGGATGAAGATTAAGGAAGTTGACATGAGATTATTTCCTGGACAGGGCTCTATTTTTCATCCGGTTGGCTTTTACAATGCAAATACTGTTGTCATGAGACGATTTATAGGAACATTGATCTTATGGAACATACAAGACTTTAGCTACAAGGAAGTAAAACTCAATGGCTTAGACACACTGGAAATTTTCCCTTCCGATCTGACTGGGAACATGTGGATCTCAGACCGAAGCTCCGCCCTGCGATCTGACCAGGTACTGATGGATCAAATCATGCTGCTGATCGTTGTGGCCACGGTGTTAATTATCTTAATTACGTTCTTTAGCGGTGGATCTCAATCATTATCATCGTGGTGTGTTAATTATGTTGATTACCTTCTTTTGCATCTCGTTATATCTGGTATTTATCTCCTTATATTAGTTGGTATCTATGTCCAACAACAACGTTCGGCATTGTTACGTCCATAACATGTTTCATAATTTTCATAATTGAATCCACGTACCGGGGCATTGTTACGTTTTTTCTCTTCATGACTTGTGGAACATGGACTTATGTATATACCATCATGTGCAAATTTAGAAATTTATTTCAATAAAGTGTCATCGTAATTACCGTAGCCTATTAAATAATTTTAATACCAAAAATCTCAATTTCAATGGATCACATCACTCCCCACGTAACAAAATTAACTAAATTGTTTTAGTACATAGTACAAGAAAATCACTATTTTGTTATACTAGCTTTTTGTCACACGGCTAAAATATATTAGCTAGACTCATTCGCTTTAATTTGTCACACACCCAAAAAAAGTGTAAGTAAGTGTGATAAAAGTTAGTGTTGTGAAATGATGTTTAGCTAGACTCAATTGCCACGCTAGTGTGGCTAAAAGTAAGTGTGTGACAAAAGCTAGTGTAGTGAAAAAATAAGCAAGTGTAATCAGTGAAATCATTTCCTGATTCTCTATTATGGTATCAGAGCTCTCAGACTAGTGTCTTTTCGGTCCTGAGCAGTTTTTATGAAAAAATGTCCGGGTGGGGGTTCGTAACATTGATCTAAACGAACCCTCATCCCCTCCCCTTTCATAATTCATCTGGTTTTTTTCTATGTTATTTCAATTTTTATTCCAAATAAATTCTTCATCAAAACAAACTATTAACATGCGTGGTCGCCGTCGTCTTCCTCATTGGATTCTTGTTCGGCTTTGGAGTCTTCAAGCATGGTTTCCACAAGTTGAGAGCCTCGGCTCCAGGTTTTTTTCTTTTTTTCTTTTTTTCTTTCTTCTTTCATTGATTTGTTTTCTATTTTATTTTAAATAAATCTCCTATTGATGTCATTGTCTCACATGCAAACCAAAGCATCTCTCTCCAACTCTTTTCTATTTTATTTCTCCACCTCCACTCGTTGAGATTATATCAACTATAAATGTTCTTTATGAAAGTTAACTGCATCCCTCAATTCACTCCTTTCATCGGCTGCTATCATTTTCACTCGATATGCTTTATCACAATCTATAAATTCTTCTATTTTGTTAAGGTATCCACTCATCTGAAGGATGATCCCTCCAAATATTTCTTCTTTTCTATCACTTTTTTTATGACTACTCAAATTTTCGAGTCATTCAGCTATAATTTTTTTTTTAGGGTATCTCATCATCTTAAAGATGATGTTCCCTCCTAATATTTCCTCCTCTCTATCAGTTATTATATGACTCTTCCAAAGTTTTTGAGTCATCCATTGCAGAGATTGAAAGCAATATCAAAGTTGTGAAGAAGTTGATGCCGATTGATATAAGCGCTTTGTTGCATGCACTATGTGAAGGACACCAGATTAATTCATTACGGGTCAATCTCCATGTTCATTACATTACCATGGGATTATGGGGCGTGTTGAAGATATTATTGATACACAAGAATCTGAAAATTAATCACGCAAATATCTTTGAAAATATTATGTATTTATGTCTTTCACATTATGTATTATACCTATATAATATCAAGATTGTACTCTACTCAAATTAGTGAAATCATTTCCGATTCTCTATTATGTAGTGGAAGTATGTTTAGCTAGACTAATTTGCCACGCTAGTGTAGAAAAAAGTAAGTGTGTGACCAAAGCAAGTGTAGTAAAAGAATGTTTAGCTAGACCCATTTGCCACGCTAGTGTGGCTAAAAGTAGTGTGTGACAAATGCAGGGACGGAACCAGGAATCGATGGTCGGGTGAGGTTATGGACTACATTTCTCTAGTCGAGGGGCTGGACTAAGACAGCTAAATGCGTTGGACTAAATTATATAAGGTTTTCGATATACCGGAAATAAAAACCGGGTGGGCTGCACCCGCCCTAGCCACCATTGGTTCCGCCCGTCGACAAAAGCTAGAGTAGTAAAAGAGTTTTTTTTGTAGTATACTAAAAAAAATCACAAATCTCAATGGAGTCATGTGACTCCCCCCCTTACACACAGATCAGCCCTTGTATACCATTTATACATGTGGGTTTTATTGGCATCCCAAATATATTTCCGGCACCATATTTACCTACAATTTTTTAAATGTGGATGTGGATGTGGTGCTAGAATATTTACGAGGTGCCTAAAGAACCCGCATTTAGCAAGTAATCCATTGGGATATTTCGGACAACAAAAAAACAAAAAGCGCCCTGTTTGGTTTCGGGTTAGATTGTGTTGAACAGATCCAAAAGAGAGAAAATAATATAAAATAAAGTGAAAAAATATTTATAAAGTAGAAATGTTGATGGTTAAATAGTGTAGTGGTGAATAAAGTGAATTGATTAATATTATTTTATTTATTGATGGTGAAATAATTAGTAAGAGAAATTATAATAAAATAATAGAATGAATAAAATAATGACAAATAAGATAGTGGATGGAATGAAATATTGAGTTGGATCCAAATGGAGCCAACCCAACCCGAAATCAAACAGGGTTGAAAATCCAAGAGCTCCACTCAAAATTCAGTTTATTGCATCTCCCGTCGATATAAGCATATGAAGAAATTAAAAACTTCAACCGTAAAAGATTAAGGTGGTATGAAGATTAATTGGCGGCTTGATCCATTGCACAAGACAATCAGTTCTCGATGGAGAAAAGCATATAAGTCAACCCTATTGGATAAAAATAGGTTCCTCCGGCTAGATGGCTAGCCCATCGCCGAAGCTGCTCCTGAACTGCCCGATCCGGCCTCCACCCCTCCAATCTCTTAGCACAAAGTTACGAAGAGCACTACACAATCTTTGAATTTCAATATTGACTCGCTGCGCCTTCCGCGCTCAAAGGGAAACCTTCAATTATCGTTCTCATTGAAGCAGAAACGGCAATGGTTGCCTCCTTTCAACGCTCCTCATCGGGCGTAAATTTTCCCAAGGCAGGCCATCCTCGATGTGATCAAGAAGTTTCTCAACATTCGTAACTACATAGGCGGGTATGCTTTAGGGCTTCTAGATAACAAACATGCTCTTCTCCGGTTCGAACAAGACAAATTACCTATACATCTCACAAACAAACCATTTACTTTTTTCCAAATGAATGATATGTTGGAAAACTCCTAAGAATTTATGCAGCCACGGAAGAGTTACGAAGGCCCTCAATGGAAAGAGTCCAAGTTGAGGTAGACGTTTTGAAAAATATTCCCGCAAGGATTTGGATTCGACGTGAAAATGGTGATGGGTTTGGGCAAGCGATTCTGCCGGAGGGGAAACGCCCGGCCTACTGCACTCATTGTTGGTACATGGGGAATCATAAGGACAATTGTAAGATCAAACATCCCTCATTACTAATGTCCAAAAAAAACGATACCGGTAAAGCCACACAAATTTATGTTGCTAAATCCGCAGACAGGGCGGACCTAGTCTCTAGGGAGGGGGGCAGTCGCCCCCCCTCGGATCCGAAAAAATACATGAATATATATGTTATGCATTTTTTTCACCACTCTTAAAATTTATATTCGCGCTCATCATCAATAATCCTCAGAGAAATTAATATAAAACTTTTATTATGTAAATAAAAATACATTGTCATTACAAAAGTGATACATCTAAACAAATATGAATCATATTTTACTTATAATAAATAACAGGGTATTTTTAACGACACCATAGTCTATCTACTCGACATCACTTTTCATGCAAATTTTGGATTTATAAAGGTTGGAATCTATTTTCAACCCTCCAGTAGTCAAGTTTTGTGCATAAATTCGACTGAATCCAAATTTCGTTGTGATGCCCCAACGGTAGATTCAATGTGGTGTCATTAACATTGTCCAAAATAAAAATACTAGTGGGTTAGTGTGTTCAGATAATGCAACATAGAGTAGTGTTTTTTTTTTCAATATATAACAAGAATGTCTATTTGCATTATATAGTAGTGTTCTCTCGAATCAAATGTGATATAAAAATCACTAATATTCATTTTGTTAGTTACGTAAAAATTAGTATTAACCCCCCCACGCGCGATCCTCGCATCCGCCATCGTCTGGCAGAGATAACCTAAAAACCCCACTCATAAAATAATTCATACCCTAAAACAAATGGCACTCATGTGGTTATTGAAGATGGTACTCCCCCATCGAAGGACAATCCAAACCAAGCTGGAGCATCAAGTATCCAAGAATCTGAGATAAAAGATGAAAACATTCCGGAGCAAGCTATGTCACAATTAATTGACAGCACCGAAGAAAAGGAAAGGAATACGATCATTGAGGAGGAGATATGTGAGACAAGATTGAAGATAAATCAAGAGAACACACAACAAGAAATAGATACTCTAACTACTCCACCAACTCAAAAGGACAAAATTGCCGAGCAGACAAGTTTTTCAATTAATAAGGATAGAGAACTCCTAGAGATTTTGAATGCATCGCCTAGAAAAATTAAGGATACGAAAAACTATTCTTCCGATTAGAAAAGAAAACATTTGAAGTTGAAAAATACATATGATGGCTAAAGTAGAGAAAGAAAAATAAGCGCCGCTTTCAAGATTTTGTAATTTGAGTTATAAAACTCGATTTATGAGTTGCAAAACCTTTTAATAAAATTGATACTTATTAAGAAAAAGGATTTTGAGGTACAACTTAATGGAGCTTAGGACCGATAATGGTGTTTGGCATTTGGGAAGTTAGATTATTGGTTGTCTTGTGGTCGTAAGTTTATTGTTTTATGCATTTGTGTAGTTTTGGGGTTTTGGGGGCTTTGTTGAGATTGCGTGTGTTTGATCGGGTGCAGTGGCTGAGCCACATGTTACTAAACGGGGTTCACGGACCCTGCTAAAACAAAAACATTTATCACGGACCCTGTTTTTTTGCTTTTAAAAACATTTATGGACCCCGTTCAGCAAATTTTCTGGATCCGCCATTAATCGGATGTTATAATTTTCAGCACCTCGCTAATTTTTTAATAATAATTTCTATCATTGTTGTTAAAAAGGAAAAGAACAAATGATCAGGGGCAGTTAGCAAAATCCAGATATCATGGGGAGCAAATCAATCCTATGAAACTCGATTATAGTTCACATTGGGATGGTAGAGATAGTAGTGATGGGGGGATAAAAGTGAAAGGGTGGAGATAGGTTAGGGGTGGTTGGTTGTCGGGTGGGGTTATAAATTAGGGTGATGGGTGGGATAAGTGACGGGGTATAAACTCATTTCCTCACATCCATTTTCGATTGTAATGAATATATATAAACTCATTTTATTATCTATTTTTATATATGAAATTTCATTATGTTCGGTTTAGAACCTCTGATTAACAAGGACGTGATATACTAGCTCAAATCTTACACCATCGTTATCTCGTCGTATATTTTTCACTTAGAATTTTTATTAAAAACAAAACTAGACACAATCACAACCTCATGTTGGGTGTAAGAGTAACTCGCATATTAAATCTGCATCCTTGACGACCATTTCTTTTGTCCTTTTGTGTTTTTATTTTTTTTATACGTATACCTCTTCTCCCTACGTGTCATCACCGCTTCCTAAATGGTAGCCAGGTGTGTGTTTTGCTCATGTCACCCTCCCACCACCGCCTCGCCTTTCATACCCATCAAAGGCTCAAAATATCCATTTTCTTCTAGCCTTGAGAACCACCAGCGTAAAATATTCATTTTCTTCTAATGTGCTGCAGAATGTATAAGAGGAAGAGAAACGACAAAAGAACGGCGATTGCGATGAGGTTGCCAGATCGACGCTTCGTCTGCTTCGATGGATATATACTTCACAGAACGGTGGATTTGGGAACTACACATTCGAATCCTACTAATAACAAAGCTAGGTTCCAGGTTAGTTTCTGCCTATTTAAAATTTGACCAAAATGCTTCTCTGGTGTTGGTCGCTTGGTAATAGGTGTGGTTCTTTCAATTTTGTTTCTTAATTGGCTTCTTCTACTCTCTTCTCTTCCTGGTTCTGCTACTTTGTTTTTGGGGTTCCTTGCATTGCAACATTGTATAGAAATTAATGAAATACAGAGAAAAGTAAATCAGCTGTGGGTAAGACAAAAGCATTTAGAGAATTTGGTGGTTTTCCATTAAACTTTGGGCAAACTGCAGCCTACGTTACACACCATACACAATACACTGATTTCACAAAGTTGATGGGTTTTATGTTTCTTTGATTTCAGAGAAGCTGATGTTAATATGTCATTGCAACCAGATTTACAAAAGCTAATCAGAGATGGTATGCAACTAATTTCTTTTCTTATTCCCCTCTCTTTTCCGCCTGAATGTTGCTTGGTTGATGAACTGGATTGACTTTCCCGTTTGTTTGTTGAATCAAGGTTGTGGTATGGAGATTTTGATTGGATTAATGTATTCAAAGATTTTGTACTACCCTTCCACTACGGTGTTACCGTAAAGCTCTCTCCTCCCTTAGTGTGATCTTCCATCCGTTGTTGTGGGGCGCTTAACGCTTTCATTGTCAATTTCGTTGATTTTTATGATGCAACTTTAATGGTCTATTTGAATTTATTTGAGTTGAAGGTGCACACTTTACAAATTATCTGTTCTGGTTCCTGTACTAGACTAATAATCATGTGCTTCACTGATAAAATCCTGATATGCTGATTTTTTTACAAAACTCCTATGGCTGCACCTCACTTATCCATAAGTTTAAAGGATTGTTTTTCCATGATTTTTTCCCCAGTTTTTTTTCCCTTCTTGTGAGAATGAGAATAAACGTCTCTGTTGATTAGCTTTCTAATTCTCTGACGCAAAAGAAGACACATTGAAACAGTCGAAGGAGGGTTGTGTTGCGGATGTCATGGTAGTCCACTCAGCGGTGTGATTTGCTAATTAAAGTAAGTTTTAGATTCTAAATTTTTGAATTCTCTATTAACTAGAATTTGTAACATCTGCTGATGCTGGTGGATTCTGAATAAATTTGTTACTTCAGATTTTAAATTTAGCAAAAAAGGTGAAGGATGCCGACATTTTGGATATTCAACCAGAAGAACTCGAATTCATTTGTAAGTGATTCTATTTAAAGAAGCAATAATCTTGCCTTGATAACCATATCGCTTAATCGCCATCCCCAACAGATGATCTATTGCCAAAGTTCATAACCACTTTTCTCAAATCCTCTTCTGGGGTGCCCTCAAAATTCACATATTGTTAAAAAGGGACTAATCAAGAAATCAAATGAAATGTAACATGTTATTGAAAAAAGGGAAAGAAGTTCTTGATCATTGAGATCAAACGTAGTAAAATCCTATAAGATTTTCCGCAAACCGGACTGATTTTCTCGCTGATCCCGAGTTTTCTTTCTCATGATCATCTTTGAACTTTTCTTAGTCGTGGAGGGATTGTATGGGGTGGAGGTGATATATGCCGATGTTTTGTAACTTGTAAGTAAAGCGAGACCAAGGTATATTTTTAGAGGAAAAGGACAAAGTCGGCCTTTTGATGAATCCAAAATAAATAGTGAGAATAAATGATAAAAAGATTAACAAAGAGTCCGATGAAAGTGACTTGGAGATGTATTGTATTAGCTACATTGTATTATCCCATGGCAATCATGGTCTATGCTTAGGTATAACTATGATTGTACTACCTCTGTGATCATACATATCCTCTTTCAATAGATGAACTTTACCTAAACACAATTGTATTTAACCTCGCTTATTTTAAAAGAAATGTACATGCTTTTACACATACATAAAGTGGTGAAAGAGGTTATATATGTATAACAGATATTAAGTAGCATTTGCCATGCTTTTGTGTGTTTAAAGAGATTAGTTGTGCTACCTTGCTAAACAACATTCTTCTTGTGTTCGGTTGTTTGAATGGATCAACTCTCTCCAGTTGTTCTCATTCTCAAAACATGGCACTATATATGTGTTGCAATGCACCCAGACACCTCTAAATAACTCTTACCTCCAACACTAGGGTAAATCGTAGAGCAATGAACTTATTTTCTTGTTATTAATAGGAACTAACGCAAGGATATCTGGCTCAGAAGGCTATGAGACTTGTACCTCAGCTTGGCAAGGCTTGATGTCATTTGGACTGAATGATGTTGAGGTCATTTTTTTCTTCTTGGATGCTATCTTTTCTTGCACCTGTGGGTGTGTTTATAGCTTTTTGCGTGTTGATTGTCATGACAGCCTGCTTCATTTGCATTTTACCAAGTACAATGTCATGTCTGCAAGCTTATTTGTACTTTACATCATTTTCTTTGAAAATCCTCTTGATTGGCTTGTAACATTAGCTGATTTAAATCTTTATATTGTTCCGTCACAGTTAGCTTCAGAAACGCATATTCAACCTGGTATAGATGAAGTCGACATTCTTCATATGAATACATCGAGGAAGCTTCATTTGTGGGCCTACACGGTTCTTCATGGCTACTACTAGAGTCTCTGAACTGTCATTAAGTTTTGTGAAGAAACAACTAAGGTATGCACCTGAAGCTTAACATTGTTGTATTGTGTGGAAACATTATGATATAAAATCCTAGAAACTGATGCTAATTCTTTTTTATTTTTATTTTACATGATTCGCACCATCCTCTAGATCCTCCCACACTTTGAAGTATAAATTTTTCTTCTTGAAATGAGTTTTAATATATGTGCTCTGTTTTCCTAGAACTTTTGTCTCTACGTAAATGTTGCTTCTGAGGTTTTCAGTCATATTAAGAAAGTAGATGAATGTCATAATTTCAGTTCATAAAGTCTAGAATGCCAATTGACTATCATTAGTGCGATGATTGTAAACTTTTAAAAGTTATTGAATGGATAATGAGTTTGAGGTGGGATGGAAGAATCTTACGAGTAAAAGAGTGATGTGTAAGATGGTGGCTAGGTGCAGATGATCCTCGCCATCTCAGATCATATGTATGAAATAAATCATGTGACAAGACTTTCAATGTGCCGATAACCATCTCTAGATTGCAAAACACACACATGTTCACTTGTTAAGTTGCTTTGCCTTATATATGTGTCGATGGGTGGATAGAAGTTGAGAGGTTTATGTTTAGTCATGTGTGTGTTGTGTCATGCCTTGAATTGGAATTGCTTGTCCGGGGAATAAGAATTTAACTTAGAAATACCCTTTTCATTTAACTTCTTTTTTATATTAGCTTATGCTTGCCTCGTCACGCACGTTACATATAGCTTGAGTTTGTCGATGTTTAGAAAGTATGTGATGTGTCTCGCTTTTGCCGCAACATCCACGCACAATGTGCCATCATCATGTTTGACGTCACGCTTGGTCGACATACGAGAACGTGCCCACATGGCATCGTGATCTTTGCCGGTTTGTGATTTATCCATTAATTGTTTGTAGCTATCAAACACAAGTAGAATGTATTTTTGGAATTGATAGTGATTTTTCTTCGACCGCTTCCGGTATGTGAAAATATCTATGTCGATTTCGCATGGGAAGAAGATGGATGTGAAGAATAAAGCAGTAGCATAGACTATTCTTTGTTCCATTGCATGACCAATGCATGTATTACACTATTAAACGACGCTTATGCTTCTACCGCATTACACACGATCATCGAAAAACCGAGGGCCAAAACGTGCAAAGCACGCTGCAGCCACTAGTTTTTATATATGAAATTTCATTATGTTCGGTTTAGAACCTCGATTAACAAGGACGTGATATACTAGCTCAAATCTTACACCATCGTTATCTCGTCGATATTTTTCACTTAGAATTTTTATTAAAAACAAAACTAGACACAATCACAACCTCATGTTGGGTGTAAGAGTAACTCTATCATTTTCCAATTAACCAATATGATTTGGTACTTATCGATGACTATCTATATTATATTTTATTTTTTATTTTATTTTCAAGATAAGCCTTCTTTGATCGATGTCAAGATAAGTTTTCTAAAAATTTAAATGTAAAATTTGTTTAAAAAGAACAAGACTATGGTGTGAACTGTGAATTGATCTCGGTAAACTGGCTGATAACAAACAAAATCAAAGTACAAGGTATGGGCTTCACATTAAACCCTAATTCATATATATACGTACATTTAGGTAATCACCTGTATATATTCTGCACTACGCCCCATCTGATTGTTACCATGGATGATTATGATACTTAATACCAAAAAATCTTTAATTTCAATGGATCACATCACTCCCACGTAACAAAATTAACTAAATTGTTTTAGTACATAGTACAAGAAAATCACTATTTTGTTACACTAGCTTTTGTCACACGGCTAATATATATTAGCTAGACTCATTCGCTTTAATTTGTCACACACCCAAAAAAAGTGTAAGTAAGTGTGATAAAAGTTAGTGTTGTGAAATGATGTTTAGCTAGACTCAATTGCCACGCTAGTGTGGCTAAAAGTAAGTGTGTGACAAAAGCTAGTGTAGTGAAAAAATAAGCAAGTGTAATCAGTGAAATCATTTCCTGATTCTCTATTATGGTATCAGAGCTCTCAGACTAGCGTCTTTTCGGTCCTGAGCAGTTTTTATGAAAAAATGTCCGGGTGGGGGTTCGTAACATTGATATAAACGAACCCTCATCCCCTCCCCTTTCATAATTCATCCGGTTTTTTCTATGTTATTTCAATTTTTATTCCAAATAAATTCTTCATCAAAACAAACTATTAACATGCGTGGTCGCCGCCGCCGTCCTCATTGGATTCTTGTTCGGCTTTGGAGTCTTCAAGCATGGTTTCCACAAGTTGAGAGCCTCGGCTCCAGGTTTTTTTTTTCTTTCTTCTTTCATTGATTTGTTTTCTATTTTATTTTAAATAAATCTCCTATTGATGTCATTGTCTCACATGCAAACCAACATCTCTCTCCAACTCTTTTCTATTTTATTTCTCCACCTCCACTCGTTGAGATTATATCAACTATAAATGTTCTTTATGAAAGTTAACTGCATCCCTCAATTCACTCCTTTCATCGGCTGCTATCATTTTCACTCGATATGCTTTATCACAATCTATAAATTCTTCTATTTTGTTAAGGTATCCACTCATCTGAAGGATGATCCCTCCAAATATTTCTTCTTTTCTATCACTTTTTTTATGACTACTCAAATTTTCGAGTCATTCAAATTATAATTTTTTTTTTAGGTATCTCATCATCTTAAAGATGATGTTCCTCCTAATATTTCCTCCTCTCTATCGGGCTTATTATATGACTCTTCCAAAGTTTTTGAGTCATCCATTGCGCATTGAAAGCAATATCAAAGTTGTGAAAGGTTGATGCCGATTGATATGAAGCAGTTTGTTGCATGCACTATGTGAAGGACACCAGATTAATTCATTACGGATCAATCTCCATGTTCATTGCATTACCATGGGATTGCGGGGGCGTGTTGAAGATATTATTGATACACAAGAATCTGAAATTTAATCACGCAAATATGCTGAAAATATTCTGTATTTATGTCTTTCACATTATGTATTATACCTATATAATATCAAGATTGTACTTACTCAAATCAGTGAAATCATTTCTCGATTCTCTATTATGTAGTGAAAGGATGTTTAGCTAGACTAATTTGCCACGCTAGTGTAGAAAAAGTAAGTGTGTGACCAAAGCAAGTGTAGTAAAAGAATGTTTAGCTCAGACCCATTTGCCATGCTAGTGTGGCCACGCTAGTGTGGCTAAAAGTAGTGTGTGACAAATGCAGGGGACGGAACCAGAATCGATGGTCGGGTGAGGTTATGGACTATATTTCTCCTGGTCGAGGGGTTGACTAAGACAACTAAATGCGTTGGACTAAATTATATAAGGTTTTCGATATATCGAAATAAAAACCGGTGGGTCGACCCGCCTAGCCACCATTGGTTCCGATCCGTCGACAAAAGCTAGAGTAGTAAAAGAGTTTTTTTGTAGTATACTAAAAAAAAAAGTCACAATCTCAATGGAGTCATGTGACTCCCCCTCACACATGCAGATCAATTTCTTGTATACCATTTATACATGTGGGTTTTATTGGCATTCGACGTAAATTTTGAAAGCCAATAAAATATTTGCAATAACCTGAGCGTTTTTTTTATAAACGATCAGAATTTTTGATTGAACACCGATCATCAAAATTGTTTCACCAAAGTTCATATTTTTATTTATCTTCATTTTGAAACCTCATTTGGTACCTTTCGACGTAGTATTTGAAAGCCGAATTTAATCGCAATATTACACTAACACAAGATCGCGACACATGATCGTGCTCATTTAAGGCTTAATTCAAGTGAATACTTGTAGGCACACATATAAGGCTCATTTAAGGCTTAATTCAAGGGACACAATATCATATCTGGCTCATATAAGGCACACAATATGAGTAACAATATCATATAAGGCACACAGTATCAAGAACACGGTATCAGGCTCATTTAAAGCTTAATTCAAGTGACTACTTCAAGGCACACATATCTGGCTCATTTAAGGCTTAATTCAAAGGACACAATATCATATCTCGCTTATATAAGGCTTATATAAGGCACACAATATGATTAACAATATTATATAAGGCACACAAGATCGTGAACACGCATTGCATCTCATTTCACTTTTCGTATGGTTTTCAAGTCTAATGCGCAATGTCAAGACATTCTAGTAAATTAATAGGGAAATATCTCATAGGAGGGTCGTTGAAGGGAATCATCAATCTAGCATGGAAATCAAGTAGTACAAAGTAACCGATTCTACAAACTCGATTTAGTGCTCGGGATTATAAAAGTGAAAGTTCGTTAGCACCGTAAAATTTAACTATCAAAATATGTACTCAATTATAGAGGAGTCAATATTAATGGATTAAGTTGATATCTAACATTCAATGCAATTCTTGAACAAGCAGAATAATATCTAAACAGGCCAAAACCTTCTTTTCCCATGAAATACAGAATCGTAGGTCATAAACAGCTACCCATGTTAGAATTGAACAAGAACGCTAATACTTATTGAATAAAACTAGAAAACTGAAAACAAGAACAGATTCAGATGTTCATCTTGAAGAAGATGAAAATGACGGTTTGAAAATGAAAAAGGCGGGAAAACCAATAGCTAATGAAACTTTACAATTGACAAAGTAAAAATGTAATTCGAGCTTCTAAGAACATTTTGGTGCTGCTGAATTGTATTTATAACCGCAGGAACTGATCAATTTGCTGTTGTAACTAACTAACCGACTTCTTGTGCCAAGTGTTTGATAAAACGTCCAAAAGAGCAAACAACCATCTTTTCCTCTTTTAACTTCAACACCCCCCCTCAAGCTGAGCATGGCTGATAAATGCAGTCAGGTGCAACTTGCAAGCAACCATCTTTTCCTCTTTAAGTCCAACTATGTGTGATACAAGTCCTTTGCGGGTAGGCAAGAAGAAGTTTGTTGAGTGTTGCTTTGTCTACCGGTTTTGTCGTAATGTCTCACTGGTTGTTGTGATGTATGTATAGGTAAGGGGTTTAAGAACTTTGGCTAGTATTTTCTCTAATGAAATAGCAGTCTATTTCTATGTGCTTTGTCCTCTCATGGAAAACTCGGATTTTCCACAATATGGAGAGCACATTCACTATCACAATATAGTGGCACTATATCTGTGTATCTGATCTGGAAATCTTGTAGAAGATATATGAGCCATTGGATCTCACAAGCAGTGATGGCCATGGCTCTGTATTCTGCTTCACTGGAACTTCTAGAAACAGTGGGTTGTTTCTTTGATTTCCATGAGATTAGGGCACCTCCAAGATAAACCAAGTATCCTGTAACTGACCTTCTTGTCCTGGTACATGCAGCCCAATCTGAGTCACTCAATGCCCTGAGACTGATAGAACTATTGTTGGGAAAGAAAAGAACTTTGCCAGCTGAAGATTTTAGAAATCTTAGTAATTTGTAGGCTGCTTTCATATGAGCCTCATTAGGTTGATCTAAAAATTGACTTAATTGTTGAGTGGCAAAGGATATATTTGGCCTTGTGTTCCTTAAATAGAGCAACTTGCCAACTAAACTTCTGTATTCAGTGTTAGAAGGTAAAGATGTGGCATGTACTGATGTTAAATTCTGTGAAGAGTCCATTGGAATAGATGCTGGTTTACATTCTATGAATCCAAATTCCCTGAGTCTAAGCATTATTTTCTTGGGGGAATGAGGGAGAAGGACAAAAATATTTCATCAATTGAGTAGAAGGATGACTTCTTTGAAACTTTTGCATAAAGGACAAAACTATTTATTCATCATCGAAATTCACTTGTGTTCAAATTCATTGCTTAAATTCATCACAAATTCATCGTTTAAATTCACTAATTTTCAAAATTCATTGTCGGGATTCACTGATTTTCGAGATTCATCACAAAATTCACTATCGAAATTCACCGATTTCGGGATTCACTAGTGGAGATTCACCGATTTTCGGGATTCACCGCTTGTCCTTCTCGCTATAAAATTATGCGCTTGTCCTTCTCCTATAAAAATATGTAGTTGTCTCTGTTGCTTAATAATATTTCAGATTGTGTCCTTATCCCTAATTTTCCATATTTTCTTTGATTAATTATAATTCCAGACTTTAGATCTTGCCACTTCAAACCCTAGAAGTATTTGAGGTCCCATAGATCTTTGATAGTGAAAACATCATGTAGAGATCTTTTAGGCTCAATTGCTTGAAGACCGAGGCTTTCAACTACAATATCATCTACATAAACCAGCAATGCTATGAAACTATCCCCTGTGCCCTTGGTGAATAGGCTATGATCATTCTTGGACTGTGTGTAGCCATGTTTTAGTAGTTTTTGAGTTAATTTGGCATTCCACTGCCTACTGGCTTGTCTTAGCCCATACAAAGACCTACTTAACTTGCAGACCATACCATTGCTATGCAGTCCTGGTGGAGGCCTCATATATACATCCTCATCCAAGTCACCATGTAAAAAGGCATTGTTGACATCCATTTGGTGTAAATGCCATCCTCTTTGAGCAGCTAGTGCTAGAAATAACCTGATAGTAGTCTGTTTTGCAACTGGAGAAAAGGTTTCTAGAAAATCAATGCCTTCTGTTTGTGTGAATCCTTTAGCAACTAGCCTGGCCTTGTATCTTTCTATGCTGCCATCTGATTTTCTTTTGATTCTGTACACCCATTTACAGCCAATAGGTTTAATTCCTTTGGGAGCTTGTACTAAAGTCCATGTATTTGTTTTTGCTAAAGCCTCTAATTCCTTGTTCATAGCATCTTGCCAATTGGAATCTCAGATCGCTTGTTGATATGTGGATGGTTCTGTTTCTGAGTTGATATTGCTGATGAACCCTTGATAAGAAGGTGCTAAATTTTCATATGTCATAACTGTGTTGAGAGTGTGAGGAGATGTCCTGTTTGCAGGATTTTGATAAACATAGTCCTGTAAGTAAGTGGGTACTGATTTGTTCCTTGTGGACCTTCTTTGATGTTGTGCAGGAATGCCTTGTGGACCTTCAGGTTCAGGAGCATCTGAGCAGACGATTGTCACTTGAGTATCTGTTACATTAAGAGGACTCTCATTTGTGGTAATCGCCATCGTTGTTTGATACAGGAATTGGAAGACACAAAGAACCATCTAATGAACAATCAATAGATTCAGAGAAGGGAAAAGAGTGTTCATGGAAAACAACATCCCTTGAAACAAAAATGTTTCTATTTGACAAATTCGAACCTTGAAACCTATGGTATGAGGCTCATACCTAGGAAAACACATTTGTTGCTTCTAGGTTCAAACTTACTCTCTACCCTGTGAAGTGTAAAACAAAACATAAGCAACCAAAAACTTTCGGGATTATCATAGCTAGGTTCCGTGCATATAGCAGGATGATAAGGTGTCTTATTGTGCAATAAAGGTGTAGGGTAATATTAATCAAGTAAACAAAGATGTTTTACACAATGACCCCAGTATTCCAAAGGTAAACAGGACTGTATTCTTATTGCTCTTGCAATATTTAGAATGTGTTAATGTTTCCTTTCTATTAAACCATTTTGCTGTGGAGTTCTAACACGAGCTTTTTGATGTACAATACCTTTAGTTCTGTAAAAGGATTTCATATTAAATTCTCCACCATGATCAGACCTAATAGTTTTAACACACCTATCATACTGATTTTGCACAAGTACACAAAACTGCTGTAAAAGAGAATCAGCTTCACTTTTTGCTTGCATAAGATATAACCAAGTAAAGTCGCTATAATCATCAACAATAGAAAGGAAATAGCATTCACTATTCATGAGAGGGCACCCTATTAGGGCCCCAAATGTCTACATGAATCAAGTCAAAACAAGAAATTGAAGTAGATGTACTAACAGGAAATTTAGGTTTTTTTGCTTGGCTAAAGGACAAATTGTACAATCATGACTAGGTATTTTAATATTTTGGTCTAAACTTCTTCAAAGATTTCATCATTTCTAGTGAAGGATGACCTAGCCTATCATGACATAAAGCAAAGAATCATTTTGACTACATGATCTACAAACAACATTAACATCGAAGAAGCTCTTTGAGTATCATCTATCGTGATGTAGAGACCATTCTCGAACCTTAATCTGTACTAATCATCTTCAAAGTTGGGAGGTCCGGCAATGATACATTGGTCAAAGACTAAAAGAAAACAGATAAAGTATTATCATATACCGATTTCCCGACAGATATCGATTATACCTAAAACTAGGTATACAAAATACATTCTCAGAATGTGATATGAGGACCGCCTTTTAACTTTGCCTAAATGTGTCACAATAATGTAACAACCATTAGCGCTTTTAATCGAGAGATTAGATACTATTTTATTGTCAAACATGTGATCACTGTAATATGTAATATGATATGTTGCTCCGTAATCAAGAATACATTGCTTAAGATTACCAAAAATACCTTGACCTCGAAGTTGTAGCACCCGCCGCCATAACAACAAGATTATGTTGATTAGAAAGGTGCTTGAAGACCTTGAATAAGAGACAATAGATGGTCATATTGAGACTTGGTGATTGAGTCTCTGAATCTCGTAATGCATATCGAATGTGAAAAACCAGATTCTTGAGCATCATCAAACTTGTCTATATTGACATTATTTGCCATGGGACTCGAACCTCTGCCATGCCCTTTGAAATTTGGTGAAACCCATATTTCTTGTAGCACTTGTCTATGGTGTGTCCTCTTTGCCACAAAAATGCACTGAGGTCTTTTCCACTGGATTGACCCTGCTCATTGCCTCCATTGCCTCTTCCTTGCCCTCTTCCATGATTTTGAAACCTTGTATAAGCCACAACATTGGAATAACCAGCTTTTGACGATCCAATTCACTTGGGAAGCTAGAATCACAGGATCTATAGCATCATTCCCATAATTCAACCGTTGCTCATGGTTCAAAGCCATGACAAAAGCGCTTTTAACATCCTGGAAGCGCAAAGTCATAAGAACTTGAGACTTAATCAAGACCGAAATTGCCATTAAGGCCTTTTAAGAATCTTGTAGTGTATGCATTTGAATAATACTTCTTATGATTGGCAACGCAAAGACAAGTGCAAGGTGGACTGGCCTTAGAACTAGATATTGATCCCACAATGATTTAAGTTTTGTGAAATAATCTGTGGATCGATAGATTTCCTTGCTTTACCCTTTTCAATCTCCTCTTCAAGATTGGAAAGATGATAGGCTTCTCCTTCCAAATTGTGTTAAGATTCTCGCCATACTTCACGAGCAGATCAAAGTACATGATACTCTCAGATAAATTAGAACCATTGAATTGAATAACCAAGATTGCACAAGATCGCTCACGCATCCAATTAGCATATCCTGGATCATCCGAATCAGTGCATGATCAAGTTCCATCAATGTAACACGCCTTTCCCTGAGGACAATGATTTCCGTGTAGCACGCTTCAATGATGATAATTGTCTCCGCACCACAAGAATGGTCGCATCTAACACTAGACTTGGATTCTCATTATCGCTCGCGTTGACACAGCGGATGAACAACTTGATTCGCCATTAAAATGCCAAGAATGTAAAACTAAAACCGTAATGAATTGCAGGAAGAACTAATCTGCAAATAATGCGGAATCTCATAGTACAAATGCGGAATTGCGCTCTGATACCATGTTAGAATTGAACAAGAACGCTAATACTTATTGAACAATACTGGAAAACTGAAAAACAAGAACAGATTCAGATGTTCATCTTGAAGAAGATGAAAATGACGGTTTGAAAATGAAAAAGGCGGGAAAACCAATAGCTAATGAAACTTTACAATTGACAAAGTAGAAATGTAATTCGAGCTTCTAAGAACATTTTGGTGCTGCTGAATTGTATTTATAACCGCAGGAACTGATCAATTTGCTGTTGTAACTAACTAACCGACTTCTTTTTCGAAGTGTTTGATAAAACGTCCAAAAGAGCAAACAACCATCTTTTCCTCTTTTAACTTCAACAACCCAATCATTGAACTTTAATAACCCTCAAAAAAACTATTGAACTTTTAATAGATCAATAACAGGAAACAAAAGCAACTAAAACCCAACAAAAATAACAACCGAATAATAAGAGGTAGAAAGCAACCACAAAAATTTGGAAATATCATTGAAGACTCGTCTTAATCTTTCCGTGCAATGACTTAGAGTCGAGAAGCTCTCCGTGATATCAAATCACTCTGAGCCATGGAAGATGAACCGCCTCTCCAAATCGCTCGATTGATAGTTTTATTTTCTTCTTATTATTATTAATGTAGGTATTTTAGTCCGTCCAATATTTTATGTCCTTAATACAACTTTTTATTTTGAGTGTGGATTAACACTTAATTAAAGGGAATAAAGTGGACTATAACCTAATTTTTCCTTTTAAAATTAATAATGACTAAAGAAATAAACTATAATCAGAAGCCTCAAAGGCTTAGGCAAATGTAAAACGCTCGGGGCAAATTAAATGATGAACTATGAAGATGGAGAACTGATGTTCAATGGCCTTAAAATTGAGCAAAGATTCCTCCTATACACCAAAACCTATTTCCCTTCTTTCCCCAAAATACAATATTTCTTCTGCAATTTTATGTGTTCTTCTTCATCTACTACCCATTGTGCTTGATGCTACAATTTGGAAGAAAAGGATGAGATTCAAATAACCACGTGAGTGAAGAGGGCACTTTACTTTTTCTTGTATTTCGATCTGTAATCCCACAAGTAAACCTAAAACAAGAACGGTGGTGAACTCAGCGGCCATGGTTCAAAGTCGCATGGTCGCGTAACTCACTCGAGACCATCGAGTCACATGTATCGTCACAGACAAGATCGCTTTTAAGTAGACGGGTTTTCCAATTTAAAATGATTTAAAAATTTGAAAAATCTAAAAAATATGAATCACTAAACACACCATCAAATGTCTCAAAACAATCATCAAGATCATTTTTTTGATTAAATACAATAAAATATGCAACGTCGAAGTCAACGTTATTCAAATAAGAAATGACATCACAGTATAACCTTTATGTGATTATTATCTTTTCTTTCCATTTTTCCCATAGCCCCACCAACCTCTCCTCTCCAAGCCATTTTCGTTCTTGTCGCAGCCTTCCTCTCCATACCTCTTCTTCCTCAAAGCGTAAGAAATCTAAAAGGGCAAAATTAGGATTTTAGTCCTCTAACTTGGCCTATTTTGGATTTTAGTCCGCCTCCTGCTTCGTGAGAAAATGATCCTCTAAGTTTTCTTTTTTTGGATTTTAGTCCTATCCGCTGAAATAGCCGATTGAGCATCGAATTTTTAAAAATAGTCCTCTAACTAGCTGCCACGTAAGCTGCTTTTAAAGATTCCGGTGCTCAATCACTATTTCCGGCGGATAGGACTAAAATCTAAAAAAACCAACTTAGAGGACCATTTTACTCACCGAAATGTAAGTGACTAAAATCCAAAATAGGCCAAGTTAGATGACTAAAATCCAAATTTTGCCATCGAAAAGGAGTCGCTTTTCGACTTCAATTTGACCCTTCCCATCATGATGGTACAGTTCTTGCTTCTAATGGTGGCTCTTGACAAAATCTATTACACCTCATTAGGGAAATTCATGAATGTTGATTCGTTGTTTGCGTTGCGTGGGTGTAGCAATTAATTGGTTGACAGTAGGAAAGTACTTTTATGGTGTTGATTCATTGATAATAAATTAATTACAGGGTCTTATTCCATTATTATTATTATTATTATTATTATTATTATTATTATTATTATTTGATGTGTTTTTTTCAGCCAAGGAAAGCTGAAAAGAATAAGCAGTAAACTAAAGCAGCTTCAGTGGCACTTCAGATTCTTTGTATGGCCTCTGATCCTTTGCAAATGGACAGATCATTTACATTTGAAGAAGTATCAAATCACTGCTACTCATGGCTATATGCTAGGGAAATTCTTTTGGCTATGGAACAAGATGGAAAATTGCGGTTTGCTTTATCATTTTCATGTTCCCGTCGAAATCATCAGATAACGGATTGACTCGGCCGAAGTCGATCGAGTTTTGCCGAGTCAAGCCGAGTCATACCCGAGTCATGTCTAAATCGAGATGAACTGAACTTTGTAGACGTAAGCTTCCGAAGTCGGAGTTGACTCGGCCGAGATTTTTGAACCATGCAGCGGTAGCAAATGATAGATTTGGCCGGAAACCTAACCGGGAGCAGAGCGGTGGTTTTGAATGAAGATGAAGAAGAACGGGCGGTAAACCCACGGTTTCACAACACCCACCAAATAAAATAATATGACATGGAGATTGGTGTTCAATCCACGTTAAGCCAAAAAATAAAAATAAAATAAAATAAAAATCCTAAACAAGAGCAAGGGCGCTGGATCTGTAGAATTACAAGAACGGAGGTAAATCAAGAAGTAGCGGGCGTAAAGATTTGGCCGGAAACCTAACAGGAGGGGAGTGTTTTGTAAATTGGAAAATTTTGGATGAGAATATGATGATATAATAATTTGGTTGTGTAGTAAAATTGATTGGCAATATTGATATTTTGTTTTTATTGAATTAATTGGTGTGGTGCAAAGGTAGTATCTGAATTATTCAATTAATTGCCATGCACAGTAATAAATAGATTATATTTTTTTCATTTAAGTGTGGTATGATGGTAAATTTACCGTCAGAATGCTTAATAAAGATTCCAAAAAAAAGGGTCATGTTTAAGGTATAATATGTGAAGAGATGAAAAAAATGGTAAATTATAAGTTGGTAATTTTATGTTTAGCTGAATATGCTTACGTTTATTAACACTAAAATGTGAATTTTGAGAGGCTCTAAGCGCTATCGCTTAGTTGACCAAGCCAGAGACACCTCCGATAGCACTTTTTTTAGATACATACACTGTTGTCTTAATGAGACTGAAACTTAAATGTTCTTGGTTAATAACCACAAAAGATTTATCGCTTGGCATTCCAATGCCTTTTGGCGTATTTTTAATTTGCTCCACTTGTAGACAAATCACCGGTTGTTTTTAGACGACAATGACATAAATTTTATACTTACTTCAACCATAACCATGATATGGTGTCTCAAATCAATAAGATTTAAATATTGTCTTGATTGTAGGTAAAGAATAATTATTTGAACACTTGATTGGTTGGAAAATAGTGAGTTGGTTTGTATTTGGTTGGTCACGTAACAACATAAAACTACCGGGACAATGAAAATACATCGAATCCCATGAATAATGCAGATAACCTGAAGTGTTAGTATTAATTTGTCAATAAATATTTGCTCGAAAAATAAACTATGTAATTTCTTTTTATGAAACGGCAAAATAAAACTAATTTCTCTGTAAATTATTATACGGTTAGAAGTGGATCTCTCAAGGATTCTATTCAATATAGGATTTTATTCCTCAAAATATATATATATATATATATAGGATTTTTTTCAAAAAAATAAAATAAAAAATATAACTGCCTAATAAAATAATAAAAGGCAAAATTAAAGCACAACGTTGACTTCACCAAACCCTGATCCATTCCATATATATATAGATTTAGGTAATATCCCGCATCCTGCACCGTGCCTTTTTCTTTTTCCATGGATTTTTTTGGTACAGACGATACAGAATACCAAATTTTAGGTCGAATTCCTTTGTTACAAACGCTCGATAGATGCAAAGCTGTATGCAAACGATGGTACAAAATAATCAACGAAGTTTCATTCATGCCTTTTTATTGCAAAAACACCAGCAATTTGTATGGCTATATATTACAGGTTTGGGAGTATAGATCAACTGGAAAATATTCGAAGCAAT